>CANSNZ010000136.1:0-500574 GCA_947646795.1 Beta lomatogona | reverse complement strand
TTCTATATGGTGATCCCGGAGGAAAAAGAACTATATATGAAAATCCTCACGGTTTCGAAGATAAAAATTACTAATCTAGGTGTACGGTGATGGAAAAATCAGTCAGTATGGTTTGGAAGCAAGCACCCGAGGTGTTGGTTCTCGCAAAATTAGCCACTTTGCTCTCAAAACATATGGGTTTAAAGCGAGGCTTATTCTCGACTATTCCTTGTTCACTCGACCGATGCAAAAGTGTCGGTTAACGAACGCTTATATATGTTGATGATCCGATTATTACAGGGAATGATCAGGGAAGCTTTTCACTAAACTTCAAAGCTTACCTTGGAAAATGTTTTAAGATGAAGGATTTGGGTGCTTTGAAATATTTCCCTAGGATTGGAAGCCGCCAAGAGTGCTCAAGGAATTTTTATAAGTCAATTATCGAAAATATGCCTGGATATTATTTATGAGGTTGGCTTACTTGGTGCAAAACCCTGCATATTTTCCCATGGAGCAAAGCATCATCATCTCGCCATGGCCTATGGTCCCTTGTTAGATGATGTAGAGAAATATCGTAGATCGATGGGCATGTTGATTTATCCGTCACTAGACACCGATTTGGCATATTATGTTCATATTTTGTCGAGTTTATGCGAGGCACCAAAAGTAGTTCATCGGGAGGCAACTCGAGAGTTGTTAGATATTTGAAGAAAAATCCAGGAAAGGGAATTTTATTTCATTCTAATAGTGATCTCCGCTTTAGAAGGGTGGTGTGATTCTGATTGGGCTAGTTATCCAATTACTCGGAGGTGCCCGCAGTGGGCTGGTTTGTATTATTGGGGTATTCTCTGTTTCCCTCGGGAAGACTAGAAGCGACTGCGTATTTTGTTCTTCCCCGTAAGGCCAGAACATCGTTCTATGGCTGCTATAGTTTGAATTAAAATGGCTCAAGCAACTACAGGGTGATCTTGGAGTTCAAAGATCCTACCGGGATGAGGTTATATTGTGATAGTCAATGCGCTTTGTACATAACCAAGAATCAAGTTCCATGAGGGCACTAAACATATTGAAGCCGATTGTCACTTTGTACGTGATGCATTGTGACCGAGGGGCTTGTTACTCCTTCGTATGTTCCTACCAAGTTTCAGGTGGCGCACATTTTTACTAAAGCTCTTGGTAGGACCCACTTTGAGTTTTTGTTGTCAAGTAGGGTGTTCGGAATTTGAACGCTCCAAGCCTCCAACTTGACGGGTAGGGTATTAGGACTCTTATGTTATGATATTGTTTATGAATAGGATTATTATTCCTAGTTTGTGATGGAGTAGGACTCTTGTCTTTTAGGATGTATAAATATAACTTGATGATGAATGAGAAAGGTGACACGACTTTGACTGAATTTAACGGGAATGACATAAGTCAGACACTTTTCGACTGATGAGGTTAAGTCCTATTTATAGTGTTACGCCACCAAGAGTACTCCTCCGTAGCCCTAGAAACAAATTCCTATAAAATAGGATGGCTAACCGACAAGATAAGATTTAGGAATAGAAAAACCGATTGCTTAAACTTAAATAAATGTGATCTAACAAACTAACTAAGATAACATTAAAACTTTGACTAGAAAGATAAAAACTGATTTTATTTAACTAAAAATAATTTTATCAAATTGAATCCAAGATAAGAAAATCAGTCTTTTATTCGAAAAGATAATTTTTCGAAAGATAGTTATTATTTTAGATAAAACTAAGTAAGAGATAAAAGATAAGATTTTATCTTCTTTAAACATAAAGATAAAATCGTTTACTTAATAAACTTATAACTTATTACGCTTAACTCTAAAATTAGTTTTACGTATGAAATATTTTCTTCTTAGACTCTAGTCAACGTATAGTTCCTATATTTGTTGTTCCTTGATCCGAGGAACTCCTCGGTTTCTCAACTCAAGGAACAAACCAATTAGCGATCCATGCTATTGCTTAATGAAAGACATGACGATCTTTGACTCAATCTCATTAACTTAGAATATTAATACTAAAGATAATCATCAAAGATATTTTATTTAAATTAAAGCACCAAAAGATATTTAGTTTAAATAAAATCTCTTCTAGATTTAATTCCAAAACTAACTCAATCGATATGATCATGTAATCTTTGACTCCTAACTAATACCACACGTTTTTAGTTGACTTAATCAGATTCAACTCTACGTGTTCCTATAGATGCAATTCCCTTGATGAGGGAACAAATGCTTTGTTCCACAGGAACGGTTCCTTGATTCAAGGCACAACTCTGTTCCTTAATCCAATGTACTGTTCCAATTCCATTTCCATAGATCTAATCAGATTTTTGTTCCCTTACACAATATCTAATAATAAAGTCATACTAGAAGACATCTTCTCTTATGGAGTTCCCCCTCAGGAACTTTTCCTCTTCTGTCTTGGATTTCCAATTCAAGGACTTCATTCAACTATTCTTGTAATTTCCATTAGAAACTTCCTTCATTAAGCACATTTGCGCACATAAAACTCAAAAACATGTTAGTTAATTACTTTAGTTTATCATCACTAAAACCAATTGAGTCAACAACAATCAACATTTACATATACACAACATTTTCTGAAAATCAAGTATTCCCTCTGTCCCAGAAAGATCCGAACACTTGTTGGGACACGTATTTTAAGGTGATAAGTTGTAGTGTGGTTATCAAATGTTATTTTATTTAAAATTTAGATGTGATAGGAGTTGGTAAGGTATTTTTTTATTAGAGAAGAGAGAACGTTGGGTAACTTTTTATTGATAAAAGGTAGAATGTGGGCCAAAGGAGTGTGAAAAAAATAATACATTAATAGTGGGACCATTTCAAATATGGAAGTGTTCAAACTAATTTGGGACAAAACATAAAAGGAAATTGTTCACTATTCCGAGACGGAAGGAGTATACATTGGTTGAGGGGATCTCAAAACTAACTAATGTAGCATGAGGCGTAAGTACTTTTGTTAGCACCCCATTTGAGATTGCCAAACATTACAATCTGGTTAGGGATATTTATCATTATTTCTAGTTTTTGGATTTTAATCATAATAGTTTCAATAACTTAGGAGAAGTTTAGATAAATTCAAACAAATTTAGTTAAAAAAGATAAGTTAATTTCAAATCTAATAGAGCAATCCTTAAATTAGGTCTAGCCAATGATGATAGTCCAGATTGCAAAAAATTATGTATATAAATGATTGATAGTCCAAGCATTGAATGCAAGAAATAGAAAACCAATATCATTTATGATAGTCCAAGTCCAAGACAAGAGTATATGTGAGATTACGAGGGGGTTTCCAGAACTAGACAACTTTGGTATCAGCAGCTTTATTTTTAAGCTTTCTTGCAAGTGAAATAACACGTACGTATGTGCTGTCACAGCTTTGCATGCAACATGATCTTAGAACAGTCTATGTCTAGCTTCCTCTTGTATGAGAATTTAACATTTATAGTACTAGCATACACATAAAAATATACTATAGTCAATAGGTCTCTTCTTTTGACGAGGTTTGAATGTAATGTCGTACGTAAACTACAATTCCTCATTAACAGTTCTTGTAGTATACTTTTAGACTCGTCCAAAGACAACGCACAAAACACAGTGAAGAAGCAAAGCAATTGAGAAGCATTGGGAACTAGAAGAAAAAAAAAAGACTTAGGGATTGAGATTTTTGATGTATTATATTTCTACTTTAAGACATGATCATACTAATACCACCTTTTTAAAGTTTGCATATTTATGTTTATTTTACTCTCATGAAAGCCCAACATTCTTAACGTTAAGTTAAAGTTCTCATAGTCTTTTTTGACAATATGCTGAATGCATGCCCCTTTTGCTTATGTGTACAATTTGGATGATCAGCGGATCAAACAGAGGGAATGTTTTTGTATTTCGTGTTGCAAGGAACATGAAGCATAAAGTGCCATCTTAATATAAACTTCTAAAAGCATATTAACATCTTGTTAAAGCTTAAAGTTAGAGGCTTATACATTATAGCCAGCGCAGATGTAACTTAAGCCACGAAGTAATAATGTATGACTTATGGGAAATTCAATTTTTTCTTCTTGATCTGCAAAATTTGACTTTCACACTTCGTAACCCAAAATCTAGCAATATGTCACATGACTATATTTTTGTTATTTGTCTAAATCACCAACTTTGATCAAGGTAAAGTATATGAATAGTATAAATGTATATAGATTAGAAAAGAAACGAAAAGAAGTACTATATGCTTAAAGTAAAAGGAAGGCAAAAGTTGGTCAAGTTTATACACCAAGGAGAAACTTAATGATCTATATATATATATATATATATATATATATATATATATATATATATATATATATATATATTGTCCTCCTTAACTCTTAAGTACTATCAATAACCAAAAAGAAGGAAAGGAAAACTTTATGAAAAGCTAAGAATAAATAATACCCAATCATTCTTTTTTAAAACACCATACGATTATTACGTGTGACGATAATAGTTATCCTTCACTAAAGTATAAAATAAAATATGCATTATGCAATAACACCGAACATGGCTCGAGCATTACTCTAGTTCTTGGGTAATATTATTTTTCCGAAACTAAAAATTTGGTACATATATCGTCCAAAAATAAAATGAACACGTAATCTTTTTTTCCTCCCACCCATCAAAAATTTGGAAAAATTGATGGGAACAGTCCCAACTATTGGCGTTCTGCCATTTTTAGTCCCAACTAATGATTATTTCTGAGTGATCCCAACTATGCTTCATTTTTTACAAAATTGGTCCCAGCAGGTCAATGATCCTGCTACAACAGGTAAAATGCCTTTTTTTTCTTTTTCTTTTTCACCACCACCATTTCAACATCACCCCACCACCTAGCACCACCAACACTTTCTCTCTCCACTACGTAAAACCACCACCCGCATTCCTCTCTTTCCATGAAACCTTCGTCACTCGACGAACCACCCCCAACGCCGGAAGGTGTGGCATTGCAGCCTCCCATCTCTCTCTCATCTCGCATCTCTCCCTCAAATTTTCTCTCATCTCGCATCTCTCTCCTCTCGATCCGATCCAACTCATCGGATCTCCTCCCGAAACCCTAACAATGGAGACACATCCCCAACCCTTTCTATCTCCTCTTGAAGCTTCACCACCGCATCACCGCCGCGTAGTTCTTTTTTGTTTTGAAATTCTCGGTGTTTATGCTGGTTTTAATGGTCGTAAAATTTAAGCTTGGTGGTGTTAGTGAGGAGGAAAAGAAATCGGATGAGGCCACTTCGCACCATCACCGCCTCAAGAAGAAAAGATAGAGGCTCCCGAGAATGCCGATGAGATCTTTTAAAAAGATGAAACAAACTGGATTGATTCCTAATGTTGTGGCAATGCTTGATGGGCTATGCAAGGATGGGGATTTTGGGCGGGGGAAGGGGAGAGGGATTTCCGGGGTGGTGGGGGAGGGGTGGGAGAGGGAGGGGTGGCAGGAGGGATGGGGAGGGATTTCGGGGTAGCCGGAGAGGGGGGGGGACTAGAGGGAGGGGGAGGGTTGGCAGGTGAGGGGGGGATGGGATCTCTGAGTGGCCGGGGAAAGGTGGGGGGGGGAGGGGGAGGGTGGCAGAGGGGTGCCATGGGAGGAATCGGGATAGGAGAGAGAAAAAAAGAAGAAAAAGAAGAAAAAAAGAGTTAAGAAATTTAAAAGAAAAATTTTAACCTTGTTTAACAGTAATCAATCACCCTGACCAATTTCGCAAAAATGATGCATAGTTGGGACCGCTCAAAAATAATCCTTAGTGGATCGAAAATGGCGGAACGCCCATAATTGGGACTCGTTCCTATCAATTTTTCCAAAAAATTTCAATAATCCCCAATCCACTTCTTGTCTCTGTGATGTAAACAAGCCATGTTTTACACGGATTTAAAATAATTTAAGGAAATCCTTCCCCCAAAAAAACTAATAAGGATAACTTTTGCACACAAAAATTGAAGGTGGTGAGCATGAGACTGGCCCTCCTAAACAGTTATGCATAAAGATTATTAGAGTATGGGCCAAAAAGAAGTTCCCATCAATATTAGTGAAAGTTAATAACAACAAAAAGGAAAATTTCAAATTAAAATAATTTGGTTCAAAAACCTGAGCAAACTAAATTCATAAGATTAACTTTCTTAGTTGGACCAAGACTATGCTTTTCTTGTCTTAGAGGAACTTAAGATTAAGGGGGCCTCTTTAATTAAGGGTAAAAAGAGCTTTTTTTCTACTTGTTTCCCAACAAATGGCTTTCGCATTTGGTTGAATAGAGAGAAGCGAGAATTGATTCTTCCTTGCTTTAACACAGACAGAGGTAAAGCCCAGGAGGCAGGAGATCAGAGGAATAAAGTTTTTAGAACTTGACGTTAAAGGCAAATCTACCTCCTAATAATAACCAAATAAAAAAGAGCATGATCAAGATTCAGGCTGGGAAAAATAGCCAAGTACAATAATGCTGACCAATTAAACCAGCACTGTAACGTTATGTCTAATTGATCATAAAAGACTTGAGAACTTTCGTCTGTTTTGACTAAGGAAATCAAAATACAGAAATCATTAATACTATATTATGTTTTAAGTTTGAGTAGAAGGGGATAATAGATATATCAACTCAAAATGTTTTCTTAATATCCTATACAAAATACCTATATTAGTTTTCACACCTTTAAGCACCAACGAGGTTTCCACCTTAAAATGGGTAACTAGTTATTGGACCCCGTGATGTTCCGGGAATTTTGGTGTACGTATTACGCTTGAATACTTTAAAATAACTAATTTAAATGGGGTTATCTATCAATTTGGACAATTACAAAGTTCAAGGTAACAACATCTATACTAATATATTAAAAGGCGTGCATAAACAAGGAAAGGTGCCACGTGGCGTTCTCCCTAAGAGATTTTACCCATGTAATCCACAACAATTAAAAAAAAAAATAGAAATTGCGTAGCATAGGGTTTGATCCCTGGGACCTCAAGAACATATACTAAAGTCTTAACCACTAGACCAAATAACATTTAGTGTTATTATCTTAAAGTATAATATTAATAAATGAAAATTTTCCTTACCCGGGCATAGCCCGGCATAATAACTAATTGTATATTAATTACGGTAAATAAATGAATATAAACTTATGATCATTTAAAAATTTTAATTAAGCAAATTGACATTACATTTCTATAGCAAATATGAGATTATAGATTGGTGGTAGGATTTTGACATTAAAAATAAGTGTTTAGGAATTCGAGACCTTTTGTGGACATTTTGATAATTTTCAAGAGAATCATCATGTAAGAGATGATGTTGCGCTATGACAACGTATAAGGTAAGGAGACACATATCGGCTTACACGCATTTTAATAATATACTAGTTATTAGGCCCGGGTAATGCCCCCAGTAGGGAAAATTTTCATTTATTAATATTATACTTTGAAATGATAAGCACTAAATACCACTTTGTCTAGTGGTTAAGACTTTAGTTTTAAACCCGAAGTCACTGGATCAAAACCAATACTATGCAATTTCTATTTTTTTTTATTATACATGGATTACATGGAGTAAAACATCCTTAGAGATATCACCACGTGGCACCATTCCTTATTTAGGAACGCCTTTTAATAAATCTGTATAGATATATTAATATTCATATGTTATGAGTTAATGCTCCTTCCATTCTTAATTTAACCCAATTCATACTAGGTTTAATTTGAGAAGGCATTAAAGTATTTTATTAATTACTTTTAAGTAAGGATTGATCATCGGTTTTTAGAGTAATAAAGTAAAAAGGAGGGTAAGAAATGATTGAGATCCGACAATTATTGAGGAGGTCCGACTCACATGAGATATCTTAGGCCCTATTCTTTAGGGTACATTTTCAGCTTCGCTTTAATTCAACTACTTTCTTTCTTTTTTTTATTTTGGCAACGAAAATACACGAAGTCGTTAAGGGGGCTTGCACCCTTTAACCGCTAGTAAATGGGGATTGTTAAATATCGCCCCAAACTACTTAAAATCGCCCCCATTATTATATGCTTGGACCATTATACCCTTATTTTACTTTTTTGATTTTTACTTAATTTACTTCACCTACCATCTTCTCTCTCATCTCACCATTCTTTATCCTTCATCGCATTCTTCACCATCCCTCTCATCCTTCTTCACACAAAAACCACCACCACCACCACCACCACCACCACCGCCACCATCACCACCATCTAAAACCAAAAAAATGTCGAAAAATCCAAGGCCACGAAAGAAGATTGTACTCAAGCGTCGACGGAGGATGCAGCTTGCTAGGGCTATAGAGGCAAGACGCCGCAAGAAGTCAGTAGAGGAGGCGGCGAAGCGGCGGAGATGGCGGCAACAGAGGCGGAAGCATCGCGAGGTAATTTTTTTAAAAAAAAAAATAGCCGAAAAAGTCCTAGCCGCTAAGTGCTTCCATAGAAGCAACGTTTCAACCAAACATTGCTTCGTTGGAAGCAGCGATTTTTTTTCTTTTGAATTTCCGTTATTATTAATTTTGTTATTTATGTTATATTTTCATATTTAACATGTTATTAAATTTCGTTATTATAAAAATAATTCATATAATATTATTTAGTATGTTTTAATTTAATTATTATTATTGTAGGTTGTAGAAAATTAGAAATAGTAAGTTTTGATTATAAATAATTAATATTGTAGGTTGTAGAATGTTATATGTTTTGATTATAAATAATTATTATTATAGGTAGTAAAAAATTATAAATAATATGTTTTGATCATTAATAATTATTGTTGTATGGTTAATATATTGATTTATGAATTATTAATAATTATTTTATTAAATAATATTGTTGTATTAAATAGCCATCCTGGGTTTCGACAATTTGTCCGGGAAGACACTTCCCGGGTTTCGTATACACAACGAGGATTCAGTCCGCGACATCCACTCACGTGGTGTTTCAGCCTTCGGTTAGGAGGGCGCGGGATGAAGCCGACCCGGTCCGCGACGTCGCCTTCGCTTACACGATGAGGGGGTTGGTGGATCGTACGATGCAAGGGAGCATCGGGAGATGGATGAGGGGGAGGAGGGATGACCGGGGTACATATGAGGCGGTTTACGATGTTCTTTACGATGATGATGTTCAGGATGCAATTATGCGGGAATTTGAGAGAGATCCATCTGTAGAGCCTACAACTAGGTGATCGTTGGAATGTACGTAAGGGTAGGGGTGGGCGGTTTATACGCGGCGAGGGGAGTTCATAGGACTGTTGAGAGTCGAAATGGGTATCTCTTATCCTATCTCGTTGACTTTCTTGCAACGAAAATACGAAGGGTTTTAGCCGCATCACTGATATGATCATATAACAAATTTTTGATCTTTTTGTCGGCTCTTGAGGGGTCACTTAGCCTCTTAATGACCATTTCATAGTAAGTCGAATAGTAGTAGCCCCCGATTATTTTTGGACCTCCTTTATGGCGCTCCAAATGGCAAGAATATTTGTCTCGTAATGGGGATTTTGATAGTTATGGATCCGAGTGGACATGGATCGTGTTGTCTATCTTCATCTGCATCCTATGCCCGCTCGAGGGTTCTCCGTAGGGTTAGTCTTTCTTCCATGTCCCATCAACTTCGACAAGGACTATATCTGCGTCCCCGGCTCGTACCCGTGCACCTTGCGTCTTCATTTCCTCATCTCGATATATCTACACAACATGGTCTCACTACTCGTCCCCGTGTTTTTCTTTTGCCCCTTTGTCCGACAAAAATTCTTGCACTTTTTGTCCATATTTGTGCCATTTGAAGAATTCTCTTCGGATCAGTCTTCTCTATTCTGAAAATAATGTCATTTATGTGGATCCAAATTATCCGGACCGTGGCAATCACTTCCGTGATACGCCTCACGACCATTATATTCTCTCCCGTGTTTAGAAGGCTGCTTGAATGTTTATCACCGTCTTAGAAAACTAATATCAGTGGTTTACTCCACCCCTTAATCCCGCAATAAAGGAGCTCCAGGTTCTTCTTGTGATATCACAATCTCTAAATAGATGGTTAATAGCTTTCATTCTCCTTCTTACGTAAGACACAACAGAATATACCTTGATTCTCGCTTGCCGAATTTTCCTATGTGGCTATGGGTTGTTGCATACTCTCCATATGAATAGCTTCATATTTGGGCGGATGTTGCTTTTCCGCAGCTTTCCCCATAACGGGTGCTCTTCTGAGTTACGATAATTCTCTATTATCCACCAAGCATTCCTCGACTTAATCGTATATTCCCCGTTCATTGTCCCATTCCAGTAAATTCTGTATTCTGACTCCATTTAATTCACTTATGTGTGTCGCAATAATGTGCTGAGCACTCTATTTTCTGAATAGAGAGAATATTTTCTGCCTATCCCATTTTTGGTCTCCATTGATTATTTCGTGGACCCATTTTAGAGGCTTTGGAGAGTCTTGATTTGTGTCTCCCTCGGTAGACATGTTTCGGCTTAGAGGGTCCTCCATCGACCCATAGGTCTTTGGAAATCCTTGTAATCTTTCTCGTCCCATATCCATCTTCCTGTGCCCTTCCTTAATTTATCTAAAGCTTTGTATAAACCTCTAGCTCCCCATGACATTAGGCCCGCCTTCGTTTTTCGTATGGAAAGCTCTATTGGACTATTGCCATATTTCACCCTGATTAATCTGCTCAAAAGGAGGTTTGGGTTGTTATGAATACGCGAAGCCTGCTTGAACGCCATGTCTTTGTTTAGTAATGCAACATTCTTGAACCCCAGGCCCATTACTCTTGTGTTACTCGATAAGTCCTTGCTTTTTCCAGCAGATTCCATGTTTGCTTTCGCTAGTTCTCCACCAAAAATGCATGATGGTAGAATTGATTTTCCTGAAGAATTTTTGAGGGAACAAGAACACCGACATAATGTGAGATCCCATAGCCGCAAGAATGCTATTACATAGGATTAACTTCCCATATTGGTCGAGAGAGAGAATTTCCAACCTGTTAGTTCTCTTCTTTATTTTTTACAGGAGGTCATTGAAGGCCGATGTCGTTCTTCCGTCCACCTCAAGAGGGTACCCTGTAATTGTCGAGTTTGTCTCTCGCTATTGATGCCCAATGGTTTTCTCATAAATCTCACGCTTTTTTACTTCGCCCGTTCACCTCATTTCGGTTCAGTCCACTTTAGTTCAATTCGATTCAACTTAAAAGAATAGAGCCTTAGTGGTAAAGTGTTTTCCTTAATAGTGCCAAAAGTGAAAATATAACTCCCACTAGGCGTTATAATCATGTTCACTGAAAATTAGTACCGTAAGTTGTTAAGATAGTGAATCCTCCCGTCGCATATTCTTCCTATTTGTAATTTTGGCATTATTTACAGAATTTAAAAAAAAAATATTTCCAATATACTTCCTCCGTTTCATAATACTCGCTACACTTTCCATTGTGGGAAGTTTCACATTACTTGCTACACTTCCTTTTTGAGCAATAACTCTCTCTATCTCTCTCCTCTCACATGAGTCCCCTTTTCTTTTTACTCTCTACCTCTTTCTTCTCCAAAATTGCCTAGGAATCAGTAAATTGGGGAAGTGTAGAGAGTAATATGAAACGGAGGAAGTAGTATAAGAAAAACATAATGAGTTGAATTGAACTAAAACTGTTTCCAAAAGAACATAGGCTAAGATTTATCCATGAACTACACTTATGAATTATGATATTGCCTCCCAATAACTATACACCTACAGCTTCTTTGTAAGAGAAAAAAAAAAAGCATTTTTAAAGATTGAAATGGGAAAGAGAAAGCGAGAAACATTAAAAGAAATATGATGAAAAATTTCGGAGGTACCGACCATATACAGTTACACATTACATCTTCCTGAATGACTGCTGCATATATGTAGACAATCGTGTCTACAGTTTGCAATGTTAAGTCACTCGTCACAGCCGTCGGTAAAATAAAATTGAGCTTCTTATATGAAAGTAGACTAGTGATGTGTTATTACTATTTACCCTGGGCCTTGAGTATTATCATATATGACTATATGTATGTCGATCTTACAATAATGGTACTACTATATTGAGTATGGGAAGCATACATGCATGCATTAAGGCTTACTATAAAGGACAAGATCACGTAACAACCGAGGTTCTTTTGCCAGCTGATTTAGTGGTAACTGGTAAGTTAAAGAGAATCTTTTATCTACATGAGTAATTTTGAAGATCTTCTAGCTTCCAAATTGGAGATCTGGACATTTTGTTGCATTGTCAAAACTATGATTTGATGTTGCTGCTTAATGCTGATTGCAGCACTGCAGGACATGGTGCCTTGACACACATATTTGACTCAAATTTAGATCTATGTTAGTTAATGAAAACCTACAATTAGTTTAGAATGATTTTATATTTCTAAATATGGGTCAAAAATCATTATAAATCATTAAATTTTTATGACCTTATTTATTATGGTTACATTCTTTTGGATTGTGAGAAACTGAACTGAAGTGAACTGCGATTGCGAGAAAGTTGAACATGAGAGAGTGTCTGAACGGAACTGCAAAAAACTGAACCGAACTAAACTGAAAATAAATCCAAAAGAACAGGGCTTATGACTATCATAAAAATATCCCCATGCTAAAAAATACTGAAAAACGGATCGAATTTATACTAGCTCGTCTAATGTGAATATACAAATTAAACCCGAGGGTCTTGTGTTCTTCTACCCATGGGTCTATCAATATACTCCTTTTGTTTTTTATTTGCTACATTGTTGTCGCGGTTTTCAAGACGTTATATAACCCCGAATATCTCTTATTTTTTTTAAGTAAAATTACAAAAAATTGATATTATGAATCTACACATCATGGATTTTATCAGAAATGTTTGATGCTTCTTGGGGCTTCTTTAACGTCCGTGAAGTCATCGAATGAATTGTCGGGTGAGACGAATCGTCTAACAAGACCACACATGACTACATGTTGTCAATTGACTGCAAATACAAAAACAGCAGAGGGAGTACATGGTAAAATGACTACATGTAACATTTTGTTGAAACTCAACACTAGCCATATGTGAGTTGTCCCACACTAGAGATCGGGAAGACAAAATACCATCTATAAGTTAGAGAGAATTTCTCCTACTACTGACAATTGGTTTTAGTATGGAACCTCTATTAGACTTATAAGTAGATCGTACTCTCCTCCTTTTCATTGGGTTGCCTAGACTCATTTTTTTAATTATCTATACACTATCTGAGACTATAACAAGTCAAAATAAGCAACGAATTTTTTTGTTTGAAATTAATAGCCACATATTATATCTTGTTCATCATTCGAACTTTGTTACCTTTTTTTATTTAGATAGGGGAGAACCTTAGTTAGAACCGATACAGGCCTAACACTTAAAATATTTTTTCCTTTTTATATAATAGATAAAAAAATGTCTAAAATATACGTACTCATCCAAATTTACAACCATAACTTGAGTGTTAAATAAAGATAAGGGTTTTAAACAATTGGCACACCTAACTAACTTTTTTTTTTAAAAGAGAAATTTCATTAATTAGAGGCCAAACATCATTTACAATAGGTACTAAAGAAAAACAAAATACAAACAAACAAGATTAAATCAACTTCGTCTTTTATGGAGCTATAATGAACCAGATCGACCAAAGTAGCGCAGACTCCTTGTATTTGCTTGATCCAAGCAGCTATTAATGGAAATATATATAATTTTGACATAGTTTGGAGAAGAACATTCTTAATCTAATAATATTGACCACATTCGAGCTTCGAATACCTCGCATTTTGATAGTCTTGAATTTCAACCAATGAGAAATATTTCTCATACCTACAAACAAAAATATTAGACTCACAACTCCCACAGTGGAGAAGGATGCCTCCACAAGAGAAGACTAAACTTCCAATTGCAGGGCACAAGACACTCTCATAAAGAGAGACTAATAACTTGTTCAACAAACGAACAAACTAGAAAATGCAAACAACTAAACAAGGGACGAGAAGGGGTATATCATGAATTAATGAAAACATCCATAGCAACCACTCACTGTTGAAAAAAAGGATATGGGAATAAGAGGGGGGCGGTGAGAGAATTTGGAGGTTTAGGGTTTTTTTAGGAAGGAAATTACAATTAGATGGCACACCTAACTTTATAATCCAAGATCTTGCCACTGCTTGTAATAGTAATAACTAGCATTTTTTTGCACGTTATGTTGCGTGTCATATTAACGTTTTTTTCCTAATTAGTTATTCATAAGTGTTACAAAAAATTTGATTCAAGCAGACATTTATAATTATTTTTTAATACGCTTTTTAATCAATGTTTCGTTGGTTTTTTTGTTGTTTGTTCATTATTGTTTGAATATAGTATTGAGAGAAGGAAATATAAAGCAGAAGAAAGCTTGTGCTCAAATATAGTGGAAGAATTTGTGTATCAGGTTCAATTGTAGAATATTAATAAAGTGGAAGAGTTTGATTTATATAATAGAGATTACCGAGTAATAATCAACATTAATGTTTTAAAATATTATCTGTATAATTATTAATATGAAATTCAAGTTTTTATTTTTTCTTCGGATTGTGTCAATCAAGTTATATTGTCAATTTAATTTTTTATAAGAGTTTTTCACACATATGTAAGAAGAGGAAATCATAGTTTAGTATTTAATTGAAATTTCAAATTCAATTCCATTGTTAACTTATTCAATATATATCGCAAGTAGGAAGACAAAAAGATTATTTAATATATATGTCAATTTTAATTCATTAAGGATATATAAGACTTTTTGTAAGGGGGACACCATCTTCCTTCCCCTTTCACTTATATAGTATAGGTGATGCGTACAATTGATTTTCTTAACATGTTATACATATAATACACCCATATATTATAAAAGTCTCCTTTAATTTAATTAACAATTATATGTCTTACCTATGTATATCCTTAATAATAAAAGATTATAGAATATGTGACAATCATATACTCATATCATTATAACAAATGGTTGTATGGTATTGGTTACCAATTTTACCAAGAAATATTCTACCAACTCCTTAGCAAGCTAGTTTTATTTTGTTAGGTAAATGCCATTCAAAACATAACTAGTTAGCGCTCTCATGACAAGGTAATGGTTTAGTTAGAGTTTTCTAAATTAATCATATTGATGATATATATAGCTAGTTGTATAATCTCAGTCAAATGATATAAAATCCCTCTTTCTCTATATCGTTTTGTTATTTTTGTTTATATGATCTATTGCATGTAATTAAGTAATGCCTCAATTTGCAAATTAAAATTTAATCACTCTTCACTCCATACTTATTTATAAAAAAATATCTATATATCATTATAATGTCTCCCACCTAATTCCTAAATAATATTTTTTTCTGGATTAGTAAATCAGTCTTGTTTTCATTAATCTCAAGCAGAGTGAAACATCGGTGGTCCATATACGTTAATTCGCTCCTATAAACCAAATTATTAATCCATCCAACTCACACATGTAATGATCAACCTTTGCAAGCAAATGCCATGATTTATCATGATCACATGATATCTCTTTCTTCCCAAATGATTATACTTCAGTATTTTTATCACAATAAACAAAAAAATAAGAAAAAATGACGGGATTGTTCATATTCCATCAACTGTCAAATTACATAACTAATCCAGAAGAAAAAAAAAGGCGTAATTTGATGATTTCATCAGGGAGTGATGACAGCAAATGAGACAACGACGCGTGGAAACCTCACCCCACACGTTAGTTAATAAGAGACCTCCTGCTACCTCAGAACGACAGATATGGGCCCATTTTGTTCCCTTTATAAACCTGGGCCTGGCCCATTTGTCCTCATTCCTCTAAACAATAATACTTCCTCCTGTTTTAAATGAAACATAGGAACTAGACACGAAGGTTTAGAAGAGGAGAAAAATAGCGAGATAGAAAAAAAGAGACCCATATAATGAAGAGAGAGATAGAGAGAGGTGAATATCAAATAAATAATTTTT
Organism: Beta lomatogona; assembly: GCA_947646795.1. Lineage (NCBI taxonomy): Eukaryota > Viridiplantae > Streptophyta > Magnoliopsida > Caryophyllales > Amaranthaceae > Beta > Beta lomatogona. Next base: position 484,542 of record CANSNZ010000136.1, on the reverse strand, counting down.
CTGAAACGGCCTAAAATAATAAGTGTTTCATTTATTACTTCATAAAATAAAAATTAACGTGAATAATCCCAACTTTCACCCATCTTCTCAAAATAATCCCAACTTTAGATTATTTCAGAATAATTCTAACTTTTGAGGTGACCTTATTAATATAAGCCTAACTATCGTTTTTCTTGCATATACTAATCTATTTTAGGTCTATAATTAATAGTTATTGAAAATTAATAGTTATTGTTTTGAAAAGGTAGCCCTAAAGTTAGAATTATTTTAAAATAATTCAAAGTTGAAATAATTTTGTGAAGATTGGTGAAAGTTGGAATTATTCATGTCAATTTTTTTAAAAGAGATGAAGTATTTTTAATTCCATTATAAACCCCGTTAACTTTAACGGCTTCCGTCACTCCCTCTTCAAATTTCCTTCAGTAACGCTCACATCTCCGTTAATTAACGCCGTCATCCTTCCCTATTTAAATACCCTCAGTTCAACTCATTTGTACTCTTCTTCGCTTTTTTTTTTCTTTCCTTCCTTCATCTCTGCCTCTTCTTCTCTCACTCACCCTTCATAAAATCCTTCCCATTTTGAGGAGAATATTTGGCGAACGAAATATCCGGAAGCTCAATTTCCAAGATAACTATATAAATTTATTTATAATGTTATTTTTTTCTGATTTTCCTTCCATTTTGTAAATCAAATTTTCTTTTTTTCGAATTGTTTATTTGGAGGTGTAATTTGGAGAGGGTGATCAAAAATTGATGTCATTTTCAGAGAAGACAAAAGAGAAGGGTGAGGGGAACAGTTGGTTGCTTCAGAGGTATAGTGTGTGAAAAGTCATTTTCGTCCTTTCAACATTAAACAGTAATCTGTTTTGCTGCTTGTTGCGTCAAAATAAGCAAGAAAAAGTTTCAACAATTTGACCAAAAAAATTTAAAAACACAAAAAAAAAAAAAAACAGAGCAGAGAAGAATATTAGCAGAAGCTCGTGCTTTTCGTTGTTTTGTTTGGGAAGAAGAAGAAGAAAAAGCGTGTGTGCTGTTGTTGCTGGTAAGTTGGTTTTGGTTGTTTATTTTTTCAAATAATAATAATAATAATGTTTGTTGTTTAGTTGGTTTTGTTTGTATTGTGAAAATGGTGAATTAAAGTGATTATAGAATTGTGCTAGAATAAGAAAAAGGGGAGAGAAACTGAAATTGGATTTCAGTTTTGTCTTTAGAGGAAGAATCTCCCATTAATCCCAAAATTAGCTTTTCCCAATCGAAATACAGATTGAAACACACGCAGAAGCAGTGCATGCTTTCTATGTTATAAAAACATACCTCCTCCGTTCCAAAATGAGTGAAACACTTTTCTCATTTATGTTTCGAGACAAGTGTTTCACTTATTTGGAAACGGAGGAAGTATACAATAGTCATAGTATGTCAACATTCAATTTTAGAATAGAAAAAGAAAATAAAAATATATAAGGTATTTTAGATGAACACAAAACTTCTCAAAAGTCAGCTTATATAATTATCTAAAATTATATTCACATAAAAGGACATAGCATTCTGCAAGCTACTCCTAGTAATAGATTGCAAATTGCTAATAACATCTCTTTCAAAAGAAAAAAGAGTTCGGCTAATTGCCTAACATTTATATAAGAGAGAGACAATATATACTCATAATGTACAATATCGTAGTGTCATAATGTAAGTTCGAACATCTCATGTCATGTGTGTTAATTGTCCAACCGATTAAGCAAACAGTATCACGCCATTGATGAATAATAATAATAATAAAATATTTTTTGTAACTCAAAAAGGGATTTTGTCAAAAGTAACTTCTGATGGGTTCATAAGACAAGCCAAGGGAGATTCTAAAACGTCTTTCTTCATGTTTGATTACTACTATTCAATACAACAGGTAAAGTACCTAGCAAAAAAGAATAGATGGTGAAAATTAAAGAAAAAGGAAAATCTGTCTTTTTCAATCTATACACATACTTCATTTTATACTATAGTTTTTATTCTTTTTGGCAAATAAGGAGAGAAAAAAAAATGTAATAAAATTATAATATGGGATAAATATAAGGGGAAGTTGTAGGCTAAAGCATGCACATAGAACAGAGAAACGGACCACTTTCAAAGCACACCTTAGCTAAAATCTTTTTCTTTTCTCTTTAAAATTTCTCAGTTTTCAAGTGAAAGGAAGTTTCTTTCAATTATTGGGTCTTCATTTTTTTTTAATATAATAAGCTTTTCCCCAACCCCCTACTAATAATCTCTCTCTGATCCCGAGAATGCTCTTTTGCCCTTTATCTTTTTTTCCATTCTCATCATCTCTCTCTGACTGATTCTTGGAATTGCAAAGAAAGAAAATATAACTAGTAGTAGTATATCATTTGATAAAGGAAGTTGAACAAAATTGTTATTGTTAATTTGTTAGTGGTGCGTTTGGTTTGGTTATCCATGAATATCTGAGAAGTAGTACTAGTACATGCACCTTTTATTTGAGTGTTTACCTATCAAACAGCCAAACAGGTACGTCATTGGTTTCAACTCGGAAAATCTCACATTTTAATTTGTTTTACATTTAGTTGACTTTTCTTTTCTTATAATAGGAAGTGTTTTTTTTTTCTTCAAGAAAAAAACTGGAATTTAGTCCAAAGGTTACATTTGGTAAAATTTTATATGAGACCTATTGAAAACAATTTGAGTGACTTTTTTTTTTTCCTGTTTCTATGGAACTTAATCTTGTGTTTTTGGTTAACTTTTGATCTCTCTTGTACTCCATGTATCTCTCAATGAGAAAAACATTTATAAATAAATGGGTGTTTCACATAAATCTTAATACTTGCATGAGTTGCATCTTTACAAAATTACACGGGTTGCATTTTTTTTTTCTTTCTTTTCTATCTCTAAGCTATACTTTTTGACAATATTAAACCGAATTATTTTTTGTAATTTGTTATTTTTGACTTCATCTATTTCACTTCATTTCTCAATAAGTGAAACATAAAGAAAATGGGGAGTTACATGTTAAACACTTGAGACAAGAATGAGGAAAATTTCATTTTGAATAAGACTCCTACCCTTAGAATTTTTCTAGTCTTTGGATTGGGTTTGCCTTGCTTTGGTTTATTACATGTTCATTTTTGTATCTTTCAGTGTTTACTTTGTCTTAATAATGAAGAAAAAGTGATCTAATAGACCATTAAATTGATTTGATAGGATGTACTAAAACTAAGCGGTCCCATATAATACAAGTAGTTGTTTTGTTGTGGCATTTGTCTGACTAAGATGAGCTGGGTCACTACTTTGGTTGCTCTGATATGGGCCAAACTAATGTCTTAGACAATCCTCCATCCACTTTCTTCTTTGTAATTTATTAGAGGGAAGCTCATATAGTATTTAATTTACTTGTCCACCTCTTAAATTTTTGGAGGAGGAAAAATGTCATAATGGACCCACCTAATGATAATGATACATAACTTAACCTTTGGACCCAGATAAATGATAAATCCTCCTATGTATGTTTACAAGATTCTTTTTTCCATTGGGAGTTGAGGGAATAAGAATTGCTTTTGAGTTTCTTTACTTACATGACCAAGATATTGTGCCTAATTAGGCAGGGGAAATCTTTATTGATTGTTCACATCTTTTTCTTTAATTTGGATTAAAGTTTGCATCAACATCTAGAATGATATTATTTTCACCTTATTTATGGATTTTTACATATAAAGATACCGTGTCATCAATCTCTAGAATGATTTTTTTTTTTGAAGTTTGAGATAGTGATTATTATTGTACTAGGTATAGAATCCTTGAGAGAAAGATTCTTTCCTTTATCTTTTGGCAAGTTTAAACACCTTCTTCCTCTACGTGTTCAATGGGCAAAAGTCCATAAGATTCTTATAGTGTTTAACACTTATACCAAAGTAAAGATTTTGGGTACTAATCAAATCCCTTGTATATTATATGGTGTCGTATATTAGCGATCCGCTATCATATATCAGTTATCTGCTAATTTTAGAGATACCCTTTAATCTATTGTCAATAACATAGTTGGCGAAATATTTGTGAATACAGGTAAAAAAACCAGCAACGGCATTAAAGATTAACAACAAGCGGGTGCGAATCTAGTCCACGAGTTGTTTGATATAAGGAGGGAAGGAGAGTAAAAATGCTAACGTGTATAACATGTGCAAAGCAAACGGATGAGAAGGGAGAAGAAGGAGGGCGTGGAAGTGGGAATGCCACTCCAAACACAAAAGAATCTGTTAAAGGCATCACAGCCCAGGTTTGATCTTCACTTCTGCTTCTGCTTCTGCCCCTAAGTTATTTTGTCGTAGTAGAGTACCAAATTGTTGGCTTGTTGCTTGATCAATTCATATCTTTACCTTTTGGCAGCTTCTTTTTCCTTGTTTGTGAAACAATTTTTAAAGCCCGTTTCTCCATTTCACGTGCTATTTTGGGCATGGAGAGACATGAGGTCTAAGGGGGACCAAATAATGTTGCAGGGTACAAAAGTTTAACACCACTCCAAATTACTGAAAATTACTCTACGCCTCTTTATAAATGGCTCTTATTTTGTACCAAGGATGTCTTGGCCTAGTGGTTAAGATTGAGGCTTTGTCGCGACGATAGGTCACAAGTTCGAATCCCCCTCCCCTTCTTTCAGATCTGTCTTTGCCGCCGTGGCTCATATGGATCAAAAAAAATAAATGGCTCTTATTTTAAAAAAAGAAACAAATTGACATTATATTCCAGAGACATAAATGATTAATGTTTTAAGAATTAAATTTCGAATAAAAAAACTTCAAAAGTTAGGGGTTAATTGATTCCATTCAACTATGAATAAGCCAATGTACGACTTTTGACCGTTGAATTTTTTTAGTAACTTATTACTATAAATTTTAAATCTAATATTTCGAAAATATACACTAGACAGATTTATAGCATTAAATTTAATACCCTTTTTCTTTTTGAGGGAATATACCATTTGATTTTTTTTTAAAAAGAGGACACTCTTCAGATCTTAATTCTCACAATATTTTGGTCTAACATTTGCTAGATAGGTGCTTGAGACTCAACTTGAGAGTATGGGGAAAGATAACAGGATCTTTACACCCAAACATCACACTTGGCAAGATTCGAACCCAAGACATCTAGGACCTTAAGTGAGAGGCTTGCCAAGTAACCAAATACTCTTTGGTTATACCATTTGTTTTTGTATGTTAGTAAAAAACATGCTTAGTATAGGGGTATGTATTTAGGCCCTGTTCTTTTGGACTTATTTTCAGTTCAGTTCAGTTTCTCTCTGCAATTTAGTTAATTTCGCTTCGCTTAAATTTCGGTTCGGTCCGCTCTCAATTCAAAAGAACGGGGACTTAGTGTACAAAGTCAAAGAGAAAGAGTATGTGACATTGTGAAAACTTGCCCAAAACAAATAGACCTTAGGGGATTCCATCTTCTCTCCAATTCCTTTAAGAAACTGGACTTTCGAATTCTCAATAGAACGGTTGGACTTGCATTCTTTTTTTGAGGGGGTTTGATTTGCATCTTGAAAAAAAATAAGGAAGGCTTTTGAGATTATGTTTTTAATATGGTGAAATGTTGTAATTGTTGCTGTTTTTTTGTTGTTGTTGTAATCTAGAGAATAATGCAAAGGTCTCTCTATATAATAGGTCGTGCCTATTATGTAAGGTCTAAACCCAATTTTTTCTGTAGTCTTCTGGCAGAATATAAGTTACCAGCCTTACAATTCATTGATAGATAAGCAAACAGGGCTTAAAGTCTGCAGCTTAGATCTTAGCTAGCCCCTTCTACCAGTCACATTAGACCTCCATTAAAGCTTGGGGGTGGTCTTGTCACTATCAACCCCTAATTAGTTACGTGTGTTGCAACTTTATGTTTCCCCTTTTTCTCTTCTTCTTTGTGTCTAATGCAAATGGTTGATAACAAGAAATGCCACGCTATATATTTTAAGCCCCATTATCTTGTTTGGACTACTTGGCGAAATTTTTTTTGTCAGGGTGTTGGTTGTTTTAAAGTTGATATTTATACAAATATATTAAAAAGCGTTCCTATCAAATGATATTTAAAAATATTAACAATGTGTAGTTACTAGGATTCAAACACATGACCTTTGAAATGAAATGTGAGAGTTTAACCACTAATCAACTATAATTTCAATGCTTATGTTTCAAAGTAAAACATAATAAAGTCTTATAATTATATATAATTATAAAGATATAGACAAGCTTTTTGATCTCTAATACTTTTGTTAAAAAATAACATTCTCTTACCCTATTTCCATTGAGATTGTTATTTTCATCCCCAAATTCCTTAAAAGTTCTTTAAACAACTCATCACTCCATAACTGACTCGGGGCATAGCCCGGTCCAAAATACTAGTTTTGTATAGAAAGGGGAGTAAGCTGACTAATTAAAGTAAGTCCGTCTTCTAGACAATAATAAATGTCAATAATGATATTTAATTTAATTCACTTGTTTGGGTATCTAATGAAATTGGATTTGGAGTTGGGCCAATTCCAATACAATTCTAACCCAAGTTAAAAATACATTATCTGAATCCCACCCCTTCTACTTGTCATTTCAATTTCTCTCGCATGCTATTTTCTCTCTCCTCTAAGTTCCCAATTATTTCCTCCCCTTCCTTTCTCTCCGCAGTGACCCTATTTCCATGCCCGAGTTGGAATTCAATTCCCATGTTTCCCAAACAAGGTTGAGGAATTTGAATTCAATTCCCATGTTCCCCGAACGAGTTTGAGGAATTGGAATTGGAATTCAATTCCCATGTTTTCCAAACGACTTTGAGGAATTGAAACTAAAATTTAATTCTCATGTTTCCCAAATGAGTTTGAGGAAATGGAATTCAAATGCATGATTCCAATTTCTAAAATTGAACTGTTAAAATTGAAATGAAATTCGGGTTTCCAAACGCTTATGTTAATTATCAACAGAATAACTTGTTCACTCACTTTTTTTAAAAAAAATAAAATTTCTGGTATCACTTATTACCATCTTTCAGAGGGCGATGTCTGGTAGTAGAACTTTTTCTATAGAAAAAGTATGGTTAGGGAAGGAGTTTGTAGCTGAAATCATGTACAAATTACCTACTACTATTAAGAGTTAAGGGTACATTAAGAACCCAAACTATCACCTTTTTCACCTTATAGGACCTATAACTTTTTTCTTCACCTTTTAGGACCTGTGGTTGATTTTCAGGCTAGTTAACTCACCGTTAACTCAACTGAGATCAACTAAACATTAAAAAATGAGGTAAAACCCACAATCAGGACCTGAACTTTCACATTTTTTACTACTAAGAACTTTCACTTTTTTTTTGCTTCATTCTTGAAGATCTAAAGAATTTGAACAACAAAACAAAACAATATGACCCAAAAATGAGAACAATTCAAACAAAAAAAATAAGAACAATTCGAAAGAAAACCCAAAAAATTAGAACAATTCAAACAAAAAAAATCAGAACAATTCGAAAGAAAATCCAAAAAATCAGAACAATTAGAAAGAAAAAACCCAAAAAATCATAACATTTCAAACAAAAAAATCAAAACAACCTCAACAAAAAAATCACAACAAAAATCATACCACAAAAATCGAACATGCCCAGAAAAATTCGAACAATGCAACAAACCCAAAAAAAATCCACAAGAAAAAGAGAGTCCAAGAGTGAGAAAGAGAGACCATACGACAAATACCAACTTTGAGATTCATCCACATTGAACATATCTTGTGCTAAAAACCCAAAAAATGAATTTTTGGGTTTGAAACTTTTAGATTCAAACCGGAAAATTCGATTTTTGGGTTTGAACATCTTCTTCTTCCAACTTCGGATGCATTTGCCCAAAAAAATCAAAATCGTAACCCACAAATTAATCGATCTCATTAATTTGTGATAAAAACCGAATATGTTAAAACTACCCAAAAAACCGAATCTGATAAAACGAATTGTTAGGTAAATTTTGGTAGAAATTGGTGAAGAAATGATGTACATATGGGAAGAAAGAGTAACGGAGGAGAGAGAAAAAAATTGGGTTAGGGTTCTTGAGTTCTTCAGTAGAATATGTTAGGAGAGAGATGAGAGAGAGTGAGAGAGGAGAGAGAAAATAAAATTTGAGCTTGAGAGTAAATGGAGAGAGACGAGAGGAGAGAGAATGGGCCCATGCATAACCATGGTTAGAAATTATCACCGAATATTACTCTAGGTCCTAAATGGTGCAAAAAAAACTAATGGGTCCCGACGGTGAAAAATGCGAAAGTTCGTGCCCTTATAATGCCCTTAACTCCTACTATTAACTAGCATTATTCATCACCTAGACACCTAGCAAATAGACTCCCTTTGTTCCACATTTATGATGGATTGCATACGAATATGATGCATAGATCTATCAGCTTTTGTTACGTGTTTTGCACCAAAAAAGAAAAGAAGCAAATGTACTACTTGGTTGGGGCCGATGGCTTTGTAAACCAATGAAGATTGTATTGGACAGAGAAATGATAAACATCTAACTGTGCAAACATCTAACAGGGAATAAAAAATAATAAAAGGCTGAAAAGGTGGTGATGTAGGTCCTAGAGAATAGAAGAGGAATAAAACACTATTTGTAGTTACACGAATACTAGTTGTAGTAGCATGAATACTATTTATTAGCATCGGAATTTTCGAGATCACTTTTTTGTTTGAATGATAGTTTGCAAACATCTAGCAAAAAGTTGTTTATCATTTCTCGTACTGGATATGCCCTTTAAAAAGATGCAAGAATAGCTACTATCCTAAAGTGATTTTCTCGTTTTGTATATATTTTATTATACATCAAGAAATGTAATATAGAGTAACAACGTGACCGATATATATCAAGATTAGTAGTTACTAAGGTAAAAAAACATATGGTCTTGTTATTGTAGTTACTAAGGTAAAAAAAACATATGGTCTTATTAGTATATGAATAGCGCAAAACTCAAATTGTTAAAAATTATTAGGAAACAAAGGAAGTATATCAACAGTATACTCCTTAGTTTGGTTGTAATAAGAAAAAAGTTTAGTATAATGAAATGTTAGTATAAAATAAAACGTGACTAACCAATGTAGTACTCATACTTAGAGACAAATGAAGTATGATTTAAGCACAAGGTGAGGCCTCTTCAAACTACTCCATCCGTTCCAAAATATAGTTTCCATTTCCCTTTTTTCACGGTAATTTATGCAAGTAGAATCAAAGAGGGATAGTAAAGATTTTTTGTTTATTTAAATAAATGTTGTATGGGAAAAAATGATTTTAGGAGAGAGAATGAAGAATAATTGGTGAAAGAGCATTAATTGTAACACTTGGGTTGAATAAGCAAAGCAAAAAACAAAATTCAAGAAGCAAATAAATGATGGGACACGGTTTTTCTAGACAAATTACGAAAAAATGTGGAACTAAATATGGAAATGGGAACTATATTTTGGGACACCCAAAATAGAAATGGGAATTATATTATGGGACGGAAGGAGTAGTATATTGTACGATATTAAAATATATTTTAAATAATACTTTAAAGTGAGTCTTAAAAATAGTATAATGAGTCCCCTCAATCCTACAACAATTTAGTGCATGCCCTCCTCAAATTCTTGCTTTTATACTAGACAGACATAACTACATCTATCTATTGGACTATCAACCCCTAATAAATCATTAGAAAATAATTGCTAATGTTGAGTTGGATTTCACCTTACATTAAATTCTATTAATAGTTGGTGAATGATTACCTACTGGGTCAAGCAAGTCTTATCCATCCGACGTGGTTGGTGAAATTTTAGAAGCGAGTGCTTATTAAATTGACAATCTAGAGTATTAAGTATTTCATGTTTATCTAATGATATTATATAAACAATAGAAACTTAATAATGAGTAAGTAATAAATTATCTTTCATTTTTTTCATCCTAATATATTACATCACTCGAAATTTAGCCGGGTTTTCTAAAACTAGATGGTCATCTTGTACCAAACATAGCTGTAAAAATCCGTAGGAAAGCAAGGGCAAATCGATTAAAGATTTGCAAGTGTCTTCAATATGACCCACTATTGAATTCTTGTCCACCATTTATGTAACAAATTATCTAAATACTATTGAGTGTTGCAATAAAGGGAAAGGAAACTTGGAATGGTCGCATTTACATTAATTTTTTCCTTGTTATACAACAATGGATCCAAAAAAGGGAAAAAAAAAAAATCAGAAGTGGTATAGCCAAATTTCTTGAACTTATTACCTCTTTTTTCCTATTTAATTTCCCCTTTCCATAACTATTGTTGGTTAAAAGATAAATTTACAAGTTCATTACTATCTTAAACTTTGAGCTTTGCAGCCTTATTCATGAATGAATAATGCTGTATATAGTTCAGAGTAACATTACAGCTAGAGCACAGTTGGTAAGCTTTTATATATATATACAGTCTGAAACAATCCCTGCTTAATTTACTATTTCAATGGTGGGTAAATTAAGTCAACTTTGGATGTCAATAAGTGTAGTTGTAAAGTTATGGTTAGGGATGGGCATGGGTTGGGCTTATGGTGAAGTAGTAACAATGAGTTCCATGACTTGGAATTGGATCTCGTCTACATTAGTATATTCGTGTCTTCCCGTATACCAAAAATTAAAATTTTCTAATTAGCTGGTAAAACCTATAGGAGATACCGGGATAGTAAAGTTATGGTAGGTCAAAGTCCACCTCTATATATACTAGTCTTTTTCTGTGTAAGTCTAATTTTATTACGAAGACAAACAAAACAAGCCTGTCACAGCTATAACTATTTTATATAAACAATCGATCTTTTCAACTTCTGAATTTGTGTTATACATTGAAGGTGAGACCATTTAATTAGAGGCTTAGAGTCAGTATGACTCAATATCTAATTGAAAAATTCATATATATAGTCAAAAGAGTAGTAAAATTCAAATCAAGTTATCACGATGATAAACTGGGCAATCCTCATCTTTTAACTTCCTTATGCACCAAAAAAAGGAAGGAAAAGAAAAGATAAGTAGCTGAATCAAGGCATAGAGCGTTTCATGAATAGATGAACTCGAGTCTTTAGGAGTAATAATTTTTCCATTCAATATGAGAATACTTGTGTTTTGTGGTTTATCAATTAGTATTAAGTTTTTTGGTATGCCAAATGTTGTGGAATGTTCATCAATACCAAGCATTTGGCAATGCATATGTCTAGCATTTGATAGGTTACGAAAGCTAATACTACTGCTCAACAGTTAAAGAGAATTTGTCTGCCATTTTTTTTGGCAGCTTTTGTCTGCCAATTACTCTCTTCCCATAGTCAATTACTTACTTGGATGATTTAGCTACTGATACTCTGATTCGAAATGGTTTTACGTAAACGACTATTTTGGGATGGACGGAGTATTTTTTATGAACTATATTATAAAGGTCCATTCTTGTTTGATAGGAAGATGAGCAGTGTGCTCCATTATTGTAGTACATGGTACAATAATACACAATGATGCTTGACAATACTTCTATGAACTACACGGGGTTATTAGGATATAAATCAACTTGAAGATTTGCTGGATATGAGTATGCATTTGTATTTTCCTGGTGTAATTGCTGACATTACCAAAAATGCATGGATATGTCTCACCAATTCTCATTATAGCATCACTAATAAAAATCACACAAAAAATCTATTTTTTTTATCGTGGCAACTTTGGTTTTGATCTTGTTTTTGATGGTTTGCAGATAAAGGATATGGCATTGAAATTTTCTGGTGCTTATAAACAGTGTAAGCCATGCCCAACGTCGGGTGATTTTAAGAAAGGTGAGAGGTCATACGTGGAATATGATTCGGCTTCAGAAGGGGGGCGGTACTCTTACATGCAACCTGGCAGCTCAAGCTCAACGCCTGCATGGGATTTTACTAGCAGCTCACACCATCATCGCGGTGTAAGATCACACTCGAGGTTTGCTGGTGGATATGGTGGCGATAGGACTGCTGTTGGACGAGACTCTATTGCTGCTAGTGATTTGGTGATAGAAGATGAGGATGAACCCAAAGAATGGATGGCGCAGGTGGAGCCTGGCGTGCATATTACATTTGTTTCTCTTCCTAATGGAGGGAATGATTTGAAGCGAATTCGATTCAGGTATGAACTGATACCAATGTTTGATTCCATCTTATTCAAGATCTATGATGTCAAACTTCTAGAAGTTAACAAAACCAATTATAAACTTCCTCAGCTCTATTGTAATCGCTACAGGTTTACTGTTGAACATATGTTCACTAATACTTTGCCTCAATGCGACAATGCCTAGTTTCAAGATATCAGATTTTTCGTCATATCTTTTACTAATATAATTAAGATATTAATGGTCAAAGTAGTATATTGGAGACCTTGAGAGTCAAACTGTTGCAATTAATATGAGACAGAGAGAGTGAATTTTTTCATGTTGACTAAGTAGTGTAAACTAACATTTTGTATTTTCTTTTAAATAGCCGAGATTTGTTCAACAAATGGCAAGCCCAAAGATGGTGGGGTGAAAATTATGACAGAATCATGGAACTTTACAATGTTCAAAGATTCAATAGACAAGCTCTTCAGACTCCAGCAAGATCAGATGATGAGGTACTGCTTCTTGAAGCTAATGTTATGCATTTAATTGTATTGAAAACTTGGACTCCATCTTATATTTTACTAACGCTTTCTTGAATTGCTAACAGGCTAGAGATTCCACTTACACTAGAGTTGGATCAGTAATGGAGAGTCCTATGACTAACAAGGAATGGATACCCAGAAATTATTACCAACCTGCCAGTAAATCATTTTTCCCTCCTGACCATTCAGAACAAGGTTACAACGCAGGAGCGAGTGCTTATAGCATGGGAACTCCAAATATGGATCCATCACGAACAACCACTTCATCTCGAGATGATGTGTCAGTTAGCAACGCGAGTGAACTGGAAACAGAATGGGTTGAGCAAGATGAGCCAGGGGTGTATATTACCATCAGACAGCTAGCAGATGGTACTAGAGAACTCCGGCGTGTCAGATTCAGGTAACTAAACATTATTTTTCCTTGTACTCTTGTAGTATCGTTTTGCACTCTTCTAGCATATTTGAATAGTATCCAATTACTTGATGCGAATGATCCGACCCAAAGCAGAAGTGCACTTGAATTTACTTGACCCGATTGAAAACCAAATCGAACATGAACCTACCTAAACTGATCTGACCTAATAACTTTAACGTGACTAATATTGACAGTGGACCCATATAAGCCCCTTTAAACGACCACTTCGTTGATCATTTTACAATCACTAAAAAAATTAAATTGCTACTTCAGCAGAATCTGCAGTCAGAAGAACACGTAAAGATCATTCCATAATTTTGATATAGACTTATCTAGTTGTTTGACCATAGTACTTTATGTTTCTGGGTCTGATCTCTAACTTTTACGTATCCTTATGCAGCCGTGAAAAATTCGGTGAAGTACATGCAAAGCAATGGTGGGAGCAGAATAGAGAGAGGATACAAACTCAGTACCTTTAACTTCTTTTTCATTTTTACCTTCATTAAAAATTTTCCCCTACTTAGAAAGTTCAGTCAAAATTGGCTTATATTGGTATTGATCGGAAAAACTAGTAGTGCCAAAGATATGGGATTCCAAGCCACATTATAGATCTCACATAGAAGCATGTTTATATTACATATTTTTACAGCAGTTGAAATTTGAGGTCTTCTCTCTGTAGTATGACTCACAGGTTTTGGGGTGTTCCCTTCACCTTGAGAGTTCAAGATTCAAGTAACTGGGGGTATAATGGTGTTTTATAATGCCCCCTTTTTTTCTTTTTATTTTTTAATTTTTTCATTTTTTTTTTGTATCTCTTTCACCTGATACACCATCATTTCTGAAGATTCTTTCATTCTTTTATATCCCGTATTTGGAGAATCTGAGTTATGTTCCAAAATACCTTAATCCAATCTGCAAATGCCTACTATATTAGATATTCTTTTGTACAAACATCATCGTAAAAGTGTGTCGGATTCTCAATATTCAGAGACGGGAACACTCTTAATACTTTGTTTTGGACTAAAGACATTTTTCCTTTCTAGATATATTATGCTCCCTTTGTCCTAAAATATAGTTCCTCGTTTCTATTTTGAGACTCAAACTTTAAAATCTTTGACCAAATATTATCATTAATATATACAAAAAACACTCATATGAGATCTTGTTAGATTCACCCTACTGTGTACATTCAAAATATCAACTTTTTATATTTTTTACTAATACGAAATTGAAGATATCGTAGATCAAAGGTACGTCTTGGAGACTGTACAAGAAGAATCAGAAACTATATTTTGGGACGGAGGAAGTAATATTAGCTTGAGTCTAGTATGTAGAAACATACTCGATACATATCAAATAAGTGTAACTGAGTTTTGAGTAATATAGCAAATATAATTTTGTCAAAGCTTTTCGTAAGATGGAAACTTGAATTACATAACACAATCACTCTAACAAGGAATTTTAAGATGGTGTTGGCAATGGAGAATTGTTGATGTCGAATTGAATAAAATGGACCTCTTGTGGAAGAAGGCGATTCTTGATACCAAGCGTCCGAAAATTTTCCTTCAACTCCAGAATGAGCTCAGTTAAACGCATGCTGCGTTCAGTAAAGTTTTGGTGGTTGATGGTGTGTTGCACGGATAAGGCCATCTTCATATTCTTCAGGTTTTCTATTTCTTGTACTACGAAATTATGTTTTGAATTCCAATAATTTGGCTTGCTGTCAATATAGCTTCATATGCCAAAACATATATAGTTTAATACAATAAGTTTTAGGAGACTAGTATCAATTTTAATCAGTAAAAGTTTGTTTAGGTTAGTAAAGAGCAGGTGCTGAGAATCATGCCTAAAAATCAAAAGTACAATTACCTAGCATGTGATGTTTAGAAGATTTTTCATACTTCATACCTTTGTATTGCCTTCTTAAGCGCGTTTATGGTTTCGATTGGAGTGGAGGCATCTATGGAGAAAGGAATTGTATCCCACATTTCAGGACTTCTGTAGAAATTACTAATTGGCTTGTTTAGAAGAGCTGCATTTGGATAGTAGATTTTCTCCATGTCATATCTCAGAAAAACTGTAGTTAGTATATTCATCTCTTCTACAATCATCTGCACGCATGCGTGAACTTTCAGTGAATTGCAGCTAAAATAAAGCAAGGTTGAGCAGACAATAGAAATCTATCACGTCAAACAAATAAGTTACAATGAAAATCAGATCCAAACCCAGTTAATTAGTAGAGGTGGATCATATATAAGAATTCAACTAGCAACGTCAAACAAATGAGTTACTGTTAACGTACCTGAACGCCATCGATTTTGCAACGATCTCCTATATCGAAAGGGTGCATGACAAAGACAAACATGATGCAGTCGAAGATGATTTTGCAAGTGTTGTGGAAGATGACACCTAGAACAACCACCTGTGTGATGATAAACGCGACTACTCTTGGTGTTGCTAATCCCATCATCATCAGAAACACTACAAATATTATCACGCTGACAATTGCTGAAGCTATCTTGTGAAGCTGCTGTACTGCTGTTTTGGTGTCGTTCAGGGAATGTGCTAGAGCCTTTCGTTCGAAATAAGCTCGTACCTTTTAATCAGGTTAATGTAGGTAATTCAACGTAATGGATATAATCTATTCTTTGGGTCATAATTTTGACCATCTTATATTATATAAACATAGGAAACAGTATAGTCAGGTTAGATCTTGTTAAAATCGTTTCAATATATGTTTTACTTGCTCAACTTCAAATAACTTTTACTTGCACACAATTAAAGATATTAAAGTTCAAAGTTGTGCATTGGTAAACGTGCAAATTGAAAATGATAGGAATGAGAAAATATGAAGTATATAGCAACTATTTCTTCAGTACCTTCTTCTAAGAATAGTTGCAACAACTTCACTTTAGCCTTTTTTACAAAGTTTAAAACAAATTTAATTATTGAACTTTTCATGAATTAGTTTCAATATATATTTTCACAAAATCTACTATTTGCAATATTTACTAATAGATAACAAAGATATTGATAGTCAAAATTGTATTTTGGTAAACGTAAAATTCAAATTATTGAAATTATTTTGGGAGAGAGATGGCACATAATCATAGGAGTGTCATCGTGCACTTGAAGAGAACTTACGACCCAATTTCTGAAAGAGGACCTCGTAATCCTTCTAGTCTCAATTGCTCCTTCAAAGAGAGGGAGTA
Organism: Beta lomatogona; assembly: GCA_947646795.1. Lineage (NCBI taxonomy): Eukaryota > Viridiplantae > Streptophyta > Magnoliopsida > Caryophyllales > Amaranthaceae > Beta > Beta lomatogona. Next base: position 468,245 of record CANSNZ010000136.1, on the reverse strand, counting down.
TAACATGAATTTCAACTCTTTTTAAGAACCTTGCTAAATCCTCCTCCTCAATGTACCTACCAACAAGAAGTTAGGTATTAATTTATATTAAAAGTTACTTGATAGATATTAAAATCAATCTTGGGGCTTCAAAGATCAGTTTAAGTTTTTGGTTGAGTTGATCTTTTGACATGGTATCAGAGTCAAGATGACAAGAAGGCTAGGGTTCAAATCTCATCCACCTCTCCTTTCCAAAGTTCAATATTCAGCTCTAGGTATGAAGGGACATATGCTGCACTTCAAGCCCAATTGACTCTCATGTGAGGGAACGTGATAGAATATAACACAATCTTGGTGCTCCAATCATCAGTTTTAACTTTTGGTTGAGTTGATTGTTCAACATTACTTCATGTAGTTGTCATGAAAAAGAAAGCTTTTGAAGATTCTACACCAAATGTACCTGACCACTCTTAAGCCAATACTACCCCCTTAACAAACAAAGCTCACGTAGGTCAATTTTTTTTTTACCTTCAGTTTTAATTTAATATCATTATCTCTTGTCTCTTCCATCTGGCCACCTCTAATTTGTGAGTTGTAATGGTATAGATCAATAAGGTCTTGTTGTCTTCAAATTATAAAAATAAACTTCAGTAATATAATGTTTTGGTCTGTAAAATATCAGTTTTATTTACTTCCTCCGTTCCAATTTAGTTGTGACACTTTCCATTTTAGGAAGTTTCAAATTAGTTGTTACACTTTCCATTTTGGGTAATAACTTCTCTCTATCTCTCTCCTATCACATGGGACCCTTTTGTTTTCTTTCTCTATCTCTCTCCACTCCAAAAATTGCATAGGAGTCCGTGATTTGAAAAGTGTCACAACTAAATTGAAACGGAGGAAGTAGTAAAATTGAGTTTTAATCAACAAAAATCATAAACGATCAATAATAATACCGTTGAGATCCCATGAACAACCCATATGTAACTGTAAATGGTATCCCACATTGAACATGTGGAAAGGAATAAGCAAGTTAATAAGCTTGAGGAGTTACTCTTCATAGTGACAATTGAGTGTGCAGCCCAGACCCTATTAATGTTTAACTAAATTTAACAAATACATACATATAACAAAAAAATCTCATAGTATTGTATATCAATCATTACAATTAATTTTGATTAGTAAAATCAATTGAAAAAAACGATGTGCCATGGGCATTGGTTGCTAAAACATTAAGAGCATGAAATTAACTATGGAAAAATAACCAACCTACAAAAGAATTATAAATTTGCCTCACAAAATTTTAACTTCTCATTCTATCAAATCATAAAAATTTTGCAATCAATTATCTAAACAAGGAAAAATAAAGCAAACAACATGCATGTGTGATGTGGCTCGTATGAGCTATTGGGAGTGGCATCAATCATCATTATATATGAATGGAGTGCCGAAATCATAAACATGCACATACAAGTAAATTTGACTAGCTGTCAAAAAAAAAAAAAAAAAAAAAAAAAAAGTAAATTTGACTTACTTTGCACCACGTTTTGCAACATTCCTGAAGATGCATTTAGCAGTAGTTCTAGCTTGCAATTCACTTGTAATCTCAGATTCAGCTTTTCCATATTCATCAACCGTCTTTGAAATTGTGGACAAACCAGAAGATCTTATATGGTTTATCAATCTCCTTAAAGTCCAAATCGATGTCGGATTTTCCATGCTTAACTTTCTCAAATCCGCCATATCCAATTTCCTTGATCCATATTTCTTTGATCTTATTGCATTTTTAGCATCCTTCCATTTTGTAGGCAGTGATTTTGACCTTTCTATTGTTTCATGTTCTTCCCATAATAATTCATCCATTGGCGGACCTACATTAATACGTCGAACTCGCTTCCTTGATACATTATTTTCATTACAAGCTCTTACAAACCAAATACAACATTTCCATTTTCCAAGATATAGGAATAGTACTATAAAAGTTTTTTGAATTTAAAGGGGTGTTTTCGAACCATTTCTATATTCTACGATAGTTGTTTACAATATTTTTTTTTGGCAAAATTAGCCCCAACAAGCCAAACTATGACTTGAATGCACGTACTATCCCAAACTTTGACTAGTAGCCAAAATATCACGAACTATTGGACCTAGTGCAGCGCGTATTAATAATGATACCGGAGGTAAGCTTTTTGGCTAGACGGAAAATCTGAATTATTTTAGTTTTTTTTTTCCAGATGAAGTATATGTGTTCTTCTGTGAAAACGATCTAGTATCTTCACTTCTTATCACAGAGATAGCGAGAGCACAGTGAGAATTTAAAATGTCTACCATGCAACAATGTTGCTAATCTGCGTCAAAATTTAAAAGCAGCCTGGACGATATACTTTCTCAACTAGATTTCTCTTTAAATGGTTGAGACGAAAGCATTAGGAAAGGCAGAGACAGGAAAGGTTGGTGGGTCTATACAACACAAAAGTTATTTGTATTTTTGCACATTTGATGAATGATTGATCGATGTAATAGAGTTCAACCTTGAATTTTTAAATGTTTTTAGATGATAATTGATTTTTCTTTCATTACATATATAGAAGTATTATATTTCCGTTTTTGCAGTTGTAATATTTTAACTTACATAATAGGGTCTACTCGATAAAAGTACCTGTAACAGCACGTGTTAACTGTTACTTGTCAGATTTTAGCTATTACGATGATTAGTTTCGGTAAAACTAGCTGTTATTTTAGATTTTTATTTTTATTTTTTGATACTCTAAAAGCCAACTCTATCGCAAAAGCTAATATTTATAATTTTTCCAAAACAATAGTTCAAAGACCAAAAGCTACTTCAAACGCTATTTCACCAAATACTACTTTTCACAATTATTAGAGTGTTCGCTTAGTTCAAATACTAAAAACTACTTCAAACGCTAACATGCTCTTAATCAACTCATTATTTTGACTAATTATAATTTTAGTTGTCTGTATAACAAAAATATAATCATGAAAAATTAATATATTGAGATGAAGCTAACATCATTCAACATTTGAAGTTGAGGTGGTGGAGTAGTGGCATCATTTCCCACCTCATATATTTGAGGTTTAGGGATCAAACCTCATATGACTCATTTAAAAAGATCCCTTTATTTCCTTCAAATGAGCCCTCCCTTTCTTACCTATAAGGAAGAAAATAATCCTGGATATTTTAAAGTAGCTTTTCATAGATTAGTCAAAAGTTTCGATTAACATCATATATATATATATATATATATATATATATATATATATATATATATATATATATATAATGTGCAAAAACTAAATTTTTTTGAAACTATGAGTGGAAAAATAATATTTAAGAAAGAATAATGTTGCCGTTTCTTAATCATGCGGGATATGGAGAGATGTAGACAAAGATGGCGATATTTCTATGAGTGGAGCTCAGGAAAAAGAAGGGTAGGCCAGGACACCTCATTACGATTTTGGTAGATGGAGCAAATCCATTACAAATAGACATGAAAGTCATCTTATGAGCTCTATTAATCATGATTGAAATAAAAGATCTTCCCACTCTTTGTCTAACTTTATCTTTCTAAAAAGTATCATCCCACTATATTTTTCCAATTATTTTCCTTAACAATGACCAAATATGAAAAAGATCATCCTCGCATATATAAAAAGAAAGTATGTCAAAAATATAATAATAACAGGTCTTTATTTGTTGACACTGAAAAAATAGAGCTGCCGATACATTATATATATATATATTTTTGCTTTGTAATTTTAGAAATATAGCAATTTAAAGATTTACAGTTGTTTTTTTTTTCTCTCTGCACCAGCATCTGACACATGACAACCACTTATTAGCATAAATTGCTTTGCTTCCCATGGCTGATCATCATTATACTTGTCTCATGCCACAAAACCAACCAAATCATACCATGATCATTTATTCAATCATGGTTAGGCCCAAAAATAAAAAATTGAGTTCACAATCTTTGATTTCACTCATGGTTAAGGATGCTCAAGGTCTTATGTATCCAAGCCATTCAACTTGGAAGAAAAATATATGGAGATAAAAAACTAACTCATTCGATGCCATTGTAGCAATCTGCGCCCCCAAGAAAGGTAAAGAAAAGGATATACAAAATTTAGCGGAGGATTTCAGTCACATATTATTTAACAAGTCGTGGGTGGACTATATTATCCAAAAATTTACTATTTTAGAGAATATTGATTATATCATACAAAAACTGACTATATGAAGCATAAAAATTGATACAAAAGGTGATTATATCATACAAAAATTGTCTATACAAATATAAAATAAAAGCTGATTTATCATATGATACCTGATGCATAATAAGTTATTGTGCACCAGGTTCATTCAATTATCTTTACATATTTTTAAGCATTTGCTATATCGATACACTAAAGTTAGTAGGAAAATAATGTTACATACGATGCGCGCCGGCCGCGCCCACAATAAAGCTTATAAAGCATGAAAACCTTTAAGATGGACTAAGGTTTTTGAAACGTTCCCATTTATGAAGGCTTAGTAACTTTCGTGCGGATAAATAAAACATGAACATATTTAGGATATGAGATTTTACTGTTTCGGAATATTATATTATCTTAAAAAAGGAAGGGCATTAGGTCCTCGTATATTGTGAAAAAATAATGAAGGGATTTTTCACCATTTGTCCTTAAGGTTTAACCGAATTCGCAAATTATCTTCGTTAAGTTTATAATTCACATAGCACATTGAGATATAGCCAAATTCACAAGTTATCCTCGTTAAATTTAACAACGTAACCTAAAGGTATAATATAAAATATTAAATTCTATTTTGTGACATATTCACAAATTTATGTTTGATTATCATTTGTGATTAACGGGTAAAGAAAAATATACTCATATGGGGTTTTATTTGATTTGTCTCGATAATTACTTCTAAAATATCAACTTTTTATAATTTTTAAAAATGCAAATTTTGAGATATTAATGTTTAAACATTTACACTAACAAGCGTGAAACGATAAAGTGTAACTATAAAAAAGAAACGAAAGGAGTATAATACTTCCTTTAAAAAAAATGCACGATCATCAATGTCATGGTTAAGGGGAAAAAGTGTAGATAAGCAAGAGCGATCAATCCTGAAGAATTACCTGAGAGTGTGTCAAGTATGTAATGATGAAAGACGCTTTCTTTCATGCGATCAAAGTAAGTCCTCACGTGAAAAGAGGAAGCAAGAGTTTTCACCAACACAATCTTGGTCAACCATATGATTGTTCCAACAAGTACAGCGACTAGCAAATGCGATACCTTCTTCACCACCATATTATTTCGATGCACTCGTGCATTGAACATACAAGTCCAAGCCAATAACACAAGTGCAAGCCAGATAACACTTTGTATGCTCTTCCTTAACCCATACACAAAGTATAACACCTTCTCCCTTAGCATGAAGTTTCTCTCTATGACAAAAACCAAGAAACTCACAAGCCACCCTGAGCAAAGGCGGCCGCTAAACACCACCATCACCATTAGGCACCACTGCCACGGCACCAGGTCCCACGCGGGGCGGTGCCGAAGGGAGGGTAAAGTAAGGGAAAGGACCAGGCAAGTCAGTATAACAAAGAACAACGACCACTCTCCCACTCTCCTCCACTTGATCTTCCTTTTTTTTTTTTTACATGTGTGATAATCATACTTTTGAGTAATCCCACTTTTTTCTTCCTCTTTTTCTACCACCTTTTCCTCAGAGGAAGAGGAGGAGGACAAGTCCAAACTACCACAAGGACCAGTACTATTATTATTGATATTCATATCTTCTTCTAACATAGTTTGGTCCATGCCAAACTCATCGGTGACATTTATTTTGCAACGGAGGTTGAACTTATTGTTTCGAGATTTAGGCTTGGAGAAGTGAAGATGATGAAGGGGGGTTCTCTTTTGAAGCGTTTTTCCTGATGATCGAGGCTTCTTTAAACCTCGTCTATCAATGGTGTTTGTGTTAGGATGCTCCGAGGCCAAGGATTGGTTGCCTTGAGTATGGCCATCGGCTGAAAACACAATGACTTCATCACCTGAATCACCATAATCCATCTCCATATTTCCTTGCTTTATGTTTCTTCTTCTATTTTTGGTAACTCAAATTGAAAACTAGTTTTCTAGCTAGCAATAATTTGATTCATATTACCTAGTATCTTATTAAGGGTCCTCCTTGTTACAACACATACACACTTTTGAGTGGGTCGTTGACTAAGTACACCATGCATTGTCTATTTGTCTTGGAGTAGAATTGTATATGAATAGTTGAATATGATGGATCAAAAGAGTACTAGTCACTCTCAACAGATGAATGATAAACCAATCTTTTCACAAAGCCACCTGTTCTAGTACTGTTTGGTGGAAATCTTGTACTCACATTAGCAGCTAGCTCGCTGCTCCATGTACGTAAGTTATGACTTAGGTAGTATTCAATTCTTTTTAGAAGAAAGGATAATGTATAAAATAAAGTTAATATTATCAGTCAAGATTCTACAGAGTATAGCTTTGTCAGATAAACTAGTTCATGTAACAAAGTAATGTGCCGTGCTGTGTTGGGTAGAATACACTAGGCAATCATTAGGTGAATAGTCTATATATAGAAGTATGCATGGTCTACCTATCTAACTATGCAATTTCCGTAAAATTATTGTAAATCTTAGGTATGTCTATCAATCTAGAAATCAATCTCAAATAATAATTGAATAACCAATGAAAGAAAGCAATAAAGAGACACAAAGGAATTTAACGTGAAAACTCGAGATCCGGGAGAAAAACCACGAACTATGCGCTATGAATCAAAATGGTGTTTAATGGTAAAGAATTTCACAAAGACTCAAGTTTGAATTTCTGTCAGCAGAATTGATGCTTCACTCTTTTCTCTCTTTCTGTATATTCTTGTTTACAAGAATGATCTCATGAAAAACCTAAAACGGCGCTGCACTATACAGGATTATATATATCCTAAAGAAGGAAAGCTAAACCTAGGAATATGTGTACAAAAGGACAAATAAAAGCAGCTATACAAATTATCATGGGATCAATAAAACAGCTGTACATAAAGCTGACCTATGACAAAAACAAAATAGCTAGAATACAGGATGTTCAATACCCTCCCCTCAAGCTGCAGCAGAGGAAAATACCCTGCTTGAAAGCCAAATGATTGTGTTATTGAGCACTTACGGATTTAGTCATCAGATCAGGTAATTGCATGATTGATTTGACATGCAGCACCTTCAAGACACCATCTTGAATGTGATCCCTGACATAATGGCAGTCAACAATCAAGTGCTTGGTTATTCTCTCATGAAAATAGGATTATAAGCCAGATGATTTGCAGATTTGGTATCACAAAATAGATGAAAAGGAGTGGGGATTTGAAGTACCAAGTCTTCAAGCTTACCATGTATCCAGATAATCTCACTTGTAGTTTGTGACATACACCTATATTCCGCCTCAGTAGATGACTTAGAAATAGTTTTTTATTTCTTTGTTTTCCAGGAAGTAAGAGGGGTGCCTAGAATGATGCCATATCTTGTAAGTGACCTTGCAATGAAAGCACAACTACCCCAGTCTAAGTCACAAAAAGTTGTAAGTGTGAGAGTGGAGTTAGCAGGATTGTATAAGCCCTAATCAAGGGTGCGAGTAAGGTATTTAACCATATGGTTGGTTTCTTGTAGATGTGGTTTCCTAGGTGCACTCATAAATTGACTAAGTTGTTGCACATTGTAAGAGATGTCAGGTCTAGTAAGATTCATATAGAGGAGCTTCCCAACAATTCTTCTGTAAGATTTCCGGGTCCTCTAATGCAACTTCCCTTGTTCAGTACAAAGCTTGATTCCCTTTGGGAAAGGAAATTTTGTTAGCTTACATTCTTCCATGCCAGTGGACTAATACAAATTTTCTTTGATTAAGGAGAGTGCCTGCAATGCTTCTTGCTACTTCTATGCCTAAGAAGTATCTAATTTTACCAAGGTCTTTCAGTGGAAATGCTTCATCCAAACTTTGCTTGAGTTGTCTAATCTCCTCCTCATCATCTCCAGTGACCAGGATGTCATCCGCATAAACCAGGATAATGGTTTTGTTTCCCATTTCTTCTTTTAGAGAACATGGAATAGTCTCTCTTTGGTTGAGTGTATCCATGCTCAGCAAAGTATTTTGTAAACTCAAAATTCTATTGTCTTGAAGCTTGATTCAAACCATACAAACTCCTTTTTAATTTGCAAACTTCTCCCTCTTAAGGCCTCGTGTACCCTTTGGGTGGTTTCATGTACACCTCTTTTTCCAAGTGCACATGAGAGGCATTGTTAATGTATAACTGATGCAGATTCCATCCAAGTGTAGTGGCAAGAGCAATGACCAATCTTACACTAGCAAACTGAGTCACTAGGGAGAAAGTATGTTTGTAATATTTCCCTTTGATCTGCTTGTCTCCTCTAGCAACCAGTCTAGCTTTGAGTTTATCCACCTTTCCATCTGGTGTAAACTTGATCTTGTACACCCATTTACAATCTATGGCCTTCTTGTCATTGGGTTATGAAACCATTTCCCAAGTTTCATTGTCCTGTAATGCTTTCAGTTCTGCTTTCATAGCTTGAACCCACCCTTCATCTTGCGAGGCTTCTATGTAATGTGTTGGTTCTCTCAATCTTAGCACATTATTCAAAGATACCAAGTAATCTTTGGAGTAATACTCTGAATGCTCCAATCTAGTATTAATCATATTAGCTGAATGTTCTGTATTCTTTATTCCTGGTAGATTAATGATGAAATCTTTGTATCTACTAGGAATAGATCCTTCTATGTTGGATCTTCTACTCACAAGAGTTGGTTCTACCCTACTTCTGAGTCCCAGCTGGTGCTAATTCTTCCAGCAAGGTGTTTGAAGCTGGATTGAGATCCATCTCATTGTTAGTTTCTTGCACATCCTGCTTATAGATTTCATTAGACAGGTTAACATGATCAATATCATTTGCATCATTAGTGTTATGCTTCACTTGATTTCTCAAGGCTTCCATAAACTAACTATTTCGTTCCTTGAGAAGGAAAGGAAATATATGTTCCTTGAAAACAACATATCTGCTTACAAAAATCTTGTTGTTATCTAAATCCATCACCTTATATCCCTTCTGAAAGTAGGGATACCCAACTAAAACACATCAGATCCCTCTAGGAGCAAACTTATCTGAAGACTTTTTGCTAGGACTAGCATAGCACATAGTCCCTATGATGCTTAGATGATCATATTCAGGTTCGTTCTTCATCAGTCTCTTGTAGGGTGTCCCAGTTTATCACAACACTAGGTAAGAGCTTGATGAGATGAGTTGCAGCTAAGATGCATTCACCCCATAAGTAGTTTGGTAACCCTACATGAAGTTTTAGTGATCTTACTATTTCAAGCAAGAATCTATGCTTCCTTTCTACTCTTGCATTCTATTAAGGTACACCTGCAATGCTTCTTTGGTGAGCTATGCCCTTCTTGGCAAACATTTTACCACATTCTGCTTGGAAAATCTCAGTTCTATTGTCACTTATCAAGGTTTTCACCTTAGTGTTGAAGTGATTTTCAACATAAGCAAAGAAATTAATTAGGACACCCTTTACTTGCTCCTTATTTGAGAGCAAGTGTGTCCAGGTGACCCTACTGTGGTCATCCCCAATTGTTAAGAAATAGCTTGCACCTGTAATTGCTTTGGTCCCGTATGGACCCCAGAGATCAACGTGAATCAGTTTAAATATACTAGCAGCAATTATTTTACTAGGCATAAAAGGAAGCCTGTGGTGTTTAGCAATAACACAAGTGTCATAGAAATAATCACTTAGGTTTTCACACTTGCAAAAATCCAAATGTATCATCTTGGAAACAGACACATGACCTAGTCATTATAAATCAAGCTAAGTTTCTTTACTTTATTACAAACACTTGATTATGCTTTCTTCTTCAATAATTCAGCTGCTAAGCAAGTTCCTTCCCTTCCTTTCTTCCATCCAGGCACCAGTTTGTACAAATCATCCTTATTTCTATCAAACTCTACAACTTCATCAGTGGAAAGGCCCTGTAAAGAGCATAGATATTCGTCAAATTTCATTTTCAAGTCATTCTCCTTCAACAGCTTACTCACAGACAGTAAGTTGTGTTTGAAATCATGAATATACATCACATGACATCATCATTCAGTTTCACATCTCCTGTCTCTTTACTTAGAGTTTTTATGTTGCCTAAAATCAACTTGTTTCCAGTAATATGGTCACTTGCCCCAGAGTCAATGAGCCAAGTCTTATAATAAAAGTCATTATAATGATTTGCAGCATTAGAAACAACTTCTTTACCTGCAAAATTGCTAGAGCTTGCAATTGCTCCTCCTTGCTCGTCTCCCATAGCCTTGATGAGTTTATGAGCGAGAGATGAAATCAAATTGCCATCAGTCTTAGCAGTATTATTTTGTCCCTGAGAAGCAAAATCCAAAGGATTATTGCCAGAAAAACTCAGAATCTTGTCATGAAATGTTTGTTACTCCTATGAACCAGACTTTTCCTTTTGATTGTTTGAACCATTCAGGATACCCTATAGCTTAAAACACTCATCCTTGACATGTCCTTTCACACAATAGTGCTCACATTTCCTTAACTCTTTCTCATTCTTCATCTTCTTACACTCGTCCATCTTTAGCTTCCAGTAATCCTTTTGAGAATTCTGAAGAGGACCAAAGCTTTGTCCATGTCTATTGACGACCAAAGCACTCATTTCATTACCAATACCAATATCCATGGCAATTTGCTTATGCTTTTTAACCTGCATTACAAGGTTGTAAACTTTGTTTACAGGGTTGGGATCCATACCAACGAAGTTGGTTTCATCTGCTAATATCCATTGTTGAGTCCATTTAAGAACTTCATGAGTTTGTTATCTGACTCTCTCTGTGCTATTTTTGCAGCAAGGTCACATTTGCACTTCTCCAGAGCACCACACCTACATTTAGGAATATCCTAAAGTTCATCAATTTGTTCCCACAACTCCTTCAGCTTAAAGTAGTAGTCACTCACACTCAAGTTGTATTACTTGAGATCCCACAACTCCTTCTTCACATCTCTCAACTATTTCATTCCATAACTTACTAGTAGACTGCATAGCCATAAGACTACTTGCAATTTGAGGTTTCATGGTAGCTAGGATCTAAGACCTAACATATAGTCACATCTTGTCCATTTTTGAATCTCATATGCTCCTATTGAAGGTTTTGGATGCTTACCCTCAAGAAAGCTCAGCTTGTTCTTTGTTTCAAGAGCAATTCTAATGCTTCTGTTCTAGTTAAGGAAGTTTCCTCCATCAAACGAGATACCACCCATTGGAACTATTGCATTCTCAATAACAATAACAAAGAGTGGATCCTTGTAGGCATTTTGGTTGCTGATGCTTTTGTCATTCTTACTTAAGAAAGTTTTAAACTTTCACTAGATTTTGATTTTATGAGCCTTTGAGAAATTTAAGAAAAAAATTAGAGTGGGTATTCTTCACTCAACCTGCTCTAATACCATAAAGAATTTAACAAAGACTCAAGTTCGGTAATATGTGAGCACAATTGATGCTTCACTCTTTTCTCTCTTCTATATATTATTGTTTACAAGAATGATCTCATGAAAAACATGAAAACGACGCTGCACTATACAGGAATATATATATCCTCAAGAATGAATGCTAACCTAGGAATATGTGTACAAAAGGACAAAACAAAACAAAACAACTATACAAATCATCCTAAACAGCTGTACATAAAGCTGACTTGTGACAAAACCAAAATAGTTAGAATACATGATGTTTATTAAATGGTGATAAAAAAATGATATAGGTAGCTAAAACTTCTCTCTCAAGTAGCCTCACTAGTTCACGATAAGGGCTTTGCTATCGTGCGCTACGACGCTCAATTGGACAGAAGAAGAAGAATGAGGATCCGGTAAATAGCACACCAGCACCGAAAAAGTCTTGTGGATCTACTCAGACACTTGTTAATCCTTCAAATGGTTGTCCCTGAGGGTCCTGTGGTTGTGCAAACTGAGAAGACTACGGGGACTTCTCTAGGAGAGGAAGCTAGGAAAAACTGGAAGATTTTCACTAATCAAAGCAGAATTTCAGACAAAGGTAAATGTTTAAAAATTGTAGCCCCTGTTATCTTGGAAGGTACCCCAACTGCTAGATTGGAAAAATCTGAGGTTGAAAGGATGAATGAAATGTTGGCTAATTCAATCACTGTTTATGTTGTTGGCTAAAACCCGACCTTAACTTCATTGAAATCCTATGTTATGGCACAATGGCAATTGAAAGATGATTCATCTATGTTTAAGGGTACTTTGTGATTAAACTGATGAACAGAAAAGTTAGGGATTCAATCCTTTATACAAAACCTCACTTATTCAATGGCAAAACTATGGTAGTAAAACAATGGACGGTTAACTACTTTTAATTTTCATAAAGGGGTGTTAAAAGTGGTTCTAATTTGGGTGAAATTACCAAATTTACCACTTAACTGTTGGGGTGAAGTTTCGTTAAGTAGGATTGAAAGTTTATTGGGAGTACCATTATATGCTGATGAATGTACCACCAAAGCTTTGACAATTTCTTTTGCTAGGATACTCATTGAAATGGATGTTACAAAGTAAGTCTTGAAGGAAGTTAAAATTGCTGATCCTAATGGTAATGTGTTTACATAACAGTGGTGTGTGGCTAGTTGCCTGCTTATTGTAAGAAATGTCAGACTCTTGGTCATAGTTGTGAAGTTAAGCATGTCCTATTTCAGTCACAAAAAACCTATTCAGAAATGGGTGAAGAAATCTAGTTTGGAGATTGTTTCTTCTGATGAAGCTACTAGAAAGGAGCAGCAAGTCCTAGATTCTAGTGATCCCATCTTGATAGTAGATCCTACGCCTCCTAGTGATCCTGTTTTGGTTGTAGATTTAAGAACTGAGACTACACCTGCTGCTACTCCAGTTAATACACCAGAAGGACATCAACAAAAAACTAAAGAAGAGGAAGAAGTTTAAAAGTGGTCAACTGGAAAACCAATGATAAAGGTAAGCAAGTTGCTTATCAAAATGTAAGAGCTGTGAACTACCAGTTACAAAGTGCAGGCAGCTAGAGGCTCAGGCAGACCTGGGGGTGCTAAGGGACCAAACGTTTATTTGTCCTAATGATTCTCACATCATGGAATGTAAGGGGGATGAATGATCCCTTTAAAATAAAAGAAATCAAGAATTTATTACATCAAGAAAAGGTAGATATTATATGTGTGTGCTTTGTTTGAGACAAGAGTGAGAGTTCCTAATGTGGCAAAAGTTCAAAAAAAGCTTGGTCATATTTGGACGTGGAATTGTAACTACTCCTCTTCTTAAAGAGGTAAGATTTGGCTTGGGTGGAAGCAGGGAGAGATTAAGCTTTAATTGATAAGTCATTCTAAACAAGTTATGGTGGCTAATATTAGCAATTTGACTGGGAGTATAAGTTTTATGCTGCTTACAGTTTATGATTTGCACACAATCAATGATAGAAAGCAGTTTTGGAAGAATTTGCACGATTCTATTGCTGGTGTGAATATACCTTTTATTATCATAGGGGATTTTAATATTGTTTATCCATTCATTGATAGAATAAATGGGAATCTTGTGAGTGAAGCTGAGACTCGGGATTTGGTTAAATTTATTTTGGAAGATAATGTTATTGAAGCTCCAAGTGCTAGTTTGTTCTATTCTTGGAACAATAAAGGAAGTGAAAATGAGAGAATAGCCAGTAAAATAGATAAACTTTTGTCAATAACCTCTAGATTTAGAATTATAGTGATCGATGTTGTGGTGCACTACCTTGTTAATGGGGTGTCTGATCACTCCCCTTTAGTCTTCAATATGGTTCCAGAGGTTGTAGAGGGTGGTAGGCCATTCAAATTTATGAATATCCTCTGTGACCATGAAAATTTTGATAACATTGTAAAAACAGCTTGGGATAGTGTGGGTGATAGATATAAAATGAATAGTGTTTTGCTAAAGCTGAAAAGTGTTAAGCAAGCTCTCGAAAGGATGCACACTAAGCATTACTCCGAAGCTCACCATAAAATGGAGGTATATAGAAGAAGATTAGCTGCCATTCAAGCACTTTCAGATCTGAATTGAAGTGATAGTTTGCAACAGGAAGAGAAAGAGTGTGTTGAGAAGCTCATATACTGATCACAGGTGCATGATAGTATCATAAGACCAAAAATCAAGAGTGAGTTGGTCAGCTTAGGTGGATGCAAACAAAAACTTTCTTCATTGCTGTTAAAGTGAGGAGAGATAGAAACACGATTGCTCTGCTGCATACTGCTACTGATGAGATTCTCACTAAATCAGAAGATATTCATAAGGAAGTAGTAGGATTTTATGAAGGGCTTATAGGGTCCTGTTCCACTGAAATACATGCTATTGATCTTCAAACTGTTAGATCTTGAGCTACTTTGAGTAGATCAGCTTGTGAGCTCCTTAGTGAGCCAGTTACTAAGGAGGAAATTGATAGTGCTTTGTTTAATATTGCTGATTCAAAAGCACCAGGGTGGATGGTTTCAACTTTGTTTTCTTCAAAAAGTGCTGGAGATTTATCAAGACTGATGTTTATGATGCTGTGCATGAATTCTTTCAAACAACCTATATGCACTGGCCTGTGGACAACACTGCCATTACTTTGATTCCAAAATTAGATAATGCTATCTATGCAAAGGAATTTAGGCCAATAGCTTGTTGCACAGTGATGCATAAAATCATTTCTAAAGTGATAACTCATAAATTGCATCAAGTTATACGTGAAGTTGTGAGCCCTTCTCAGTCTGGTTTTATTCCAGATAAGCACATTGCAGACAATATTCTCATGGCTACAAAATTAATCATGGGATATGTAACAGAGCCCATATGTCTCATAGGTGTTTGACTAAGGTTGACATTAGGAAGGCTTATGATTCAGTGGAATGGGTGTTTTTGGAGAGTTTGTTAATGGAGTTAGGGTTTCCAATGCAATTTATAGGGTGGATATGCACTAGAGGAAAAAAACCTTATCAGTCACTTAGTAACAGATTCGGTTTTTACAAAACCGCATCAGAAAAGCAATAAAAAAATGGGAGGGAAAGCTGAGCGAAAAATCTGATCCGGTCCTTTAGTTAACCGGATCATATTGTAGAAACTGCCGCGGTTTTCTAAAATCTGATCCAATTCACAAGACCGAATCAGATTTACCATAATTTTTTCTAAAACAAAATCGAGCTCGGTCCCAAAATAACGCTGCCCAAAACATGGATGAAGGCCCAATGCGTCTCTTTTGAGACTCCCTACCTGATCTCCCTCCTCCCTCAAAAATATCAAACCCTAATCTCCCTCCTCTCTCTCTCCTCCCTCACACCATACCGGCAGATCCCTAAGCTCCCACCTCCGACGAACGACGGCCCCTGTCCTGCTCCCAACTCCCAAATCCCATACTCTTCGCTCGCCGATCGCTGCTCTCCGCTATCACTCGTCTCTCCATCAGCGTCGATCGCTGCTCTCCGCTATTACTCATCTCCATGCTCATCGCTTATTTCGTGTCCTCTATCAGTGTTCGTCGAGATTTCGTCGCGATTTCGTCTCCTTTCTCAATGTTCGTCGCTGGTGATTCCAGAAAATCTCAAGACACACATGGCGATTGAGCACGAAGATGAACTTAAGGACGAGAAGAACCCTTGTCCACTTGACGAATATGATATTGCGCTCTTGAAAACCTATGTAAGTCTTAACCCTAATTTTAATTACTTTTTTCTTTCGGATGAAAGTTTTCGCTACTTTTTTATTTGGATTTGGTAACAAGATTGGAAATTTTGGAACTTTTTGGTTTAATCGGAGCTGTTTTGGAGTTAGAAACATGATTGTTGAATCAGATTTTGTGGAATTTGATAGGGTTTATAGAGCTCGATTGAAAATAGTAATTTTTCGTGATTTTGTCCTAGTGGTGGTTGTTGTTGTGTTCTTTGTTGCAATTGAATTTTGTGTTAATGGTAGTTGATAGTGGGAGATGTAAATTCTGGCAGTAAAATATAAACTAGTAATTTTTCTGAAGAATTCTGTCAATTTGGTTGTTTGAATGATTTTTGGTGTGTGGATTGTTTGCATGATTCATTACTATCTTCGTTAAATTCTTTATGTTTTGTTTATTTTTGAGTATTTGTTTTGGTGTGATTCTTTTGTTTAGATCTTTTTGTTGTTATTGGAAGTATTGGAATAGAATATGAGTTTAGAATAGTGTATTTTTTGCATGTGAAATTATTTTATATAGGAAGTGATGATTCTTTTTGGTATTCTTTTGGAAAACAATTAGTATATGTCTGACATAAATATAATTGGAAATTGTATTGTGGAGTTTTGAGTGGTGGAAAGAGAATTCGACATTTTTGAGTCGATTTTGGTTGTTTATGTGAAGTTAGTAGGCTAAATAGGTTAATGATTGCACCTATGTTCAGGTATTAGATGCTGTGAAAAGGTTAGAGTATAAGGTTGTAGTGTTGGTACCTGTTGAAATAAACAAACCGCGGGGAGCTCAGGTTGTGATGGAGATGCTAAACACTGGTCTAAACTGTGAAATAGTAAGTTTAAGTTGATTATTGATTTGTATGATGTATCAGTTGTGTTGTTGCTTGGAGTTGGCTGCTGCGTGTCGTGTTGTAGTTTTTCTTTTTTGGCTAGAGGAAGCGTGTTTTGGATTTTGGAACTTAGTCAAGTTGAAGCCTTACTGTTTGATGTTAGAAGTGATACTTTATGAGGCTTACTCTGTGTTTATATTTCTTGGAGGGCTAGAATTGAAGAAATGTTGATGTTCTTGTTGAGTGTTGTGTGATTGTTCAGGATTGGATTGTGTATCGAATTGTGCATTTTGATAATGTTTTTTCCAGGATATACATGAAAGTTGTTTTGCTTTCAATTGATAAGACTTGGGGAGTTTTTGTTGAGCTTTTGAAAGCATTATTTTTTAATGTATTAGAGAACATGTAAATTAAAATTTTAAGTACGAAGCATAGACTTGATGTTTGAACTTTGTAGAATGATGTTTGAGATGTGTGTTATGTAGGTGACTGACTTTGTAGAATGATGTTTGAACTTTGAACTCTGATGAGATAATAATTCAAGTCCTTAAACTTGATATAGTTTATATATTATCAGACAATCAACTAGATAATCATTAACCTGATATTGTTGTGCTAAACATAGACTTTACAAGTTCTAGATTATAGGTGAGGTATCCTCTTTTATTTGCTTCAAGATTGATGAATTCCAGTAGTTACTGGTCCACATAGCAAAGAACTTTTACTCTATTATCTTAATTGACCATCCGAGAAGGATCGTGTAAATTAGACGAACTTTAGTATTTGAAGCCTTGAAGGGTACCAATTGTGTATATCTAAACTAAAGTTGGAGGTAATTTGATGAGCCTTATCAGAATGTTATACATATAAGTGGGTGAAGTTTGTTTACATTATTTTATTGCTGTGAATATTTGTAGGGAGATCCCTAACAGGTGAGCTGTAGCACGTTTCAATCATGTCTCTCCTTATGTCATGTTTTTCTATAATTTCTTCTCTAGTTTTTAATTGTCTCCAAATTTCTTATTATTATGGTAAACGATGAACAAGTTGCAGATGCACTAAGATAATCAATCCGAACACTGAATATGCTTTCGTCTCTTGTAAACTTTTCTCGTACTTGTGAGATCCCTTCAAACTGTTGGTTGGGTCCTAGAATAGATGTTGTGGATAAACTATAATGTCATAGTTGTGTATGTTAATATTTTTATGTATTTAATTATTTATGCTTCAATTGGGCATAATATGCTTAATAAAATGAGTTTTTATATATATTATTGATTTTGTATTGATTAATAATGAAAAAATGCAAAAAAAAAAAAAAGTTTTTGGTTTTTGGGGTGGTTATCTGATCCTTTTTTAGAGAAATCCGAATCAGTTAACTAGGTTAACTGATCCGGTTTTCACTAAAATAAAAACCGGATCAGTAAATAATTTACTGATCCGGTTTTGGACCGGATCAGTAAATGTTTTGGATCTGCTACGAGCCCATCTGATGCGGATCAAAACCGGATCAGTATGCCCAGTTTTGACCGCATCGGATGGGGTTTTTTCCACTAGTGATGTGGTATTCGATTTTTAACTGTCTTAATTAACGGTCTGAATCCCATAAAAGTCTCTCATTCGACTATGAGTTTTAAAATCATTTTAAAATCAATTTCAAGAAATATCATTTTAAAACGATGATGACTTCATATGGACAAAGCTTATTGAAAATTGGACTTTCATACCATGAGACAGGGTTCGAGGTTTAGGTTAAGAGGTGCGAACGTCTAAAACTCGTCTCCTCTTCCGTTCTAAAGAATGGGCTCTTACTAAATGCGTTATTTTCCATTTTAAAGTAATCATGGCTATTGAATAGAAAGAAAATCACATAATTTGCACATATACACATCAACCATTTTTATTTAGGACCAATATATCATTTGTACATGGTAGGTTTGAGTACTGAAGTTGCACTACGTACCAATCATTGCGGGATTGGAATCCACTCATGGATCAAAACCGTCGTAGTTCGAGCTTATGTCTCACCCTAAATGTCCAATTCCGTTGGGGAAGAAAAGGGAGGCAAATAGATTATGAATAACTCACCTTTTAGAATTAGACAAATCTATTAGGAATAAGATAATCACTCCAATTAGTGATTAAGATGGGATTAAGATAATCACTATAATTAGTGATTAAATATGAGGGAGGATTAAGATAATCACCTTCATTAGTGACTAAACTTAAGAGGAAAGATAATCTCCTTGATTAGTGATTAACAATGAAGGTTAGGAAGTAATCACCCTAATTGATGATTATTCAAGGTTTAAGATAATCACTGCAATTAGTGATTGAATGAGAAGAATACTCGTCCTAATTAACGATTATTAAGGTTTAAAATAATCACTCTAATTAGTGATTAAATGAGAATAATAATCGTCCTAATTAACAATTATTAAGATTTAATATAATCACTCTAATTAGTGATTAAATGAGAAGAATAATCGTCCTAATTAATGATTATTAAGGTTTAAGATAATCACTCTAATTAGTGATTAAAATATGATAAAAGATTAAGCTAATCACCATAATTAGTGATTCACGAAGGTTTAAGATAATCACCTTGATTAGCGATTAAATAATGCTTGGAGATAATCACCCTAATTAGTTATTAAAGGAAGTTTGAGTTAACCGCGCTCTAATTAGTGATTAATCAAGGATTGAAATAACCACCTTAATAGTGACCACGTTTATGATTTTCGAGAGGTCTTAGAAGGTTTGCTTCCTAATTGAAGGCTTTTGAGAAATAATCTTAATTGAAGATTATTAAGTCATTTGGAGAGAAATGATCAATTTGAAATCGAATTTGGAGATTTGTGTTTGGCTAATTGTAATTTGGCCATTTAATGCGAGACACGTGAAACAGCCTAAAATCAATTCAAAGATCATAATTACTAATCTAATTATGTCAAATTATATGATTAATCCATTTGAATATGGAGAACACATTTTTAAAATGTAAGATGGATCATCATACAATTTAACTTAGTTAGATTTGCAATTTTTCCTCTTAATTGAAATTAGGTCATTTGATTCATATACTATGATATATTGGTCCCAACATACGACATTTGTAACATCTCCATGTTTTTCATTAATTGAGTGATGTAATAACTATTTACAAAAAGAAACAATATTATTACAACAATATGTACAAATTCTATGATCTATATAAAGTCTTCAATCTTGATTTTCACCATGATGCTCCTTGATCTTCATTTCCTTGAATGGGCTTTGGAATTCATGTTTCTTTGTAAACAAGTGAAAAATTAGAGATTAATTAACTTATTTGATTTTGATTTTTTATGACAATTTTTATTGATTTTTATTTACATGATAAAATAAGTCATTTTAAGAGAAACTTAAAATTTCATGATTTTTAATTAACATTTTCATATGAAGAAAAAAACATTTTTTTTTATAAAAGTTGAGTTAATCACTTTATTGCATTTTCCAGATTGCCTTTTTGTTCTTGTACTGATTTACAAAATTCATAACTTTCTCTACAAAGGGTTAAACTGAGAATGTGATACATATATGGATAGACCAGTGAGTTCTTTATGTTGTGTCAAAATTTCACAAGCTTTTAGTGACCACTCAAATTATGGTGAATTGTTTGCCAAAACTGGTCAAATTAGAACCTTTATTCAATTTATTCTTTTAAAACCTCACTTATTGAACTTATTCTTAAGTGAATTTTGGTATGAACATTCTAGACACCTTGAAAGACTAGAATAAAAATTTTCACTTGAATTGGAAATTATTAAGACCATTTTTTATTTATTTTCTTAACTGAAAATAAAATCAGTCTTCTCGAATTTAGTGATTTACATTAACGGTTTTGTAAAAATGGTGTAAAATTGTATAAAATTCATATTAACATGGTTTTTATATTTTTTAAAAGCTACTGATGTTTTCTTCAAACTTCATGTTTTTAGTTTTATCTAAATGATTTTATTTCGAACTTTATTGATAGAATAACCTTAGGTGGTACTAGACAAAATCAGTTTTGCACAACCAAGTTGTATGATTTTTAATTATTTACACAAAATTTGTTTTTTAGAAATTCCAAAGTTCAGTTTCTAGAAACATATTGCACTTCATTGGAAAAATATCAAATCCAACACACTATTCTGATAATACAGACGAAAAAATTAAATGAAGTACAAAATTGAAACTGATTATAATTACAGCATCACATTTTTTATGGAGAAGTTTATGTACAACTTGTCTTGAATTTTTTTATGAAAATATTTTTTGTGATGAACAACAACTTGATTAAGGAAAATCACATAATCACATTGTTTCCTAAGAGGCTCCCCCGTTAGAGTTGACTATTCAAGGTGGGGTGATTTAAGGTTGGGAACCTATTAGGACTTCCACATACCCAAATCACTCCAAAGATTTAAAAAATGATAAGAAGAAAACAAGTAGAAAGTTAGTAGATGATTAAGAAGATAATCAAAATAAACAAGAATTTCAACTTTACCTTGCTAGCTCAATGATGCACTTCCTTTTCGCCAATTTTTCTATGATTTTTTGTGATTTTCTTAATTTCTAAGTGAGTTTCTAAATCCTCTTAATTACTAACTTAAACTCTTTTTTTGTGTTTTTTTCTTCTTTTGATGAACTTGTTTACTTACTAATAATCCTACTAACTTTTACTTTCTTTTCTTTAGTGTGATTTCTTTAGAGGAAAGGAGTAGAGAAGATGTGAGAGTGAAGTTGAATTGTGTTTTTTTCAACTTGGTTTTGAAGTGAAAAAAGGAGGGTATTTATAGAGAAATGAGGGAGGTGAACTAGGGTTTCAAAGAGGTAGAAAATCAGATTTTTCATTCAAAAAATCTGATTTTCTTCATCCTTAATCACCCTAATGACATCATCAAATCTCTTTGGAAATACAAATATTCTTATTCTTTTTGGATTTTCTCATCAATGAGGCAAAATAAGATTTTCAGAAAATATTCTTCCTTAAACATCCTAATATGCAAGAAAAATGCATCGAAAAACGTGCCAAACAAAACTGATTAAGGCGCTGCGCCAAACGCAGGAACCTGCGCTAGGCACAGTGCCTTGCGCTAGGCGCCAGGCTCTGGGTCTGGCGCAGGGCACGCTTGTGCGCTAGGCGCACAATCATGCGTTTAACGCATGGTTGTGTACTTGGTGCACACTCGAATCTTCCGGAAAAAATCCGGATTTCCCCCCCTCTTACACATGGGATTTGATTCTTATTCTCACATCTTTTCATGATTCTTATTCTCTAACTAATGGATAAAGGATGTGATTAATGGATAAAGAATATATTCTTATTCTTTATCCAATGAACAATGACTTGACCATCAAGAAAACTGATTAATCCCGACGCCTAAACGTGACTCTTTTTTTTTTTTTTTTTGAAGGCTTACTTAAAACAATTGACGAAAACTCATTAAATTAATAAAGACGAGCATGATTATACTACGAATCATTTTATTAAAACGGTGGTTGTAGTTATAGACTACGACTCACGAAAAATATTTTTCAAAGCCGAAATTGCAGGACCAATACGCAAAAATGGATAACCGTACGACGGAATGAAACTCGCGCTCCGGGGCGCGTGCTTCACGATCCATGACGATTTTTGTTATTTTTATTTCTTTTCTAAATCTTTATTTATCCGAAAAAGGGGTTCAATATTTGGTGTCTACAGGATAATGGCTTGTGTAAAGAGTGTGTCTTACTCCATTTTGTTAAATGGAACAGCAGCTCAGCCATTTAATGCAAAAAGAGGATTTAGACAGGGATAGCCTCTCTTTCTCTTTTTGTTTGCTCTAAGTATGGAATACTTGAGTAGGTGCCTTGGTAAACTTCAATTAAATCCTGACTTTAATTTTAACCCTAAATGTGAAAAATTAAAGCTTACTCATCTGATGTTTGCAGATGATCTACTTCTTGTTGCAAGAGCATATGATAATTCTTTTTCCAAAGTAATGGAAGCTTTTCAGAAATTTTTTCATGCTTCTGGTCTTGAAGCAAGTGCGGGAGAAGAGTTGCATCTACCTAGCTGGTGTAACTGATGATGACCATAGACAGCTTGCTGCTTTTATTAACATGCCAGTAGGGGAGTTGCCTATCAAGTACCTTGGGGTTCCTCTTTCTCTAACAAAATTGAATTTCTCTCGATGCAAACCTTTGGTTGAGAAGATTATAGGGAGAGCTCAAGGATAGATGGCTCATCTTCTGTCTTATGCTGGGAGAATACAGCTCATAAGAAGCATATTGAGTAGTATGGAAAATTATTGAGCTCATATTTCCCCTTTGTCAAAAAAGGTGATCAAGGCAGTTGAGAGTATTTGTAGGAAAATATTATGTATTGGAGCTACTATTCCTTCCAAGAAGGCTCCTATTGATTGGTCTAATTTTCATAAGAGTAGAGCTACTGAGGGTTGAAATCTGATAGATATGAAGACTTGGAACAAAGCTGCAATCATGAAGCTTCTTTGGGCCTTAACTTTTAAAAATGACAAGTTATGGGTCCAATGGGTACATGCTTATTATATCAAAAGAATCAATATGAAAACTGTTGCTATTAGCAACAACATACATCTCTTGGATTCTGAGGAAAATTATAGATACGAGGGAGCTGTTACATGCATTGGTGATTAGGAAGCTGTCATGACTAATGGTAAATTCAACATTCATAAAGATTATTCCTTGATGATGAAAGAACATGATAGAGTCACCTGGAGGAGATTAATCGAACAATAAAGCTTCACCCAAGAGTATCTTTGTCCTTTGGATGGCTTTTCAAAACAGGTTAGCCACAACTGATAGAATTCAGCAATGGAATATCCAATGCAATTTGGCTTGTTGCTTATGTAGAGTTGCAAATGAATCTATTGAACATTTATTTTTTGTATGTGTGATTACTCTATTGGAATTTGAAGCTCGTTACTGAAAATGCTTAACATCAGCAGGCACGGTCATGATTTTTGTTGGTAAAATTATAAAATACACAAAATAAGAAAATGAAAAGCTATAGCAGCGGAAGAATATAAAAGAAACTGATGCAACAAACTGAAATCATGTTTTTACTCACAAAGCTGCATATCTAACTTACATTCAAGATACCTATTATATAGGCACACAAAACCTACGGTTAGACTCCCTAAACACTAGTAACTAACTAGAGAGAAGTGGGGATAATGATCCACCAATTGCTCCACTCACTACACCACCAATAACAAACTACAACACTACATTATTGGCCTCTAGAAAGACTCCAATACTAACAAAGATATAATTGACCCAACTTCCTAAATAATAGCTAACAGACTTTTGAATCAATTACTCAACATCCCCCCTTGATTCAAAGGCACATACAAATAATGAACCTTGCTGTAAACTTCAACGACCCATATTGCAACGGACTTTGATGACTTGAACTCGACACGCTTTGATTCTCGACACTCAAGGTACCTCAACCACGACTTTCACAACACAACCACGACTTTCACAACACAACTACGACACATGAGTTTAGAAGAGTGTGTCTTCCTCCTCAACCTTTTGAGCATAATTAGTTTGCTCTTTCTCTTTCTCATCACGTTGTTTATCCCAACACCGGTCCTCTTTATGACCATACCTCTTGCAGTAGTAACATTGGATGCTACTCATAGATTAGAAGAGACTTGTTTTCTTTTGTCTTTTTCCCGCAACAAACTGGTGAATGAATAGGTCTTCGAGGATCGAGAAATCGGTTATGATCCCTGCCGGAAGCTCCTGGAACCAACTTAGGGCCAGACCTTTGAGTGTTGTTGGAAAGAAGCGGCACCAAGTGGCTTCGCATCCGGTCTGAACGCTCATTTGAGCTTTATATGTTGCCATGTGGTCATCCGGGTCGGTTAGGCCCGTGAATGGTTCGACAGAGGGGGTCTTGACTTTTCCCGGGTTGGGTGCTTCGAGTATGGCCTGGCTGAATGGGACCATGAACTTGAGTGCCCTGCTGTTGATCCGAATGGGGTTCGACTGAGCAGAATCACCATGGCTCTCGCGCTGAGCGGCCTTTTTGTTTAATATGTGCCTCGCATCATAACCCTTGCTGAGGCGCTTCTCATTGAGGAAGTGCCGGGCATCGTTTCGCTTGTGACCCGCGTTGCCCCGAGGGGATTTGGATATGTGAGTCTCTTCAGCAGCTCTAACTGATCTTCCCTTAGACTCGCGTCGGTCACCTTCCCCCTGCTTTGATCGGCGCTAATCAGGCTGACTGTATTCTCTTACCCCCGATTGGTGTCGGCTAGGCTGACCGTGGTTATCCGCCCGAAGGGAAGGGACCAGGGCTTGATCTTTCAGGGACTGAAGAGGGTGTCCTTGCTGCAGGTTGGCCAGCATTTCTGTCAGGCTCTGTTGCAAGGTTTGCTGGAGCTGAGCGGCTATCATGTTTATATCCGCTGTGGATATAGGATGGGGGTCAGCGGCCTGTAGCTGACGGGGGGGGTCCTGTCTGTCTTCTATGGAATGCTCTTCTTCTTCATGGTCAAGGGTTTGAACGGTCGGTGTTTTGGGCCGTTCCGACCTTCGTTGAAGAGACGGGGATGGGCTCCTCTCGGACCTCTGAGCCTGTGCGGAGGGCTGGCAAGTGCGAGTGCTTTTGGCTGGGGCCATTGCAGAATTGATCTTACTAAGTGGTGGCGAAGCGACTTTGATTGTAACTTCCCCACAGACGGCGCCAAACTGTTTCTGCTAAGAAATTGAGGGTGGTGATTGATTGAGATATGTGTTGTGGGCCCCAAGATTGTTCGCCTGAGTTCCGATGTCCTTACGCCTGAATCCTGCAAAACAAGGTTAGACTACCCCGGAGGTGTTTCCGGGATCGCCCCTCCGACGCTCAAGTCAGATGTGATTGAGGTAGAGAGAGAAGTGAAGTCTAGAGAGAGATGCTCTAGTTTTGTTAGGTGAGAATTCAATACCTGTTCATTGATGAGGCAGTTGGTTTTTATAGTGTTGGGGATTTCCCAGACAGGAAACATTATTCAGATGGGCCTTTTTGGTAGCAATGGACATATTACCTTTTCAGGCAATGATTGCTTCACCTTTTAGAGGTTTCCCAAATACTGGTGGTTAGGTCAACTTTCAAGTGGGACCCACAGTTGCCACCTGTCCCATGCTTTAGCAGGCCTGTGCTTCTTTATTGGGCTGCTGATTAAATGAGCCCAAACACTAGGGATTCAAGTTTTTTTTTTTTCCGAATCTGCTACTTTCCTTGCTTTGGATTGAGGTTGGTGCCCTTGTTGCAACTTTTATTTAGCTTTTTCAAAAAAGAGCTAAAGATTTCCATTGGTGTCCAAAACTAACCAAGTGTAGCCTTGTATTGTAGGTGCAAAGCTAACTACCATAATACACCCGTTCACCGACTTTTCTTTTCTAGATGTACGTGCTTCGTTTCACAATACTCTTGTAAGTGCTTGACTTTCATCCTTATGAATACGCATTTCTTGACCAGTATTATTTCTAAACATCAATTTGCGAAAATTATATATAAAAAAATAATATTCAAAATAGGACCGATCCAACAACATTTTATTTAACAACATAATTGTTTTATATTATAAAAAGTTTAGAGTGAAAGTTAATAAATAAATAGGGCAAAAGTCAAAAGGTTGCAACTATTAAGAAACGAAGGAAGTATGTGTTTCTTTCAATCCTTCATTTTTTACGCCATATTTGGTGATAATTCTAGGTTATTAAGTAAGTATATATATGTTCTTTAAAGATATCAAAGATAGTATAGAGCAAAATAAGTATCATTGTATATATGTGCTGGATTCTCAATACTCTAACATTGATTTGAATTACCCGAGACTGAGTAACAAAGCAAATATTAATCATTCCATCAAAACTTTTCCAATCCTAAGATGAATATTTGAATTAATTACATAACATGCTACCAAATTAACATGGGATTTTACGATGGTGTTGGCAACGACTACTTGTTGGCTTTGAATTCGGTAAGATGGACCTCTTGTGGAAGAAGGTGATATTTGATACCAAGGGATTCAAAAAATTTCTTCAACTCCAAAATAAGCTCAGTTAAACGCGTGTTTCGTTCAATAATGTTTTGGTGGTTGATGGTGTGTTGCACAGATAGGGCCATGTTCATCTTGTTCAGATCTTCTATGTCTTTTACTGTGAAACAATGTTTTGAATTCCAATAACTTGGCTTGTTGTCAATATAGCTGCATTGCAAAATCACATGGTAAGTACTCTAGCTAGGACAGTAAGTGTAAGAAGACAAAATAAATTTAGGTAATGTTTAGTTACACAAGCTACACAAGTTCAATTAAGTTCATATCATCACTGTCAAAAAAAAAAAAAAATTCATATCATCAATAGGTTGTAAAAATAAATTACAGTAAGTTAAGTTCAAATAAATTATAACGGATAAGCATCACGCGTACTACTAGTATTTTCTTATGACTACTTGTATTTAAAGTTTAATGATGAGAGGTCTAACCTTTGTATTGCCTTCTTTAGCGCGTTAATGGCTTCCATTGAAGTGGAGGCATCTATGGTGAAAGGAACTGTATCCCACATTTCAGGACTTCTGTAGAAATTACTAATTGGCATGTTTAGAAGAGCTGCATTTGGATAGTAGATCTTCTCCATATCATACCTCAGGAAAACTGTAGTTAGTATATTCATCTCTTCTACAATCATCTGCATTTATGCATCAAACTTCATCTAGTTAATGAATTGCAACAACAGAAAACTAGCAACATCAAACAATGAGTTACATATATTGTATGTACCTGAACACCATCAACTTTGCAACGATCGCCTATGTCGAACGGGTGCATCACAAAGACAAAGATGATGCAGTCGAAAACGGTTTTGCAAGTGTTGTGGAAGATGACACCAAGAACTACCATCTGTGTGATGACAAAAGCAACTACTCTTGGTGTTGCTAGTCCCGTCATCAACAGAAACACCACAAATATTATCACACTCACAATTCCTGAAGCTATCTTGTGAAGTTGTTGTACTGCTGTTTTGGTGTCGTTCAGAGAATGTGCTAAAGCCTTTCGTTCGAAATAAGCTCGTACCTATTATTGATCACATTTATGTAGGTATTAGAAGGTAATTGATATGATCAAAGCTTGATTTGGTCTAAGAATAATTGCAACATATAGACGTTTACACTATTTATATTATTATATATTCTTTCTATTTTTTTGATTACTCTGATCTACTTTTATCTCTACACTATTCACATGTCTAATTCTAATCATATATTTTACTTATATATAGCAAATGTAACTATAAAATGTTAAATTATTTGTTTGAATGTATGTATTGTCAAACTATCAATTTTCTTATATAAGTTCCACCAATAAATATTTGGAAAAATTGACAACAGGGGTCTAAATTTTGGGACATAATTTTTAAAATATTTGAACTATTGATTAAACTATGTAGGTCCATACTTTAGGGGGTTTTAACTTTTTTCGGGTCTGAGTGATTTGAAACTGACGATTTTAAAAAAAATCTCACATAGTTCCTAATTCTCCCCCTCAATTAACCCTTCTGGTGTGACCCAAATTTTACATGTAGTGACATACTAAGCCGGTTTCAAGTCATCTTTTCTAAATATTTAAGGTATTAATGGTCAAAGTTAAGCATTTTGTCAGTAAAAGTCAATGCGGAAAACTTAAAAAAACGAATGGAGTAATAATTTTGATCTAAATTTTTTTAGCAATAATATATATGAGAAATAATTTTATTTATAAATATTATGTTGTTGAATTGGTGATCTCGATGCATATTTTTAAATATTTTAGCAAACGATAAATAATGACATTAATGGTTAGAATTGTACTTTGATAGTCAAATAGTGGCAATTGTTCTCAAATATAGGAGTATATATATTATCACGCGGTTGAGAAGGGGATGACAACTTACAACCCAATTTCTGAAGGACGACTTAGTGATCCTTCCAGTCTCAATTGCTCCTTCAAAGAGAGGAAATATAACATGAATTTCAGCTCTCCTTAAGAACCTTGCTAAATCCTCCTCCTCAATGAACCTTCCAAATGACAAGTTAAGTACATTAATTTTTTTTTTTTTTTTTTTTTTGAAAGAAGTTACTATATGCAGTTATAATCAAGGAGAATTTTTTGAACAGTTAACATGTATGTTGTTTCAAGTGTAGATCATCACTCTTGGGTATTACATGAGTAGTACTCTCGTTACAATGCTAAGCACACATTTAATTATCAATTTACATCACAGCATGTATCTTAATTCTCATGTCTACCATTCCACAAGATTTGGACTCTTCCATTTGTAAGGTATAACGTTATATGTCAGGTATAATATTATAGATGCATAAGGTCTTCAGTCTTCTTCAACTCAAAAAGGAAAAAAAAAAAAAACATCTTTCTCCTCAACTTATGAAAATAATTTCAACTAAGAATTGGATTGATCAAAAGAATTAAGTTTTCATAAACAAAAGTCATTCAACTTTTCAAACCAAACACCACTCATGATTGGATCTAACTATTTATTAGACCCGAAATCGGTTCCAGGTCCAGTGCCGGAAAAGACTAGTCCTCATTACTTCCAAGACTTAAAAAAGGTACACAATCTTTTGTGATAATCTCTACAATCTACACCATGAGCATCGAGCTTTTTTTTTTTTTTTTTTTTGACATTAAGAAAACGTATAGTAACTAAAAGAATGTATAATTGAAAAATAATAGAGCAAAGCTACCTAACCTACATTAAAATCTTGAACTACTCACGATATTTTCCCATTTCATCATGTTCATATCATGCAACTATTTGCAATTATACAATCAAACAAGTGAAAATAAATGAAGAATAAAATAAAACAAACAACATGACTCATATGATAGTGACATTATATGGAAGTATATTGGAGTGTCGAAATCATAAATATGCATCAAATAGGAAAAATTGACTTACTTGGCACCACATTTTGCCACGTTCCTAAAGATGCGTTTAGCAGTAGTTCTAGCTTGCCACTCACTTTTAATCTCAGCTTCAGCTTTCCCAAACTCATCAACAGTCTTTGAAATTGTGGATAAACCAGAAGATCTTATGTGATTTATTAATCTCTTCAAACTCCAAATTGACTTGGGACTTTCCATGCTTAGCTTTCTCAGCTTTTCCATGTCCAGTTTTCTGGACCCAGAGTTCCTTGATCTCATTGCATTTTTTGCATTCTTCCATTTTGTTGGCAGAGATTTTGACCCTTTTATTGCTTTATGCTCTTCCCTTAGTATTTCATCCATTGGCGGACCTACATTATATATGTCAAAATTTAACTTCTTTATAAAATTATTTACTTTACTAAACCAACATTTTTGTCATATTTACTACTAACACATATATACAACAAAATTAAATAACTTGGTACATACTCCGTCCGTCCCTTAATAGATTTCCTATTTCTAATTTGGGCACTATTCATAGTTAAATAAAATCCTCAAAAAAAAATATGAATTATACTCGCTCTTATTTGAGGTATTAAACTATTACAAGTGTTGCATATATAAACCCTTATCTGAAATGACACGGCGTCACATGATCAGAGTTCAAATCCTTTTACACTTCATGATATGTTTTAACTTTCAATCTATGTTGAAAGTGAAATATCCCTATGATTTTTTACGACATTGTTATTTTCAATTTTCATAACCAATTTAGTACTATATTCTCTTTCCCATTACCCTGCAAAATAGTAAAATTACCTCCATTCCTTTAGTACACTGCACAATTTGTATTTTGAATATCTAGTTACAATAACATCATTTAGATTGCTAGGAGCATTAGCTGATAAATTTTCAAATTAGAGTTTAGACAGTCTCATCATGATCAAAACTGTTTTACCTTACACTAAGTTTCAAGTGAATCCTTTAACTCAACTAATAAGTTAAAACCGTCTTTACCGTAACAAGATGTAGTGAAAATTATTATTAGAGGGAGGCAAATTTAGTCGAATTTTGCCCTTTCACATACAATAAAACAAATAAATGCATCATTTTTTTGTCTTTAAACAGTTAAAGCCCATGGGCCATGAGCTCATGGTTGCAGAATGAGCATGTAGCAAAATATCATCGCCTCAGGGCCCTCAGCCAAATAAGAAGTGTGGAGTTGTGGACAACTACTATCGTCGCCAGATAGGCAAACTAACCCTTGATTGGTTTAGAATAGAGCAATAATATATACGTCATTTTCAAGAAATTTGGCTTAGATCCTTTGAAACATCTAAGATCTAATTCCGTCTCCAACCTGGAATTATAATAGTTCCAAAAAAATATCCAAAAGAATTTTTGATAAATTTTAAATAAAATTCGGAATAATAGAGCCACCGGCCTTATCTTGGAATTGTGGTGATACTTGAAAATAATAATGTATCACTACTAAAAATGTTTTGGAGGCTCTAATTTTAAAAAAATTTGATCTACACGCATGTGCACCAGTGCATGAGTAATACTATAAATTATGTATAAGTATTTTTAATTTACTGGTACTGCTTAAGTGCTTTTGATTTCTAAAGCCCCTTAACCATACAATAAAACGTTATAGCAGTACTACGAAAAATTTCTGGTGGTACTAACCATAATACAACCACAGAGTAACCCTACTGCACCACTAAAGTCTAAAGCATGCCCGCTTGGAAGTATTCACCATTGCCCCCATTCAGATGCAACTGGTTTACTGGTTTGTACATGCCAGGCTTGGAATTATCGCGTAATGTCCATTTTAGACGCAAGTGGTTTGCGATTTATCATTTCTGCAATATGTAGTGGTGTATAGTTTTGCTTCTATAGTACAAGTAAGCACATAAGATCACCACGAGTGAAATTTATTTCACCTCCCAGCGATAAATTTAGTCATCTACGTTCATACGGTACTATAAAACTACTACATCATATAGGCTCAATAATTTCTAAAAAGGAATTACAAGCGGCATTTTTATTATACTCATACATCCCGTTTGTTGCATAATCAATGATGATATTTATTAAAAAAAAAAAAAAATATAGGCTCAATAATTTCTAAAAAGGAATTACAAGCGGCATTTTTATTATACTCATACATCCCGTTTGTTGCATAATCAATGATGATATTTATTATAAATTTATTACTAATTTATAAAGAAAGTCGCGTGGTAATATTGCTTGTCCCATGTGCCTAAATATTGAATGGTAATTATGTAAAATGTCATTGCATATTTGCATCTGTGTCAATGAATATTTTTTATATATCAACTTTTTATAATATTTTGTAATAGATAAGCATTTCAAATATAGTAGTCAGACTTTCATATTGGACAACTTAAAAAATAAAGTGTTACACATATTAGAAAACGAAATAATATTAAATATGGTAAATATCATTATTGACAACCTGAATTTGTCGGCCAAATTACTTTATAAATAAGTGAAATATCATTAAATAATCTATACTAATATATTAAAATACGTTCCTAAAACGGAACGACGCCATGTGGTACTTTCCGTTAGAGTATTTTAACTCCATATAATCCACATACATAAAAAAAAAAAATAGAAAATGCATTGTATAAGATACGATCCCGTGATCACAAGTATATAAACAAAAGTCTTAACCACTAAACTAAGTAATACTTTATGTTATCATTTTAAAGTAAAATATGAATAAATGAAAGGATGAGGATGTTTCGAATGATAACTTGGTTTCTTTCTCTCAACATCATAAACGAATTATTTTATCAGCGTGAACTTTGCATATGAAGGTTACGTGTTTCATTTTTTCCCTTATTTCTCCCTCGTTTTCCTTTTATTAAATGACTTTTTGCAAGATAAAATAATTCGTTCTTTTCTTTTGAAGGTTATTCATAATAAACAAGTAAAAACAGTTATATAGACATAAGCAAGTAAAATGAAATTCTGAAGAACCTGAGAGTGTGTCAAGTATGTAGTGATGAAAGACACTTTCCTTCATACGATCAAAGTAAGTCCTCACGTGAAAAGAAGAAGCAAGAGTCTTGACCAACACAATCTTGGTCAACCATATCATTGCTGCAATAAGAACAGCTACTAGCAACTGAGATATCTTCTTAACCACCCTATTATGTTCATGCACTCGAGCATCGAACATACAAGTCCAAGCCAATAACACAAGTGCAAGCCAAATTACACTTTGAATGCTCTTCCTTAACCCATACACATAGTATAACACCTTCTCCCTTAACATGATGTTTCGCTCTATGACAAACACCACGAAACTCACGAGCCACCCCGAGCAAAGGCGGCCGCTAAACACCACCATCACCAATAAAGACCACTGCCACGGCACTAGGGCCCACATGGGGCGGTGCCGGAGGGTGGTCAAAGTAAGGGAAAGGACCAGGCAAGTCAAGATAATAATGAACAACACCCACTCTCCCACTCTCCTCCACTTGATCTTTCTTTTCTTTCTATTACATGGGTGATACTTTTGACTCCCACTATTCTCTTCCTCTCCTTCTTCCTCCGCCTCTTCCGACCAAGAAGAGGGGCAGGAGAAGTCCGTACTACTCCCAGGGTCATTACTACTATTATCTGTATCTTCTTCTAAGATACTCTCATCTTTTTCAAACTGATCGGTGACATTTATTTTGGGACGGAGGCTGAACTCAATGGTTCGAGATTTAGGTTTGGAGAAAGCAAGACGGCGAAGGGTGGCTCTCTTTCTAAGAGTATTAATTGATTGTGGGGCCTTAGTTAGACCTTGCTCATCAACGGTATTAATTTTGGAATGCTCTGAGTCTAAAGATTTGTTGCCTTGAGTATGGCCATCGGCCATGAACACAACAAATTGATCACTAGAAACACTACCTTCCATCTCTGCACTCACCATTTTTTTGTTCCTCTCTTTTTTCCTTTCTAATTCTGTCTAATTTTCGGCAACTCATATAGACATCAAGTTTGCTAGGTGGCACTTGCGTTCCCATGACCTACTATGTTATTAATGGTCCTCCTTGTTACAACACACGTTTAAGTGGGTCATTGAGGACTGCGTACATCATTTATTGTCTTGGAGTATATATGAATATGATAGATTTATGGAGTCACTCTCAACATGCATGTATATATGTATTATTACGTGCGAAAGGCCAATTCAGATATTCAATGTATGGCCTCGTAGCAGTACGGGTTAGTGGTGATATTTTACTTGCATATGGTAGCCCCAATGGCATATTGACCGGCCAGAAACATATAATTAGGATTTAGGAGTAGTATTCTCGTTAGTAGAAAGGATAAAGTATTTCTGCAGCTCAGGATAGGCTATCGAACAAATTAGTTTCTTTTTCTTTTTGAGAACGTAATGATTACTGAATTGGCTATGTTTGGGGAGGCAATTTAGGTGCCTTAAATGATAAGTTGCTAAAACTTTTAGGTGCTAAAATGAATTAGGTGTGTTTGGGAAATATCTAAAATAAAATTTCAGTTCCTAAAATGACTGATATTGACAAGGTAAAAAAGGTAACGTGTGAAAATCAGGTACCTAAAATAATGTTTCTCTCTCATTCTCTCATACTACCTACTGCGTTGTTGGTCTTCCATACCTATACTGCATCTCTTCCCACATTTCTGCAGCTCTTAATTATGACAACATTACATTACCACACAATTGACAACTCCACATTTGTGACTGTATTGATCGACGCTATGACGGCATCATGGATGATAACAAAACCTCGCCTTTCGCTTGATATATATGTCCAGCAGGAAGTGCTTTTTTTTTCTATTCTTTTTCTTTGCTTTCAGTCTCATTTTTTGTCTCTTGAATTTAGTTATTATATTTTACAAGTATCATATTTTTTTGTATTATGACGGTTTTTACGTATAATGTGATAGTATACATTCAGAGAAATTCGTTTCATAATTGCTTATGGAGAAGTAGCGAAATATTTTGTTCAAGTGAGTTATGATTTCAAATTTTTATATTGTTATTTTATTATTTAAATACATTGAAATAAGTTAGTGTTGAAATATATATAATAAAAAATTACAAAATGTAAATAATTAATCAACTTATGGAACTAGTTCTGCCAAACAGGTAAACTACTCAGCTACCTTATCAGTTTCAGCACCTTATCAGTTTCAGCTATACCTTATCAGTTTCAGCTACCTTATTAGTTTCAGCTACATTTCAGGTAGTATTGCCAAACAGAGATTGACGTAAACTTTTCAGTTACATCTAAAATTATCTAAGTGAAACTGTACGTGGAAGCCCAATGTAATTGTGGATGGTCTACTTTATAAAACCGGTGCATATTGGGCGTAAAATGATACACCATAATTTATTGTATAACAAAATCTCACATGTACGAACTAATATAATTATTTCATGTCACTATAAACTCTTTAATGTTATAATTGGTGTATTTCATATCATTTTGGAACTGTTTCATGTCATTTTCAAATATGCTTTATGTCATTTATAGAACTCTTTCATGTTATTATTAATGCTATGTTTTCAAATCGTTTTGAAACTGTTTATATTTTATATTATTTAGAGCTATGTTTCATGTCATCATTGAATTGTTTCATGTCATTTATAAACTCTTTCATATTGTCATTAGTTTGTTTCATATAATTTTGGAATTGTTCTATATATGTCATTTTTTAAATCTGTTATATTTCATTTATAAAATTATTTCATGTCATTATTATTGGTACTTTTCGTATCATTTTGGATTGTTTCATATCATTATAAGTATGTTTTACATCAATTTGATTTTTGTTCCATGTCATTTTTAAATCCACTCTCACTCTACTCTAATTAACCACATCAAGCACCCACCCCTATGTCTAGGGCTATGCATAATTATTCGATCTGATCGATCAAATCCGCGATCCGAAAAAATCGAACATCCACTAGTAAAAAAAATCATCGGATCCGGTCAAAATAAGGGTTACTGCTCCGTTATTGGGCCGAAACGGTTGGGCTAGGAGCAGCTAGAAAAACTCAATTGATTCGATTTTGAACCGAATCAGTTAAGTTGATTAACTGATCCGATTTTCCCACGCAACCGGACCAGTAAACCTTTGTTATGTTTTTTTTTTAAAAAAGTGTCACTTATGTCACAGGCTACAACAATTGTAGAATGACTTAAAAAACATATTGGCTTCATACATCAAAGTAAGAGCTCAAGAATTTGTGTATATATATATATATATATATTCTTTTTTTAGGCCCCCTTTCGGGAACCCCGTGGTAAGAAGAATTTCCTCTGGGCTACCATCGCACAGGGTCACTCACCCGTAGGCCCAACAAGCCCCATTCCCCACCAAGATTTGAACCTTGGTCTCTCACGTGGGGGATAGGAAGCCATACCATTTGGGTATATACACGAATACACTAACGTATATACACTAACGTATAATAGAACTTTCATACACCAAAGTATATACACCAACGTATAATAGAATTTTCAGAGGAAATATCCCAACATTTTAAGCTCTAGAATTTATACAAACTTGGACACAAACTTCAAAAAAAAAAATATAACAACCTTATACAAAAAATTTAAAACTTATAAAATTAAAATACAAGAATTATATACATTAAATTTAAAAACGAAAAAAAAAACAAACGAAAATGAAAACTGGAAAATGAAACTCAAACTCAAACCTTAGATCTAAAAAAACTCAAAAATTACAATCTAGATCCAACACTCAAAAAACTCAAACCCTATTGTTCGTTGTTTGCGACTGGTGTTCGTTGATGGTCCGATTGGTGTTCGGTGATGGCAAGGATTGGTGAGTGACGAGCATGAGGGTTCGTGGAGTAGTTGATTGTGGTTGGCGAGTAACGGTGAGGGTAAACTCAAACCCTAGATCCAAGGCTGAGGAGAGAGAACATAGATGTAGCCAGATCTGAAGATCTAAGCGAATTTCTTCTCGAATAATCTCCTCCCCAGAATTCGCGAATCTCCACCAATCGTCGGCCCATTTTGGCGTTTTTCTAAATTTTTTTGGCATTTTTCAACACGATTATGGTGTCGGTAACAATTGGGGGTTTTTCTGAATAATGTTGTTGGGCGATTTTGGGGGTGTATGGGTGGTGATTTTGGGGGTGTGTGGTTATGGGTGAGTGTGTGGTTGGGGTTTGGTGGTGGAAGGGTGTTTTTCGGTTGATGAAACATGGTGTTGGGTGGTTTTAATGGCGTGAAGTTGATGGCGAAGGAGGAGAGAGATTGAAGCGCAAACTCGAGGGGTTTTAATGGCGCTGGGTTAGTAGGTTGGTTGGGAGGAAGGAGGGTGAGAGAGTGGGTAGGGAACTTAGGGTTTCGTTGGGTGGGCTGAATGATTTAATGGGAGAGAAAGGAGGAGTTAATGAAGGGCGGGTGACTTATACAGTTGGGCTTGTGTTTATGGGATCAGCGCTGGAGCTTATAACATACCAACCATTAACTGATCCGAGCTATTGAACAGGATCAGTTGCTAAAAAAGGACCAGATCCTTTTTGTCAACTAATCTGGTTCAATATCCAACTGGATTAGTTAATTTACCCTTTTTTTTTCACGCAAAAACAACGAGTAAACTGATCCGGTTCAAGGTCCGATCGAATCAGTTTTATTGTGTCATTTACGTTTTTTTCCACTAGTGATCTGATCCAGGTTATTGAGTTTAGCATATTTCGGATCGGGTATCAGAAAAAAAACGTTTCAGATACAGAGAAAGATATTCATATTTGGATATCCGAAACATCTGGTTTTTCATTAAATTATATAATTTCATTAAAGAAAATATAAACTAAAAACCCTAATTCCTAAATGCTTAAACTGACTTTGGGACTCTCTCGTTCTCACTTCTCTCTCAGTCTCTATATTTCTTTTCTCTATCACCAATGGGTGACCACCGCGACGTCACTAGCATCGTTGTTGTTCCTCACAAACTATAAGATCTGATGCTACAAATCATCATCGCGACCAAGAAACGAACAAAGGCTGGTGTTCAACGCACGACCAACGACAGGCTGGCCCTAAAGGCAACCAATAGGCAGCCCATCTATAAGTCTCGGCGACCTGCATCTGTTACACTGCTACTCCTCTTCATATGCGATCGCTCCCTCTCTATCCCCTCTCTCGTGCTGCACGACTACTGCTACTATTCATCTCCAGCCACCCCCTTCGCCGCCATTTCACTGCTATTTTACTGCCGTCGTGGCAAGTTGTGCTGCTAGAGCCTCTCCCTTCTAGTGTTGTTGCCCCTTTTTCTCTCTCTCCTCTGCCGACCTACAGCTGCTTGTGGCTGCTACTTGCGTCGCGATGCCCCATTTTCTTTCTTCAATATGCTTTGCTTGAAATTTCCGTTATCAAATGATCAGATCCGAAATTTTGAATATCTGTTTTTTTCGAATCTGATTTGGATCGCATTTTCTCTGTTCTGAAATTTCAGATCAAATTATTCGAAATAAATACCCCAACACAACCCCCCCTTAAAAAACATATTCTCCATCATCAACAATCACCCCCACCACCTTTCACCACCAACTGACCCGCCCCACCTAACCCCACCACCTAAACCTCATACCACCACCACCTCAACACCGCAACCCCCCAATCCGCAGACAACAAAGCCATTCCTATTTCTCCTTGGATCTTGCGAAGGCACCATAAATTAAATTTCAGACATTTGAGTGGATGTAAGAGGAAAAAGGAGAAACTTGAACAAGCATGTGAATTGTGAGAGAAAATTAAACTTGCAATTGACGAAAAAAAAAACACACACTAGCATGTTGCTCTATGTTTAAATTTCCATCTAACATTCATCGTACAAATAAATTTTTTTCATGAACATGGAAAAAAAAAACAATTTATATGTAGCTTTTGTAGGAACTCGTAGATGCAATTAGCCAAATTTGAGGAAACAGTTTCCTAACGTCTATCACAGAATCACATAATAATGAAATAAATCGTACAATATAGTTAAGGAATTACAACCTTTATAGCATGAATTCCTCTTGCCTTAGAGATCCAAGAGCCTCACTTGTTGCTCCTTTATTTAGTCCATAAGCAACAATTGGATTCCCACGTTTGCTAGAACGAAAGTAGAAGACCAATATCTCTTTTACTTTTGATGGAAAGTGGCCAATTCTTGTGTTTACTTCTAGGGTTTCTTTTTCTCCTTTTATGTCTCCAAACACAATGACCACTAACTACTTAAAACCCTAGTATTATAACTATTGTAATGGGAGTGTTTAGGCAAAAGATGAGCAACCAAAATAAACCCTAATATTCCCTGCTAAGCCGACACAATAAGTCTTGTAGCCTAATTATATTTTGGTCCAATTAAGCTTCTTATTTATGTGACCTCATAGGATTTTGTTAGTTTAGTTGTAGGTCCAATCTAATAGTAACCTACTATCATAATTATTCTCGCTAGTAAATATGGATTACTACAATAACATAATAAGTATCTCCATAATTTTTTTTATTTTATATTTAGTAATTGCCGAAAGTATCTTAGGACACCGTTCCTTTGATCTCCCACTTGTCCATAGACAATATCGTTTTACTAAAATTCCTTAAGTCTCTTAATGCCAAATTTGACAATATAATTAACATATTATGTTCATAATGTTGTTACTCAAATTTATTTCCTTGATTTCGATGTTCGAACTGTTTATACAATGATTAACTCATTAATCCCATCCAGCATGGGAATGCATTTTTTTAACACCAATGTTATCGAATAAGTGGACTTATCCAATATTGTATGACAAAAACTCCCAGTTAATTATATTCTTAGCTAACTTGATCACTATCTTTATAACCTCCTTTTACGGCACGACGTTTAACAACATCAAAATTAAATTAATGATATCATTGTTATTAAGACATGATCATGTTTAAGGAATCCACTAAATATAGATATTGATTATACTATCAGAATCTCTTTAACTCATGACACAATATATCAAATATATATCCATATAATGGACTAAACATCTTTAAGTCTCCATAGTTGTTGTGACTCTAAGTCAATGTTATTTTGATGATGATAAACGCTTTATGCTATAACATGTATGTATGTAACGGTGATCTAAGAAAGCTATCAAGATTGGATGTTCATGAAAGATCAAGAACTTGAAGATATGGAAGCTTAGGTCGGGTTATATTCTAAGTCATAATTATGCAATGTAATTAACGTATTGAAACTTTGTGCTAAACTAGAAATATGAAATTAGGATGGTTAACTATTTTCTTAGAGTTAAGAAAATAGGTAATTATATTAATTTCATGTTTCTATATTTAAAGAATATAAAAAGGGGAGTTTTTAATTTCAAAAATTAGTTTTGAAAGGAAAATATTGTTTACAAAGATTTTCGGATAAAGAGTTTTGTAAAAACTGATTTTAAATAAAACGTTTCTACAAAAATATTTTCAGAAAAAAGAGTTTTAAAAAATCTGAGTTTTAAGAACAAGATTTTGATCAAGATTTTCGAAAAAAAAAGAAAAATAAGAGTTTTAATAAAAAACTGATTTTGAAGAAAACATTTAAAAAAAGAAAAAGAAGAGTTTTAATAAAAAACTGATTTTAAAGAAAACATTTCTGTAAAAGATTTTCGAAAAAGATTGTTTGTAAAAAGAGAAAAACTGATTTTTAATGATAACGATTTTTATAAAGTTTGTTTAGATAAAAACTGATTTAAAATATGATTTAGAGTTGGCATAAGATATGGAAGAATCCTTATCTTATAAGGAAAGAAAGAAATCAGTTTTTATAAAAGATAACATTGGATTTTGAAAAGGAAAAGAATTCTATCCCTTTATTTAAGGAATAAAAACTATATAAAGGATAGAAATCAGTATACTATTATATGTTTTCAGATTTGGAGAGAGAAATATTTTGAGAGCTGAAAACGGACTCCCAGAGCACAGTGTACGACACAGAGTTCTAGTAAGTTAAGGTTTCTAAACAAAGCTTGTAACGATCCTCTATTTGCTTGAATAAGAAGCACGTCTTTGAGGAATCTTTCTTTCTGTAATTCTTATATTATAGGAGAGTAGCAACACTTAGGGTTAAGTGTTGGGGAGCACTACTAGAGTTAGTAGTGGGGGAATCGAATTGTATCAAGAGTTTGATATTTTACGATTCAAATAATAAAAGAGTAGTTTATGTGGACGTAGATCTCAGAGGTGAGATTGAACCACGTTAAATTCCAGTGTTTTATTATTTGATTTCATTGTTTTATTGTTTGATTCATTTTCGGTTCAGAAAAAACATAAATCGGAGATTTTACGAGTGAATAACACAGTGCACGGCACTGTGCAATAAGGGTGTTTTTGCGAAAATCGATTAGATTTAGCCACTCAATTCAACCCCCATCTTCTTGAGTGTCACCTTGTGTTCCAACAAGTGGTATCAGAGCAGACTATTCTCGAAAGGCTCATCCCTAGAGAATAGAAGTCATGAACATGCAAGATGACTCTCACTTATGTCTAATGGCGAAAAGTTCGAACTCCCAAGATGAAACTGAAGACAGTGAGGTAAGTCTTCTTTCTCTAAAACCTTCAATACATCTTCTTTCAAAAAACCAACTTGTTACTTTGCATGGAAATATAATTGATGATTGTCAAGAAAAAGAGTGTTGCGAAAAATGTAAAGTATGTAACTCAAATATGGGTTAGAAAAGACTTATTAGAAGCTCAACGAAAGAAAAAGGGATCCAAACAGATTTGGGTTCCTAAAATTAACAAGTGATCTTTTTGCAGGCAAACGTGAGAGGACGCAGCCTATGGTATCTCGACAACGGCTGCTCAAGACATATGACTAGTGATAAATCTCAATTCCTCTCACTAGTAGCCCACCATGGAGGGTGTGTTACATTTGGTGATAACAAAAAGGGAGAAATATTTGGTAATGACAAACGTCGGCAAATCCCTAACACACTCCATAGAGAATGTGATGTTGGTAAGTGGTTTAAAAAAAAAAATTTGTTAAGCATATCCCAATTGTGCGATCAAGGTAATTATGTTGAATTTCATGCATGAATATTTTACAAGATAATTTTTGGCTTTGGGATTATTTTCTGGAAATTAGTTGAGTATTATGCTTGTTGTCCTCCTTTAAATATGTTAATTAGAGTGTTGATGCATGTCTTTGTGAAGTTTTGTGAGTAAAGGTCTACTTGATATAAAAAGGACTCGTAATGGTCTAATGATGCTGTTTGAAAAGAGGGGTTTAGTGTGTCGTTAAGGCACCAAAAATCGCTTTTCAAACAATATTTATAAAACCTAACGAGCAATTACTAAGAATGTAGTAAAGGCAAGTCAAGGGTCAATCCACAAGGAAATAAGGATTAATCAAAGTCTATTAAGTCTAAATTACCTAATTGAAGGGTTTTTGGGGGTTTTGGAGGATTTTTGTAATAACTAAAACTAATTATTATCAAAGAACTAGTAAATAATAAGAGATGAAAATATGAATAAGGAAGACACTAGAGTTAAGGTTACTAGTATGGATTAAAGTGGACAACGTTTATTAATGCAATTGTGAATCAAATGTGACGACTAGGCAAGGTTTAATTTTCCTCTAAAATACCCGAGTCCTCTCTCGAATGGTCCTCGAGAATGATCGCTTAATCAATCAACTAAATCCTCTCTCGAATGGTCTTTAGTCCATTGATTAAGAGATCCAATGAATTTGGAAAACCCCTAATATAGGATCCCCTTAATTTCTACCCAATATCTTGGTCTAGAAATTAAGTTGATTCATGGGGATGATAAAAGAATTCATAATTCAATTAAGAACATTTGAAATCAAAATACCAAAGTACAAAT
The DNA here is from genome assembly GCA_947646795.1 of Beta lomatogona. Lineage (NCBI taxonomy): Eukaryota > Viridiplantae > Streptophyta > Magnoliopsida > Caryophyllales > Amaranthaceae > Beta > Beta lomatogona. The sequence goes on along the minus strand of CANSNZ010000136.1, from coordinate 425,741 downwards.
GTGATCAATATCTATCCTAAGGCCTTAAAACACCAAGATCAATGCATAAACGTCATTAAATCATCACAATCATATTAACAATACATTTAAACCCTAATCCATACTTTCACCCTAACCCTAGATAGAAAACTACTAACTAATCATGGATTCTAAGCAATAAAACATGAAATCTATATTTAATCTAGGGCTAAGCATGATTAAGAGATAATTAATCTAATTAAAATAACAATTATGAAACTATAATAAAGTAGATCTAATAAAAGGGAAGAACAAATTAAATAATAGCAATGAAAAGAGATAATTAAAATTGAAACTAATTGAATTAAATATACCTTCAATGTTGTAGCAATCACAAACTATGATCTAGAATCTCCAATCTTAACAAAAACTAAGTGTTTTTCCCTCTCATGTAAGCCCTAATATTCTTCTCTAAACTCTAGAAATTAGCATGAGTTCAAAAACTAATTAATCAAATCCAATGTTATTAAGGCAAACCTCGTTTTTTTCCTTTGCGGATTTGAATGGTGCGGGCGCACCAAAATCAGGTGCGGGCGCACCATTTCTCCTGACTTCTGGGTTTCATAAGTTCCAGATGGTGCGGGCGCACCAAAATCAAGTGCGGGCACACCATTTCCTCTGCTCTGGTCGGACAGTTCAACTTAAAACGCGGATAACTCTTTCGTTTTAGACCCAAATCAAGCTTATGACCAGTCGTCCGAAAGCTATCAAAACAAGCTTTCGCCTTCAACTGAAATTACCTTCATCCGATTTGTGGTTTGAAAGTTATGTCCATTTGAAGTTCTCCGTTCAAGATTATATTGTGCAATGTGCTCCTTTGTGCGAGCGGACAAGGGGCATGGTGCAAGCGCACCACTTCTTAACGTGTGCTCTATTTTCATTGCTTCCTTTACCAACTCTACAACACATAGCCATCTTAGTAGTTCCACCTATATTAAGAATATGGCAAAATAGGGTGAATGCAAATGTACTAGAAATTCGGTGAAAAATGACTGAAAATTTAGCAAAATGTCACTATGATAAAAAATGATCAAGTGAATGAAATAGAAGGGGAAATGGAGAAGAAAGAGGGAAGAAAGGGGAGAAAGAGGATCAAAATGAGCTAAAAAGGAGTCCATAAAGTGCGTTAAAAATGCACTTATCAAACTCCCCCAAGCTTAGCATTTTACTTGTCCTCAAGTAAAACAAAAATGAGAAAAAAGAAAGAGAAGAGGAGAAAAATATGAAAAAGAAAAACCATGCAACAAACTAACCTAAATGCTCTATATGCAAAGCTACAAACATGACATGCAAGCTAAATGTGTTCATAATAAGATTTAGGAGACCAACCAAACACAAGAGGAAAGATGACTAGGAAGCACAAGAGTGACTTAAGGGATCTAATCCACCGATTAACCGTGTCTCCTTCAAAAATAGGCTTTCTAATAGTGATTTCTCACTCCTCTCCACTTCCAAGTCCCAAGTTTAACTCCCCACTAGGGATGCTCAATCATAATAGCTCGCCTCTACCACAGTTTGATTACCCTCATCATGACTTGCACAAAATCTCACCCGCCACTACTAATTGACCAAGTTCAATCTAGAAGTCAAAAGGGACTTTATTGAGGTTGTAACGGGGCTAGGTTAAAGGTGTGGATAACAATTTAGGAATGTGGTGCAAAAAGGTTAAAGTGGAGTACACACTAGGGGGTAAAAACTCCCCCAAGCTAGTCCAAACACCAACTCAAAACGAAATCTCGCACCACTTTGATTATCACTTTGATTTACTTTTTGAAACATTGATTTCACTTTTTGAACACATAAATTTGCTCTTTCTTTCTTTTCAATAGAAATCCAAATGAAGCACTAAGAGCATTCTTTCTTTCTTTTATTTCCTTTGTCTTTCCTTTCTCACAATTTTCCTCAACTTTTACAATTATACACACACAACAATTCACTTTCAACCAAAGACTCAGTATCAAAATAACTCAACTCCAGACAAACTAGACATGTACTCCACTTTGGGGAAAGTTTGGCCATGACTTATTATGAGGGTTAAGCAAAAATAGGATAGAAAGGCTCAAATGGGTTGAGAAGTGGACAATTATGTAGGTATAAAGGCTTTTTGGCTTTTGAGCTCCTATTTCTAGCAAAAAGAAACGCCCTAAATCATTCTTCTATAGGCTCGGTCTTATGCAATCTTGGGGAGCTAAAATGCAAGTCACGAGTTAGGTGAACAATGGTGAGGGTTGTAGATGAGTCTTACGAGGTTCTTGGCCCTCCTTCGGGGTTCATCGCACAAGGGATAGGGTAATCCAAGAAACCAACTCGCCTAATTTCTAAAAGACTCTACCAAAAGTTACCGATCTCAAAGATCACCTAAAGTCACAACAAGGCTTCCAAAATCATCAAGTCAAATGCAGGGAAGGTCTTCCAATCAAGTTATGAACACTCTTAGCCACAAATCATGCATGCAACCAAACTAAACTAAATGCATAAAAAGAAAGTAAGAAATGAAAAAGAATTTTTTTTTTTATAGTTCTTTTATTTTTTTTTTTTTTTTTTTTTTTGCAAACCTATCATGTAAATACACTAATATGAACCTAATTAACATGCAAATATACTAATATGAACCTAATTACAAAGAGGAGGAAGAAAATTTTGAGATAGAGCGAACACATGTTAACTCCCCCAAGCTTAATACAAACTCCGTCCTCGGAGTTGACAAGCAAAGAGAAAGTAGGGGTAAAGGTAAGGGGTTTGAACTCTACCTTGGGAGGAGGCTTAGAACTCTCCTCTTTATCAGTGGATGTAGTAAGAAACTCAAATGTTTCTTCATGTGCCTCCTCAACGGTAGTGCTATCAGGAAGCATGGAGAACTCATTCACCTCTTCCATGTCCAAGCTCGAGGCATCGGTAATAGAAGCATAGTGCTTGTCCCCGGTGTCTACCACTTTATCAAAATCATCCATCTCACCCTGTACTAGATTGACCCGACAAACTTTCTCTACCATGGGTCGCTTAAAAGTCTTTGAGAACTCGAACACAACCCTCTCATTGGCTACCTTGACCGTGATTGTATCATTTTTGCAGTTTATCATGGCACCCAATGTCTTAAGAGCTTCCCTTCCAAGAATGAGAGGAGTCTCCGGATCTTCCTCCATATCCATTACTACAAAATCGCATGGAACAAACACATGCCCAACTTGTATTGGCACATCCTCCAACTCACCATGTGGCACTCTCACTGTTCGATCCGCCAATTGAATAGTCTTTCGCGTAGGAAGAAGAGGAAGATTTAGGTGCTTAGCTATGGATAGAGGCATCAAACTCACACTTGCTCCTAAATCGGCCAATGCTCCTTTAGGTTCCAAGTCACCTATCTTCACCGGCAAGGTGAAGCTTCCAGGGTCTCTTTGCTTCTTGGGCTTGGCACATTGCACTAGAGCACTTACTTGGTATGGCAAGGTGATGAGCTCATCTTCTAGTTTCCTTTTGTTGGAGAGGATTTCCTTGAAAAACTTAGCATAAGCCGGCATTTGAGACATTGCCTCAAGGAAGGGAATGTTGATTTGAAGGCCTTTTATCACATTGAGGAACTTGGAGAACTTATCACTCAATTTCCTCTCCACCAACCTGTGAGGGTATGGAACAGGTGGCACATAAGTCTTAGGTGGTGAAGATGATGGCAATGAAACTTTATCACCAACTTGGACTTGTGGCTCTTTTTTTTTTTTCACATTCTCCCGTTTCAACCTTTTCTTCCTTCTCTACCTCCTCATTAGGCATCTTGGGACCCTTATAACTAGTTCCAGACCTCAAATGGATGGCTTTGGCTTGATGGAGATAGGGATTAGGAATGGGTTGACCCGAAAGTTGATTTGTGGGAGTAGAGGGGGTTTTCTCGGCTACTTGGGCAATTTGGGTTTCAAGCATTTTGTTATGGGCTTGTAGCTCTTGAAACCTTTGCTCATGGTTTTGGAGAATTTGGTTCATGGATTGGAGTTGTTGGAGAATTTGGAGAGAGGTTGGATCGGGAGAAGGAGTGGGTTCGGGATTTTGTCTGGGGAATAGAGGGTTAGAAGGAGGTTTTTGGGCATTGGCTCTTTGATGTGGAGTTTGGTAGACATTAGAATAAGACGAACCGCCTTGATTGTAGTTCTGGTTATACCCTTGCACATACCCTTGGTGTTGAGCTTGGTTGTACCCTTGTTGAGGTGGATTCCATCCTTGTTGAGGTTGTTTCCAACCTCCTTGTTGATTGCTTCTATATCCATGGTTTCCTAGATAACCATCTCCTCTAGAGTTTATTGCCGCCACATGCTCCGAATTCGTACCTCCACAATAAGAAGTATCATGATTAGTACCTCCACAAATATCACAAGAAAAATAATTTACCTGTGATGGAGTAGATGATGCATGGCTGATCTTGGAGAGCTTCTTATCAAGTTGATCCATCTTAGCTTGAATTTGATCTATGGGATCTAATTCAAACTTGCCACTCTTCTTAGGTTGAGCACAACTTCGTCTTCCACCCCATGAATAGTTCTTAATTACTTCTTCAATTGTGGACTCAAGTTGACCTTGCGGGATCTTAGAAAGTTGACCTCCCGCTCCAGCATCAAGGTTGGCACGTGATATAGGATCAAGGCCATCATAGAAGAATCGCATGAGTAGATTCTTGGTGAACTCATGGTGAGGGCATGAACGGATCATCTCCTTGAACCGCTCCCAAGCTTCCGCAAGTGTCTCATCGTTCTCTTGCTCAAATGAGGAGATCTTCCTCCTTATGTCTGCCGTCTTCCACTCCGGGAAGTACTTCTTCAGAAAAGCCATTGTGACTTCCTCCCATGTAGTAAGGGAGTTAGCAGGTAAACTCTTGAGCCATGATTTTGCTTTTCCGGTAAGAGAAGACCGGAACAAATGCATCTTGATGTAGTCTGGAGAGACGTCATTTGTGGTTATCATGGCACAGATCTCAAGAAACCTATCAAGATGGTCCAGAGCATCTTCATCCGACCCTCCACAGAATTGTTCTGCCTTCACCATCCGAGTGAACTGAGGGTGAATGCTGAAATTTGTAGTAGTGGTAGGGAGTCGAATACCACCTTGAAGAACATAGGAACCCGTATTTCCGAAATCCCTAAAGAGTTGTGGATTTGCTTCACCAATTTCTGACTGAACTTCACTTGTTGTACTTGAGGCTGGTGAAGATGGTTCGGAACCCAAAGACAAATCTTCCAAATTTTTCCGAAGCTTTCGCAATGTACGGTCAATTTCTGGATCTAGAGGAAAGGTGGGTGAACCGTGAGCTCTTCTTCTCATGTAACAACAACAAAGCTGAGTAGAGGATTAGCAAATAACAACCACAGTTAAAAAGAAAAGAAAAATCAACTAAGCAAAGCTAAACTAAAATAAACTTCAATTAATAGCACAATTTCCCCGGCAACGGCGCCATTTTGATAAGAGGTTTTTAGTGTGTCGTTAAGGCACCAAAAATCGCTTTTCAAACAATATTTATAAAACCTAACAAGCAATTACTAAGAACGTAGTAAAGGCAAGTCAAGGGTCGATCCACAGGGAAAATGGGATTAATTAAAGTCTATCAAGTCTAAATTACTTAATTGAAGGGTTTTTGGGGGTTTAAAATGATTTAGTATCAACTAATGACTAACTATTATCAAAGTACTAGCAAGTAATATGAGATGAAAATATGAATAAGGAAGACACTAGAGTTAAGGTTACTAGTATGGATCAAAGTGGACAACGATTATTAATGCAATTGTGATTCAAACGCAACGATTACGCAAGGTTTAGCTTTCCTCTAAAATACTCGAGTCCTCTCTCGAATGGTCCTCGAGAATGATCGCTTAATCAATCGACTAAATCCTCTCTCGAATGGTCTTTAGTCAATTGATTAAGAGATCCAATGAATTTGGAAAACCCCTAATATAGGATCCCCTTAATTTCTACCCAATATCTTGGCCTAGAAATTAAGTTGATTCATGGGGATGATAAAAGAATTCATAATTCAATTAAGAACATTTGAAATCAAAATACCAAAGCACAAATGTGATCAATATCTATCCTAAGGCCTCAAAACACCAAGATCAATGCATAAACGTCTTTAAATCATCACAATCACATTAACAATACATTTAAACCTTAATCCATACTTTCACCCTAACCCTAGGTAGGGAATTAACTACTCACTAATCATGGAATCTAAGCAATATAACATGAAATCTATAACTAATTTAGGGCTAAACATGATTAAGAGATAATTAATCTAATTAAAATAACAATTATGAAACTATAATAAAGTTGATCTAATAAGAGGGAAGAACAAATAATAGCAATGAAAAGAGATAATAAAAACTGAAATTTTGAAACTAATTGAATTAATATACCTTCAATGTTGTAGCAATCACAAACTATGATATAGAATTCTCAAATGTTGATCAAAAACTAAGTATTTATCTCTCTAATGTCAACCCTAATAATACTCTCTAAAACCTTGAATAAAGCATAAGTTCCCAAAAACTAATACTCTCGTTTTTAATGCCAAAGAGAAATACAATTTTCTCGCGGAAACAGGTGGTGCGGGCGCACCACTGAAGCCCGCACCACTGAATTGGTGCGGCGCACCAAGGCCACTGACTGAGATGGCCAGTCTTCGCTGGGAAGGTGCGGGCGCACCTATGAGCTGGTGCGGGCGCACCTAACTGACTGACAATTAGGTTGCCCAATCTGTGGGTGGTGTGGGAGCACCTATGATCTGGTGCGGGCGCACCAATGTGTGCGGGCAGTACTAAGAGGGTGCGGGCACACCATGGAGCTCAAGTCAAGCTTCCTTTATTCCATTTTCGCGCGTGGAAACTCCTCGAAACTCCCGCCTATTACCGTATCTCCCAACTCTTGACCTTATAAAAGATCATACCTACAATCAAAGCACGAGAAAACACGGTGAAAGCAAATGTACTAGAAATCCAGTCAAAATTGACTGAAAATCTAGCGAAATGTCACAATGATCAACAATGATCAAGTGAAGGAAAGAGAGAGAGAAATGAGGAAGAAAAAGGGAAGAAAAGGGTATAAAGAGGATCAAACCAAACCAAAAAGAGCTCATAAAGTACGTTAGAAACGCACTTATCAAACTCCCCCAAGCTTAGCATTTTGCTTGTCCTCAAGTAAACCTAGAAAGAGAAAGAAAGAAGAGAGGTGTGAAAAAGAGGAAAAAGAAAAATCATGCAACAAACTAATCTAAATGCTCTAAAAGCAAAGCTACAAATATGACATGCAAGCTAAATGAGTTCATAACAAGATTTAGGAGACCAGCCAAACACAAGAGGGAAGACGATTAGGAAGCACAAGAGTGATTTAAGGGATCTAATCCACCGGTCAACCGAATCCCCTTGAAAATAGGCTTTCTAAAAGTGATTACTCACTTTTCTCCACTTCCAAGTCCCGAGTTTGACTCCCCCCTATGGATGCTCAACCATAATAGCTCGCCTCTACCACATTTTGATGACCCTCATCATGACTTGCACAAAATCTCACCCGCCACTACTAATCGGCCAAGTCCAATCTAGAAGTCAAAATGGACTTTGTTTAGGTTGTAACGGGGCTAGGTTAAAGGGTGTGGATAACAATTTAGGAATGTGGTGCAAAAAGGTTAAAGTGGAGTGCACAATAGGGGGTAAAAATTCCCCCAAGCTAGTCTAAACACCAACTCAAAACGAAATCTCGCACCACATTGAGTATGACTTTGATTTACTTTTTGAAACATTGATTTCACTTTTTGAACACATAAATTTGCTCTTTCTTTCTTTTCAATAGAAATCCAAATGAAGCACTAAGAGCATTCTTTCTTTCTTATATTTCCTTTGTCTTTCCTTTCTCACAATTTTCCTCAACTTTTGCAATTATACACACACAACAATTCACTTTCAACCAAAGACTCAGTATCAAAATAACTCAACTCCAGACAAACAAGACATGTACTCCACTTTGGGGAAAGTTTGGCCATGACTTATTATGAGGGTTAAGCAAAAATAGGATAGAAAGGCTCAAATGGGTTGAGAAGCGGACAATTATGTAGGTATAAAGGCTTTTTGGCTTTTGAGCTCCTATTTCTAGCAAAAAAAAACGCCCTAAATCATTCTTCTATAGGCTCGGTCTTATGCAATCTTGGGGAGCTAAAATGCAAGTCACGAGTTAGGTGATCAATGGTGAGGGTTGTAGATGAGTCTTACGAGGTTCTTGGCCCTCCTTCGGGGTTCATCGCACAAGGGATAGGGCAATCCAAGCAACCAACTCGCCTAATTTCAAAAAGACTCTACCAAAAGTTACCGATCTCAAAGATCACCTAAAGTCACAACAAGGCTTCCAAAATCATCAAGTCAAATGCAGGGAAGGTCTTCCAATCAAGTTATGAACACTCTTAGCCACAAATCATGCATGCAACCAAACTAAACTAAATGCATAAAAAGAAAGTAAGAAATGAAAAAGAAATTTTTTTTTTTTATAGTTCTTTTTTTTTTTTTTTTTTTTTTGGCAAACCTATCATGTAAATACACTAATATGAACCTAATTAACATGCAAATATACTAATATGAACCTAATTACAAAGAGGAGGAAGAAAATTTTGAGATAGAGCGAACACATGCTAACTCCCCCAAGCTTAATACAAACTCCGTCCTCGGAGTTGACAAGCAAAGAGAAAGTAGGGGTGGAGGTAAGGGGTTTGAACTCCACCTTAGGAGGAGGCTTAGAACTCTCCTCTTTATCAGTGGATGTAGTAAGAAACTCAAATATTTTTTCATGTGCCTCCTCAACGGTAGTGCTATCAGGAAGCATGGAGAACTCATTCACCTCTTCCATGTCCAAGCTCGAGGCATCGGTAAAGCATAGTGCTTGTCCCGGTGTCTACCACTTTCTCAAAATCTTCCATCTCACCCTCTACTAGATTGACCCGACCAACTTTCTCTACCATGGGTCGCTTAAAAGTCTTTGAGAACTCGAACACAACCCTCTCATTGGCTACCTCGACCGTGATTGTATCATTTTTGCAGTTTATCACGGCACCCAATGTCTTAAGAGCTTTCCTTCCAAGAATGAGAGGAGTCTCCGGATCTTCCTCCATATCCATTACTACAAAATCGCATGGCACAAACACATGCCCAACTTGTATTGGCACATCCTCCAACTCACCATGTGGCACTCTCACTGTTCGATCCGCCAATTGAATAGTCTTTCGCATAGGAAGAAGAGGAAGATTTAGGTGCTTAGCTATGGATAGAGGCATCAAACTCACACTTGCTCCTAAATCGGCCAATGCTCCTTTAGGCTCCAATTCACCTATCTTCACCGGCAAGGTGAAGCTTCTGGGGTCTCTTTGCTTCTTGGGCATGGCACATTGCACTAGAGCACTTACTTGGTATGGCAAGGTGATGAGCTTATCTTCTAGTTTCCTATTATTGGAGAGGATTTCCTTCAAAAACTTAGCATAAGCCGGCATTTGAGACATTGCCTCAAGGAAAGGAATGTTGATTTGAAGGCCTTTTATCACAATGAGGAACTTGGAGAACTTATCACTCAATTTCCTCTCCACCAACCTGTGAGGGTATGGAACAGGTGGCACATAAGTCTTAGGTGGTGAAGATGATGGCAATGAAGCTTTATCACCAACTTGGACTTGTGGCTCTTTTTTTTTCACATTCTCCCCTTTCTCACCCTCCTCAACTTCATCTTTCTCAACAACTTCAACTTTTTCTTCCTTCTCTACCTCCTCATTAGGCATCTTGGGACCCTCATAGCTAGTTCCCGACCTCAAATGGATGGCTTTGGCTTGATGGAGATGGGGATTAGGAATGGGTTGACCCGAAAGTTGATTTGTGGGAGTAGAGGGGGTTTTCTCGGCTACTTGGGCAATTTGGGTTTCAAGCATTTTGTTATGGGCTTGTAGCTCTTGAAACCTTTGCTCATGGTTTTGGAGAATTTGGTTCATGGATTGGAGTTGTTGGAGAATTTGGAGAGAGGTTGGATCGGGAGATGGAGTGGGTTCGGGATTTTGTCTGGGGAATAGAGGGTTAGAGGGAGGTTTTTGGGCATTGGCTCTTTGATGTGGAGTTTGGTAGACATTAGAACCTTGTGAGGACGAACCGCCTTGATTGTAGTTCTGGTTATGCCCTTGCACATACCCTTGGTGTTGAGCTTGGTTGTACCCTTGTTGAGGTGGATTCCATCCTTGTTGAGGTTGTTTCCAACCTCCTTGTTGATTGCTTCTATATCCCTGGTTTCCTTGACAACCATCTCCTCTAGAGTTGATTGCCGCCACATGCTCCGAATTCGTACCTCCACAATAAGAAGTATCATGATTAGTACCTCCACAAATATCACAAGAAAAAGAATTTACCTGTGATGGAGTAGATGATGCATGGCTGATCATGGAGAGCTTCTTATCAAGTTGATCCATCTTAGCTTGAATTTGATTTATGGGATCTAATTCAAACTTGCCACTCTTCTTAGGTTGAGCACATCTTCGTCTTCCACCCCATGAATAGTTCTTAATTACTTCTTCAATTGTGGACTCAAGTTGACCTTGCGGGATCTTAGAAAGTTGACCTCCCGCTCCAGCATCAAGGTTGGCACGTGATATAGGATCAAGGCCATCATAGAAGAATCGCATGAGTAGATTCTTGGTGAACTCATGGTGAGGGCATGAACGGATCATCTCCTTGAACCGCTCCCAAGCTTCCGCAAGTGTCTCATCGTTCTCTTGCTCAAATGAGGAGATCTTCCTCCTTATGTCTACTGTCTTCCACTCCGGGAAGTACTTCTTCAGAAAAGCCATTGTGACTTCCTCCCATGTAGTGAGGGAGTTAGCAGGTAAACTCTTACGCCATGATTTTGCTTTTCCGGTAAGAGAAGACCGGAACAAATGCATCTTGATGTAGTATGGAGAGACGTCATTTGTGGTTATCATGGCATAGATCTCAAGAAACCTGTCAAGATGGTCCAGAGGATCTTCATCCGACCCTCCACAGAATTGTTCTGCCTTCACCATCCGAGTGAACTGAGGGTGAATGCTGAAATTTGTAGTAGTGGTGGGGAGTCGAATACCACCTTGAAGAACATAGGAACCCGGATTTCCGAAATCCCTAAAGAGTTGTGGATTTGCTTCACCCATTTCTGACTGAACTTCGCTTGTTGTACTTGAGGCTGGTGAAGATGGTTCGGAACCCAAAGACAAATCTTCCAAATTTTTCCGAAGCTTTCGCAATGTACGGTTAATTTCTGGATCTAGAGGAAAGGTGGGTGAACCGTGAGCTCTTCTTCTCATGTAACAACAACAAAGCTGAGTAGAGGATTAGCAAATAACAACCACAGTCAAAAAGGAAAGAAAAATCAACTAAGCAAAGCTAAACTAAAATAAACTTCAATTAATAGCACAATTTCCCCGGCAACGGCGCCATTTTGATAAGAGGTTTTTAGTGTGTCGTTAAGGCACCAAAAATCGCTTTTCAAACAATATTTATAAAACCTAACAAGCAATTACTAAGAACGTAGTAAAGGCAAGTCAAGGGTCGATCCACAGGGAAAATGGGATTAATTAAAGTCTATCAAGTCTAAATTACTTAATTGAAGGGTTTTTGGGGGTTTAAAATGATTTAGTATCAACTAATGACTACCTATTATCAAAGTACTAGCAAGTAATATGAGATGAAAATATGAATAAGGAAGACACTAGAGTTAAGGTTACTAGTATGGATCAAAGTGGACAATGATTATTAATGCAATTGTGATTCAAAGGCAACTATTACGCAAGGTTTAGCTTTCCTCTAAAATACTCGAGTCCTCTCTCGAATGGTCCTCGAGAATGATCGCTTAATCAATCGACTAAATCCTCTCTCGAATGGTCTTTAGTCAATTGATTAAGAGATCCAATGAATTTGGAAAACCCCTAATATAGGATCCCCTTAATTTCTACCCAATATCTTGGCCTAGAAATTAAGTTGATTCATGGGGATGATAAAAGAATTCGTAATTCAATTAAGAACATTTGAAATCAAAATACCAAAGCACAAATGTGATCAATATCTATCCTAAGGCCTCAAAACACCAAGATCAATGCATAAACGTCATTAAATCATCACAATCACATTAACAATACATTTAAACCTTAATCCATACTTTCACCCTAACCTTAGGTAGGGAACTACTCACTAATCATGGAATCTAAGCAATATAACATGAAATCTATAACTAATTTAGGGCTAAACATGATTAAGAGATAATTAATCTAATTAAAATAACAATTATGAAACTATAATAAAGTTGATCTAATAAGAGGGAAGAACAAATAATAGCAATGAAAAGAGATAATAAAAACTGAAACTTTGAAACTAATTGAATTAATATACCTTCAATGTTGTAGCAATCACAAACTATGATATAGAATTCTCAAATCTTGATCAAAAACTAAGTGTTTATCTCTCTAATATCAACCCTAATAATACTCTCTAAAACCTAGAATAAAGCATAAGTTCCCAAAAACTAATACTCTCGTTTTTAATGCCTAAGAGAAATACACCATGGAGTTCCCACTGAATTGATGCGGGCGCACCAAGGCCACTGACTGAGATGGCCAATCTTCGCTGGGAAGGTGCGGGCGCACATGGAGGTGGTGCGGGCGCACCTATGAGCTGGTGCAGGCGCACCTAACTGACTGACAATTAGGATGCCTAATCTGTGGGTGGTGCAGGCGCACCTATGATCTGGTGCGGGCGCACCAATGTGTGCGGGCAGTACTAAGAGGGTGCGGGCACACCATGGAGTTCAAGTCAAGCTTCCTTTATTCCATTTTCGCACGTGCAAATTCCTCGAAACTCCCGCCTATTACCGTATCTCCCAGCTCTTGACCTTATAAAAGATCATACCTGCAATCAAAGCACGGGAAAACACGGTGAAAGCAAATGTACTAGAAATCCAGTCAAAATTGACCGAAAATCTAGCGAAATGTCACAATGATCAAGTGAAGGAAAGAGAGAGAGAAATGAGGAAGAAAGAGGGAAGAAAAGGGTATAAAGAGGATCAAACCAAACCAAAAAGAGCTCATAAAGTACGTTAGAAACGCACTTATCATAGACTTATATGGGCCTAAGATGGACTCTAATGCTAGTAGGCCTAATATGAATGCACGAACTCAAATTTAGATGGACCTAATATGAATGTAAAATGGACTCTAATGTATACGGGCCTAAAGTGAATGCAAGTGAATTAGATTGATTGGATTGGATTGAATTGAAGTTATTTTTGGACTGGGCTTAGAATTTTCGAAATTCATCTTGAAAGGGACCCCTTGTTTTATCTTTTGTTAGGAAAAGACGATGAATTAATTTTGAAAATATTTTTTTGAATAGGTGGTATGACGATGATTAGTAAATACTTTTCGAAAAAGGTAGAATAGTAGAGGGTGTATGATCGATTTAGAAAAATGTAAGTTTTTTTGAAATTGATTGATTACGATAAGGTAAGATTAGTTGGACAGCAGGGAGAAGGTAGACATGCATGATGATTCTAACTCTAACATGACAACTTTACTAGATGCACCTTTTTTTTAGGACAGACTCGACCTTGCATGGAAGGACTGATTTTTATGTTAGATTTAGGTGAGACGCCTAGAATGACCATGTTTTTACGCGATTGTAGACGGACCAAACATAGGATCGACCACCACGACGACTAAATCAACAAAAAACATGTGATGCACAGACTGCGTGCCACGCATCATTGATGCGCACGGTGCACAGTCGTGCGTCTGGAGGGAAGTTGTGCGTCAGGCACAATTTAAAGCGCTTGGTGCACTACTCCCCTACATGTTTTTCGGGAATTTAGGCGAGGTTTTGGCCAATAGACAATCCTTTATTTGTTATTTAGACGCGATTTTCAAGTACGATGCATAATAATGACAGTTTGACAAGTTAATAATAGGCAAAATTGCAATCACAAGCAAATGTCATATAACATGGATGCAAAAGTCCCAACCTAAAGTCCAGTTTTATATTCAACTATGGTCAGATTTAGGTTAAGGCTGAAAAGGGTCCATGACTAAGAGATTGATCCCACACTTCGTACCCCTGCTTAAAGAGGTGGCCATGTGTAAGACACACTCCAGTTCTCAAGTCAGGAACAAGAGAACAATGCCATGATTGGGTAGGTTTGCTTATGAATAAGATCCAACACTATCGTTTAGAAACCTTTTTGGAAGGACAAAGAGAAAACCCCCCGGGGGTGACCTCACACATAGAACATGTGCTAATGAGGCAAGGTAGATTGTCCTTATGGTGGCTTAAACAATAGCCATGCGTATGCAAAACTGTAATGTCATTCTAATGCATAAAAATAGTATGAATCGTATTTTTCGAGTTTCATCCATTTATTTAAAAAAAATAAATTTAAATCCTCCCCAGTGAAGTCGCCAAATTGTAGGCATTTTTTTTTATTTTCGCCTTCCGCGGTGTGAGCACGCATTTGACGACCCCATTGTTAAGGTTTTATTGAAATTCGTTTTGAAGTCACCAACAAGTCTTTTAAAGGAAAACTTATAAACCTAATTGGATATTGAAAACTGTAAGGACATGTTAGGGACTTATCTAATGTAGATTTTCCGTCCTGACTCCATAGATGGTCAATGAACCAAAAATTGAGTTTGGGGGTGAGGGTACGAACACGATCATAATGAACCACATTCGCTCATTGCTGGCCTCTACTAAATATCAATTCATATCATAGTTTTATGCAAAAGAATAACCATATAACATTTTAAACACCCTAAAAATATTAGTTTTAATTGGTTCAGGAAACACATAAAAGACTATTTTTTTAGTGACAAGTTATTAAGCAATAATATTACAAGGTACCTAGCAGGTTGTCCAAATTATCTGAATTAGCTTCACTAAACTATTATTTAGGTCTTATTTAGCAATAATAACATGTAGGTGATAAAAAAATCATGCATAGAACAATCAGGCAAGCATGCAATAATGTATGAAAATAAATAGAAAAGAGAAATAAAAAGGTTAGTATATACAAAATAGCCATTTTTATATTAAAAATATACATTAAGAAGAAATCGTAAGTAATATGAAAATAATAAATTGATTCAAGGACCATCTGGATAAATATCGTGGCTTGAGTCTGAGAGATTGACAACCTTCGGGACGAGCAATCGTGAAGCATCAAGATCTGAACGTATATGTATGTCTGAAAATATGTAGATTTCAATGTGCTTGTGTGTTGTATATTTTTAAGGTATGAGTTTTGTAGAGAGAACTCGTAAAGTATTCGTAATGTGTCGAAGTATTAAAAGTGTATAAAATCGTCCTTTAATTGAAAAATCGAAGCCTATTTATAGGATAAACGGGGTTGTGCTCCACGCGACAGTTGCGCCAGGCGCAGGTGGCTTTGTGAGTCACAAATGTGCGCCTGACACGGCATGACCAATCATCAGTGCCCATGTGGCACACGCTTTAAAAAAGGATAAATTGACAATGTGTGTGATACATAGGTCTACGTGGCAGGCTTGTGCGCACGGCACAGTGTGGTGCGCTCGGCGCATGTTGGTGCGCTTAGCGTATCGCCTTGCTTTTGACACGTTTTGTCAGCTTTTTGATGAAAACACGTTTTAAAGATTTTCTTTTATCTTTAACTCCGGAAATATGATTTTACGGGATAAAATCCAATTTTAACTATAAAAATATCTTTGAAAGTATTTATTTTATTTAAATAAAACAATTAATTAATATCAAACAATTAATTGGGCTTTTCAAAATGCAAATAATTATCATGAATATTTAAGTGGGCTTTAAAATACGACTTTGACATTTTTAAAATAGTTTTGTGTAGGTTTTTCGGACTGCTCTGCTCTTGGGTCGAATCAATTAAGACCGCGGTATGTTTCATTGTCGGATCCTTAAATGGGGAGATACGATTATGTGTCTACAACTGTATCAGGGGCGGACCCAATAAGGATCCTGGGTGGCACCGGCCCACCCAAAAAAATCCAGGTTGCATTTTTGCACTGAGCTTGTTTGATGATAAAATTAGAATTTATATCTTAATATCACTTGGAAGGAGGCGGAGCAGTGGTTGGCTTTTGATGCTGTCAAGTTTTCTTCCGGTGTTCGAATCCCCTTCAACTCACTTTGCTTTCTTTTGTTTATCTTCACTTTTCGTTTTCTTTTATTTATCTTCACTTTTTGTTTTCTCCATTCCTGTTTCCAACTCTATCTTGTACTCATTTTTTTCCCTTTTTCTTTGTTTTTTTGCAACCACTTAATATATTATTTCTTAAGAATTTATAGGATTTGTTGTTAGTTTGATGTAGCAATTATTAGGGAGTCAAGGATGGGGCTATGTTTTTAAAACTAATGGGGGTCATGAATTGATCCCATTTGAACTTGAGAAAATAAAAGAACTTTTCATTATTAAACTTGAATTTTTTTGAAATTTTTTCTATATATTAGATAGTTTGACAGTTTTGACCCATTTAAGAAAAACTTATTAATATTGTTTTGCCCCCACTAGATTTTTGTTATGAAACTCCCCCTGCCAAGGGCCCCCCAAATTATAAATCCTAGATCCGCCCCTAAACTATATATTGAGATGATAAGTTTGATTCGGATAATTTGATGTTTTACTGCATGTACCGTGATTAATAATTGCCA
This sequence comes from Beta lomatogona, assembly GCA_947646795.1. NCBI lineage: Eukaryota > Viridiplantae > Streptophyta > Magnoliopsida > Caryophyllales > Amaranthaceae > Beta > Beta lomatogona. The sequence continues at coordinate 409,014 of CANSNZ010000136.1, read as the reverse complement.
CTATTTTTGTTACTAACCTATACCCACGGCCGTCCTAAACACTTTAGAGGTCTTGTGCTAATTTTAAAATTAGGCCCTAATAATTTTTTGATAGAATTTTAAAAATTTCTAATTATTATTCTTTAATGATTCAAGTTATACGTAAATAAGTTTTAGTAAAAATTTCACACTTTTGTTCTTATTGTATATTTGATAATCAGCATCCTCTATAATAGATGGGTTTTTAATTTTAACAAAATCACTTTGATGTCCAAGCTAAGCTTTTTTGTTTATTATATTATTTCATTATGGGTTTTTAGAGGAATTCAACAGATTTTTGCTACTTTAGTACAAGATATAATCTATATTAGTAAACAAAATTGGAGGCCCTTCTCCTAACGGGGCCCTCTGCGGTGGGGCTGGTTGCACAGCCTCATCACCGGCCCTATACCCCCGTCCCCACCCCAATTAGAAGAATACAACCCGCGGCTAGTAGTATCCAAGGAAGATGGTGCTCAGATAGATTGTTAATAAAGTGAGAAATCTTGAAAATAACAACTGTACCTTAAAAAAACTATCAATATAAATTTCATACTGTCATGTCATCACTTGCACACAGCACAATCAATCAAATACCTCTAATATTCCTAGAATCGTGGTGAAAATTTGTTCAACCATTCATTTTTCAACACTCGGCCACACGTACAGTTTGTGTAACTTATCTTTCGATTCCTAGGCCGATGGTGCGGTACACAAGGAAAAGCACCAAAGTTATTTATTGACAAACTATTACTCCCGAGTCCTGATGCTACCCTTCAATCAACATTCACATTAATCTCTCGGATATTCCAAGTTTTGTCCTCCAAGGTTAGGTTTGTGAAAGAAACCCTTTTAATTATTGTATATTTGATCAATGATCATATTTTGAGAAACAGATGAATGTATAAAGAAGGAAGAATATTAAAAAAAATGGATGAAGTATTGATCAATACTGTTTTTATAGACAAACATAAAATTTATGTTACACAATTTTTAATAAATTATTTGACCACTAAAATCTGTAACTACATATTTGTAAAAATTACCAAACTCTAATGTATTAAAATTTTGAAACTAAACGTTGAGATGAATTTAGTAAGAGATAAGTCATAATATTTTGTTATTTAAATTGAAGCTAAATGTAAGTTGAGGTTTATAAGTTTGACCCAAGAAGTTAATTATTACCTTAAGGTCAGGGTTATGTTGTGATTTCACCTCTGAAGAACGGAGATAGTAATATTTTTCCAAATACCCCCCTGTCTCAATTACATATTAGTTATGTTGTGTTGAGAGTAATTAGATGACTGTGAATTCATCTAAATAATACATCAAGACATTATCTTCTGCTATCTTAAATTTTTCCATGCCTGTTTGTGGTATTGCGGCCAATTTTGTCAAATAAGTAATATGTTGCAACTTATAATTATTGCAAAATGGAAGTGTTATAATGAAGATTGAATAGTTATTAATGCTATCTAATTCTTTATTTTCATCTTGGTTCTAAGATTGAATAGTTAAATAGTTACTATTCTAAGTTTCATTAATCTAAACATCTCTCAAACCCTAGCCTCCCCTCTCTCTCTCTTTTCTCTCTCAAACCCTAGCCTCCCCTACCCTTTTTTCATCAATTAGGGCTGCCTTTTTTCATCCATGGTAGGCCCCTTTTCCCCTTTTATTTTCAGTTTTTAGTTCATTTTCTAGTTTTGTTGAATAAATTAGTCTCTCTTTATGAGAATTTTTTAAACCCTGTTATGGGGATTTAGTCTCTGTTGTGGAGATCTTCATCTCCCCTATAGGAGTTGTGAGTATGATTTTTTTTGTTTTTAGGTATGAGAAATTGTTCTCATTGGTTGAAGTTGGAGACTCAACATGAAGGTATTGGAATCTCGGATGTAATCAACATGGCTCGATCAAGAATGTTCTTCCTAGACTATGTTAGAATGATAGACTTCCTCATCAATAGCTGCTTGATTCAGCAAACACAAGGGGGTTGCGTTGTATTACTCGATCTGGTTCATTATAGTTTATTCGAAGACGAATTTGATGTAACATTGTTTGATTGTATCTTGTTTTTCTTTAATACTTATTGTAAATGTCGTTTGGCCTTCAATTAATAAAATTTCTCTTTCAAAAAAAAAATATAGTTACTATTCTAAGATTGAATAGTATTATTATTGCAAAATTGAAGTTACTGTTTCCTCATATAAAATTACAATTTACTACTCCCTCTTTCTCTATACTTCTTTCAAGTTCAATTATGATTGAGTATTTTTCTTCTTCTTGCTCTATATTCTATCATAAAAATACATTATATTAAGGGACGAAATCGATCAAAGGGCCACAAGGCCTATATCACAATTTACAAACTTTTTAGTCCCACTAGTGCATAATTGCCCTAAAGTATCACCCCAAAAGTGTTACCTAAAGGCCTAAAAGTGTTACTCTAGACAATAGGTAACACTTTTATAAGTGAAACATCTGCTTGTGCTACCTATTCTCTAAGGTAACACTTTCCAATGTTAATGTTTTACTTTCTCAAGTGTTACTTAAAATTCTCTAATGTAACACTTTTTTTTTACTAATGTAGCATTTTTGTAGTGTTACTTATAATTTTTTATGTAACACTTTTTCATCTATAGTAACATTTTCTATTTCATTTGTTGAATTATAATAATACTTTATTAAATATTATGTATCATTTTAAGTCAACATATGTAACACTTTATTAGATATTAAAGAGCACTTTTTGTTAGCAAGCGTCATAATAACACTTCTATTTCACTTGTCTTATAGTAACATTTTTAAATTTATCGACTCATATACAGTTATTATAATACTAAAACTTATAAACGTAATAACGAAGAGGAAATAATGAAATGATATTAAAATATAAATGAGTACAAATACTCGACGGTTATTGTAAAGGATGAGCCATAAAAGTAGTATTCATCAATTGAAAATATACTATTGCGTTCAAAATACATATAATTTATATGAAATCCAGTCATTATATATATATATATATATAACTCCCAAAATAAACCTAAATCAATCTTATGGTCATTTCTTTCGTCTTCAATTTCATCGCTCTACCCATGCATGCATATTTCCCGAAGCATCATGCCTACTTGGAACTCTAATCTACTATCTTCATCATCCTGCAATATGAACAAAAAAAAAATAAGAATTTTCAAAGTCTTATATGGTAAGAGGACTAGTTATGATATACTTGTTGTAAAAAGAAAAGCAAATCAATCTTCATTACGTCATAATGAACTTCCTCCATCTTATCTTACATTAGAAATAGTGGAAGCAATATCAATATCTACCTAATTGAAGTTGCGATCGAAAAACTTAGCCTAAATAAATGTAAAGGCAGCCAAACTTACAACATTATATTTAATAGGCTCCTAAGCTGTTTTGTATATTTTGTCCACTTTCCTCTTTTGAGATTCGTTGTACAAGTGTACTTGGGATGGTCATTTCTTCTCATTATCTTAGCTTGTTGTTGCTAGCATGGAAATAATATAAAAGAATTTAAGATACATATAAGTTACATGATCGTACCAAGGGATGATAAGAAAAAATAAAACAAAGTGATTCTTATTCATTGTAATTAATTTACCAATTTATGTTCCTTCCTTGCAAAGCTCGTAGAACCCATAATGTGCCTATCTTTTTACTTGGTACGGCTTAGGTTTTTCTTCTTGCTTTCTTCCTGCATGTTAAGAATAAAATAAACACCAGTTAGAAAGTTCCTTTCAAAAGGGTACTTTGTGACATCATGGGTATGCGCTAAAATTGTTGGAGCATAGAGTTGAAAGCACCAACCACTATGAGGAACAACTAACCATGAGACTAAAGCAAAAAAAAAAAAATATCAAGCCAGAATGGTCGATACACTAACAAATGCAACTAACCTTCATGTAAGTAGTTCAATGGTTCCACCATTGGTGGTGGAATGATACTAAAATCTGCTAGACCATTAGGAACAAAAAAACAAGGTTAAGATGAGCTTATATATTGTTGACAACAAAGATGCACCACCAACTGACAATGAAACCACACCCTCAGAGTATACATATATGTAACAAAGCTATAGGATACGTTTATCGAAAATTAAGGTCTTGTCTTTACTACCAATATCTTCCTACTATTGTTTATGTGATATAAGGAAAACTCAATTATGTGCTACTATATCCAATTCTAAGTATCTCCAGGAAGCTAGAATGATCCATATGATTTAAAATATCATAACCAAAGTGTTCCAGTGACCCAAAACACTTTCAACCTTCCCTTGTCCTATATACATTGGAGTTTGGCTTAAGTGAACTCACAAATCAAAAGCAACAAAATAATAATTCAAACTATAAATCCCACAAATTCGTAGATCATTCATAAGTCCATTCTATAAATGAACAACTAAATTTACATGAAAAAAGAAGTAAGAAAATTTAGGCAACAAAGAAAATAAAAAGCTAACCAAGCAATTGAAATTTTTGAATTTCCAACAGGTCACACAAATTGAAATCGCACAACAAAAAATTCAAAATGCAGTTCAATCACAAAATTTCAAGCTGTGAACAGAGAAAACTAAGATTTAGGAGGAGAAATTATACCATTCTCAAGATAAGGACCATTTAGTAACAGCAAGATAGCTTCGAATCTGTATATCTTCGCGATTACTGAAATTGGGGAACTTGACTAGCTGGAGAGAGAAAGAGGTGATTTCAGATTTAGGGTGCAAAACGTCGCACCACTGCACCGCTGTTCGCGCACCGCACCAGCCACCAACCGACAGAACAACAGCAAGAGGAGGGAAATGGAGTCAGAAGCAGCAGCGGCATGAAGAGAGAGAACAACACCATCAACAGCGACGACAAAAAATTATGACGCCGACATAAAGGGTTGGGACAGCAGCAGTTATGGCGACAGTAGCGGCACCAATCAGCACCGGCAGAGAAGGGGATCACAGCAGCGGCAGCAACGCGCTATAGAACACGAACAGAGGAGAGAGAAAAGCAGGGGAAACATCAACAACAGCAACGGCGGCACAAGATTCACGGCGGCAGAATCACCGCAAGAAAAAAGGCGGCGGCGCCGGACAGGGGGAGGAGAGCGTGAGATGCGAGGAGATCAGAGAGAGGAAGGAGGATTAAGGTTTTCGGGTGAGAGAGAGAAGCCACGAGGAGTGGGGGTTTTGGGTGAGAAACGACGAGGAGGTTTGAGAAATGAAGACGGGTTTATGGTTTTAAAACAAAACCGACAAATGGGCTAAAGGCAAGGAGGAAATCCGACTTCATTTCCCTATTTGGTTAAATACCACTCAATAACTAAAACCCAAAATACAACTTCATAAAATTGAATAAATAAATATATCACAAATACGTCAAATAAAAATTCATATTCTAACCCAAATAAAATAAGAAAATCCGAAACATAATTAACTTAATAAATATAATTAGCATTTAATAAACGCTTTTAAAAAATAGGGCTATTACGTGTTACCTAAAGGTGTTACCTATCTGAAAGTGTTACATCAAAATGTTACTCAATTGAAAAAGTGTTACTTCAAAATGTTACTTATAAAAATGTGTTACATTAAGTGTTACATAATGATTAAGTGTTACCAAGGTGTTACATATATATTCGACAAACTTGAATTTTGTAAAGTGTTACCTCATACATGTTACCTAAGACCAACTTTGTACTAGTGTCCATCAATATATATAAGAAAAACAAAACCCTTTTAGCCGTGGCAGGTTTACAATAAGTTTGTACAAGTGTCATATTTTAAGTTATTCACCACATGGCAGTTTCGTATCTAGCTTCTTTTTAAGTGATATTAATTTTGTATATTATTTAATCATGGCACAAGTGATTATAATAAAGCAGACTTGCTTTGTAATCGGATTTTTCCCGAAAAAGAATGTTACAACTTACAAGTTACAAGTATTGTGGAATATCTCGAAAAGTAGGCAGACTTGGCCACAATATCACAAACTATGACCTGGGTGCAAGAGCACCACAAACATATACTAGTAGCCTGAATATTACAAACTATTAGCATTGGTGCAAAGCATATCATTAAAAACGCCGGAGGTCAAGTTTTTGGCCGCCGATTCCACTTCCGGTATCATTAATGATACGAGCTGCACAAAGTCCAATAGTTCGTGATATTTTGGTGTTACTAACCATAGTTTCTGGTGCTACGTGCCCTCAAGTCATTATTTGGGGTATTGAGGCCAATTTGTCTAAATAAGTACATAGATTTGCATATATTAATACCCAAATGTGTACACTAACCCATCTATACTAGGTTGATAGTCATAACCAAACCTTTTAAACTTTAATTTCTTATTCCTTAGATAGCGTGTTAAGCTTAAAAAAAAGGTGTACATTAAATAGAAAAACCTAGAAATAAAAATAAATTATACTCCCTCCGTCTCATAATATAGTGCTCACATTTCTTTTTTGGTGTTCCAAAATATTGTGCCTATTTTCTTTTTTATCAATTTGTTTGGACTAAATTATCCTTAATTTCTACACAAACTTTCCAAAATATCCCTTCTTTTCTTTCAAAACATGTGACCCCCATTTATTGCTTTAAACCATTCCAATGAACATTTATTGCCTTTTGATTTTGTTCAAAGGAAAAAGAAATAAAGTACTTGTTCCAATACAAAAGTATCAAAAAAGCACTTTATTAAATATTTTTTTTTTTGAAAATCCTACTTCTGATTTCATTTTCCTTAATTTACGTGAAAAATACGAAGTGAGCACTATATCATGAGACGGATGGAGTAACAAATGTTTATAGCAATCTACCAATCCGACATAAAGCTTATCATGGCAATTTCTTGTCCTCATTGAACTTCTGTAACCACATGTAGTTGCTTAATCATAAAGATAACAACACCAGACGTAATTCCAAAACTTCTTTTCAAAAATTAAGTTCATATAACAATGATATTTAGTGAATAGTGACTCACTCGCAATTTCCACGCTACTAGCCTACTAGGCTATACTCCCTTCTAAGATTACCCACATGAATTTAATACTTCTTTTGGTTATTTCTTATTGCGGCATTGTCTTGCTTAAGAAATGTCAAAATAGTTTCAACATAGTAAATGTTATAATTTGAAATAATTTTGAGTACTAAAATAAATATTATCCCAATAATTTGGCCATTAATAAATCTATATATATTCTAAAACCAAAGATAAAAATGCTTGGAACAAGTCTCAGCCCCTTGGCCATTCATTTGCACTATGACATTAGAACCACTTAGACCTTGAAGAGATTGGTGTAATAAATTATGAATTAATACTAAAACTATACATGAATAGGGCTGGATTCAAAATAAATTTATGACAATATAACCACTTAATTAATTATCTTATGAAATTTCATTGCTAATCGAATGACAGTAGAACCTATCAATAAAAATGACAATTTCATCTCTTAAAATACAAACCAAATAATTTGAATAAAATAAATTTGATGAATCTTTTTTTTTTCTTAAAAGTATGATGACTCATTTCATCTCTTGCATGAGTGTTGTTCTTTTTAAATGACCATCAATCATATGTTTAGCTTTCATCATCATGTTTAATAAAAATTTTAACTGTAATTGCTAGATCAGATCAGTAACAAAAAAAAAAGGATGCAGTCAATGAGTCTAAGTAACAAGTCTTAATTTTTTAACTATAATTCTACAAGTATGTTAATTGACTTATCATCATTCTTTTGTTGTTGAAATGTTTTAGTTTGGTTTTACTCAAAAATAAATAAATAAATACAGATTTGAGTTTGGTGATTGCCCTGTAAATTAGGATCTGATTTTTCTTTGTAATGGTAGATGGCTAATTGATTCAAGCTAATCTATTACACTACTGCAACTATCACAAAATGTGATGTTTCATGATTATTTTGTAATTGTATAAAATATGATCTCACACATTAGCAAATAAAAGGACCCAGAGCATTGCCCGGGCCAGCAACTAGTGATATTTATAATCCTGGCCAACACTTTAAAGTTTGAAACATACAACAAATGACTTAATTGGGCTCACCTTTTTTTTGAAGGGTAATTGGGCTCAATTTTTTTTTTTGATCCATATGAGCCACGAAGGCAGTTCAAAGTACAAAGAAGGGGAAGGGGGATTCGAACCTGTGACCTATTGTTCACAACACCTCAATCTTAACCACTAGGCCAAGACATCCCAGGTTTGGGCTCACTTTAGAATAGCCATTATACACACATAATCATAAATATAGGTGATAGAGAATATGAAATAGTTTTTGTAATATTTATCTTTACATAATTACACAAATAATATCTCTAATGAATATCAAGATTATGATCATAATAATACTATATGTTCTTGGGTGTACGAAATCTCCAACTTTGGCGTATACTTATGCGGCCGTGATATGTAGTACATGGTAAACTGGTGAACTGCATGCTAAGTTGCTAACTTGTGGTGGGAGCAAAACACATTGAGATACCCTTTTTTTTGTCCTTTTTATAAATGTAGTTGTCCCCCTTATTAGAGAGTTAAGTCAAAGATCGAAGGCTTAATTATATCGGTTTTGGCTCGACATCGCATTGAATGCAACCTCAGCCTCAGTTTCACACCATATGATATTGATCCGAAAACAGTGGTACACAAGACAATGCCACATTACTACAAACAATACAGAGAAGCATGTGATTTTTTTCATATTTCCATAATAGCATCATATAGTTTCCAAATAAATATTTCAACAAGTTGACTTTTGCACTATATACTACTGTTTTATATAATGGATTATTTCAAGATATCAACCTAAGATTAAAATTGCGTGCTGACAAGCGTGTAATTATTTTTTAGTGAATAATTGAACTTCATATAAATCTTCTTTGTTCTCTCCTCAGAGTTTTTTTTTTGATAAATTGGTATTTCATTCCATTAAAATAACACATGAATAGGATAACCTCAACCAACCACAAGGTATTCCATCAAATTGAGAGGGAAATTTTTATAGTGGTATAAACCACACCCGGTGGTGAGGAGGTAAGTCAGATTCAAGGGAATCAAATACAACATTCTGTTACAGATTAAATAAAGAAACAAGAGTATAATGGGCAAGGAAGTGAGAGTTATAGTAAAGCTACAAACTCCAGCTTAGAGTCTTGGACTTATGAGTCATTGACTCCAGTAGATAGGAGGAAGGAGATGAATTAAATCCAAGCAAGAAACTCTGCATCTCTTCGAAGGCCTTGTTTTGCCATGCAATCAACAACGTGGTTAGATTCTCGGCCTCGGTGAATGATGTTTAGGTTAAGCCACATTTTGCGGGCATTTCGGATGAAGTTGAAGGGGAAGGCGAGATTCCAAGGGCCCCCCGAGTCCTCCAAACACCACGTACCGCATTTGACGAATCAGATTCAATGATGATCATTTGATTCCTTATTCTATCACAGCCCATAGATATCTTGATCGCACGAAGAATGGCAAAAACCTCAGCCGAGTTTATCTCCATTTTGGGGATAGGGCTTGAGAAAAGAGCCATGAAAGACCCCTTATCATTTCTTAGGACTCCACCCACTGCTGCATGACTAAACTTTTCGTCAAAAGAGGCGTTGACATTCCACTTAATCCATCCCGGAAGGGGAGCGTGCCAGCGAGAAGACGAGTCGGAGCTATGTAGAGTTGATGATGAGGGTTTGATATTATGGGGCAGCCATTTGAGACAAATTGGGTTATGGGCAATTTCGGCAGCGGTGAAAGGAAAAGGGTCATTCCAACCTTTTATCCACCATCCGAGACTAAGAAGAGCTAAATCTTGAAGCTCCATGAGAGAAGAGTGCTTGTTACCGAAGATTCTCTCATTTCTTTCTTTCCAGATGGTCCATATGAGGATAAAGAACATGGCGCACCACACTTTTTTGAAGAAGGGGCCATTATGATTATAGCTCCATTGAGAGAAGGCATCTTTTAAATGGAGAGGGAAGATCCATTTGAGCTGCCACAAATCGATCCACCATGACCATAATTGACTCGAGAAGGAGCAGTGGAGGAAGAGGTGACTTACAGTATCAATTTGATCGTGGCAGAAGATACATGATGCCTCTGAGGGGGGAATGATCCCAAGACGGGCCAGTTTTTCTTTTGAATTGATTTTTCCAATAAGAGAGAGCCAGATGAATACCTCGATTCTATGAGGCACAAGCCCACTCCATATATTTTTGATGAAAACTGAGTTTAGTGGGCAAACAGCCTTTTCAAATTCAAGAGTAGCATATTTAACCGAAATCAGGCCTATTTTATTGGGGGTCCATACCAATTGGTCTTCTTCAAATAGGCTCAACATCACTTCATCTAAAAGGGGAAGAAGGTTTGAGTATTCTTCGGCATCTCTCGGCCTTAAAGAACGAACACAGCTGAGAGTCCATTGCCATGTGAATCCGTCCCAAAAGCTCAAGGATGCAATGGATGCATTTGGGGAGGTGGTTATTGAAAATAGGCGTGGAAATCTGGACTTGAGGGGGGACGGCCCAATCCATATTTCATGCCAGAATTGGGTCGAAACCCCATTGCCAATTCTTTTTCTTATCTAGCAGAGAGGAAATTTCTTTGCTTCTTGATGAGAGAAGATAGTCTTACAAATGTTTCGCCATGGGCCGCCTTGTGAGGGGGTCTGCAAATCGAGTATTGTGAATGAATCTGGGTATTTATATTTTGCTTGGATCAGTTTTCGCCACAGCTGATTGGGGGCTTGAAAATAACGCCAAATCCATTTCAGTAGAAGGGCGATATTACGATGAAGCAAATTCCCGAGGCTCAATCCCCCCCCAAGATTTTAGGGAGCGTACGTTGCTGCCATGCTACTAAAGGCATTGATTTTCGAGATTCTGAACCACTCCAGAGGAAATTCCTCTGAATTTTGAAAATTTTTTCCGCAATCCCCTTAGGAATTGGAAATATTGACATGAAATAGAGAGGAAGATTTTCAAGGGAAGCTTTGATTAAAGTAATTCTTCCTCCCAATGATAAGATCTTACCTTTCCATGAGGCAAGTTTTTTCCGGAGCCTCTCTAAGATGGGATCCCATGCAGCAAGTTTGTGAGATGAAACACCGATAGGAAGGCCAAGATATGTGAATGGAAGATTGCCTTGGCGGCACATCAAAACTTCCGCGGCGTCTCGGAGCCAATCATTGGAGACATTAATACCCATAATTAAGCTTTTATGAAAATTTAGATAAAGCCCCGATGAAAGATAGAAGAGAATGAGAGCCTTCTTGATGTTTTGTAGGAAGTCTAGACTTGGAGGGCAAAAAAGTATGGTGTCATCAGCGTACTGAAGATGGGAGATCATGATTTCATCACTGCCTACTTTAATGCCGCTCCATAAGTTCTTGCTTATTGCTTTTTTGATCACCAAGTTTAACACTTCAACCACAAGGTCAAATAGAAAAGGTAAGAGGGGATCAACCTGTCGAAGGCCTCGTTGAAGTTTGAAAGGGATTGTTGGTGACCCATTCACAAGAATAGAGATCGATGCCATTGAGATACAAGCCGAAATCTACTTTCTCCATTTCAAGGGGAAATTCATTTGAGAGAGAGTCCAGTCAATGAAACTCCAGGCAACACTATCAAAAGCCTTGTGGAAGTCTAATTTTAGGATGGCCGCTTCTTTTTTCGATCTTTTGAGAGAGGCAATTAATTCACTTGCGACAAGGGCTCCGTCTAGTATTTGGCGCCCTTCAATGAAAGATGATTGGAAGGGGCCAATGAGGTGGTTCATGACTGATTGGAGACGTCGTGCAAGGATTTTTGAGATGACTTTATATATGCAACCAATCATGCTGATTGGTCTATAATGTTTGAAGCTTGCTGGAGAGTCTACCTTTGCAATGAGAGCTACAAAAGTCGTGTTACATCCTTTCGGAAGATGATCCGAATTCCAGAAATTTTCCACGATCTTATAGAAATCAGTTTTAAAGACTTCCTAGGCCTTCTTTATAAAGTGGAAATTGAATCCGTCCGGCCTCGGTGATTTTTTACTGTCGCACGCAGCCACTGCCAAATCAATTTCTTCATGGTGTTCTCTCCTCAGAGTTGTTGGGGTGATCTTTCATCTTAACTCTTTAAGAGTCAAAATGCAAGTAATCGGGACATTATGATGTTCTATAATGCCCATTTATCATTTTTATTTGTATTTTTCCCCCACTAATACCCCATCATTTGTGAAGATTCGTTAATTCTTATTCATCGACATTTGGTATTTCTGAAATAGTTCCAGAATACGTACCTTAATCAAATCTGTAAGTGCTCACTGTGTCAAATATACGAACTACTTGAAACAAACAATAATACACAAATTAAATGAAGCTGGTATGTGTCTTTTGTAGATATTCAAGAGCATACATGGACTAGTACTCATATCTAGCACGAGTAACTTAGTCGTCCAAGATACATTGCAGTTATACATCATTATGTCCAGTGGCGGAGCCACCCTTAGTCCTGGTGGGTCACGTGACCCACCATTATCTCAGAGAAAGATGAAGTTCAATTTTTCATTTTTTTTTTCAAAAAAGAAAAAATATTGGCTTTTTTCGAAACACATGAAGAATAGCAAAAAAAAAAACCCAGATTAAACACCATAATCGTGCTACAGGAAGAAGAAGAGAGGAGATAATAGGAAAAAAAAAAGCCATAACTTTGAAGTTTAGACTTTTGAGAACCAAAAAAGGAGAAAAGAGATAGAAAGAAGAAATAGTGGTAAAAAAAAAATTGAGAAACCAAGGAGAGAGAGAGAAGGCACGTGAAGAAGAGGAAAGAAATAGATAATGCCATTGTTGAAGAAAACAGGAACAAGAACAACGAAGAAGAAGTAATTGTGTCTGAACAATAGAAACATAGGGGAGAGAGAGAGAAGGTGGGTTGGGAAATGGGGAAATGGGGAAATAGGAAAAGGCACATGGGGTAGGTAATTATCTTTTTCTTCTCTTTTTTACCTATTTGTTTTGTTCTTTTTTTACTCTATATATTATACAAGTAATTATTGAATAATAAATTTGGCCTTATTTTTTTATTTGATAACAACATGGATGAACAATTGAATCATACAATATTTAGGATTTTTTTATTTTTTCATGTACTTCTTCAGTTATTTTTTACTTGCAACATTGAAATATGTCATTAAAATTTAGAAAAGGAGATGAAAAAAAAAGTGATTAAAAAAAGGACCTTTCACGTGCTAGGAGAGAGAGAGAGAGATAATATATTGCCAAAAATGTCAATATCGCAAGCATATATGCAACATTCTAAAATGAAAAATGTTGTAAGTAAAAAAAGCGAAGAAATAATAACTATAATAATTATTTTCTTTTCCCGAACATAATTAATAATGAATCTTGTTTCATGATATCTAGTACAAAAACTTAATAGCACTTGAAAACATTAAAATAAATCATGCCACACGGCAATTGCGATGTAGTCTGTGATCAACTTATCCGTTCCGACTCCATTACCATTTCTAATTTCATGACCACATTTTCAAACTGTGGTGGTGACCCACCATCCGTAAAATCCTGGATCCGCCACTGATTATGCCACAGCCTTATTTAAGATAGAAATGAATATATGTAGCATTTCTATTAAATATTTAAATATGGGATGTTAAGATGATGTTGGCATGGAAGAATTGTTGATGTTGATCTGGGAAAGATGGACCTCTTGTGGAAGAAGGTGATATTTGATATTAAGTGTTTCAAAAAATTTATTCAACTCCAAAATAAGCTCAGTTAAGCGTGTATTGCGTTCGGCAATGTTTTGGTGGTTGATGGTGTGTTGCACAGATACGCCTATCTTCATCTTGCTCAAGTCTTCTATGTCTTTCACTATGAAGCTATATTTTGAATTCCAATGATTTGGCTTGCTGTCGATATAGCTGCATATGCAAAATCACATAAAATTCTAACATCAGAAATATGAACTCTAGGACAGTAAATTTTAGCAGACAAAAAACAGATTTAATCTGTTTAGTTCAGTAGAATTGGGAAAAATGAACGCCTGATAATCATAGTACCAGCATGCATACGATGTTTAGAAGAGTGGTTTTACCTTTGTATTGCCTTCTTAAGCGCGTTTATGGTTTCAATTGGTGTGGAGGCATCTATGGTGAAAGGAATTGAGTCCCACATTTCAGGACTTCTGTAGAAATTACTAATTGGCTTGGTCATAAGAGCTGAATTTGGATAGTAGATCTTCTCCATGTCATACCTCAGGAAAACTGTAGTTAGTATATTCATCTCTTCTACAATCATCTGCACACACACATATTAACTTAATGTCAGTGAATACAACTAATTTAATCAAGAATAGAAGATAAAAGATGACTAGGAATATCAAATAGTAACCTCCGTTTCTAAATAAGTGCAACAATTTAACTTTAATGCTTGCCAACGCACAACTTCGACCATTAATATCTCTAATTATGTATTTGTAAAAGTTTTAAAAAGTTGATATTATGAAAATATTCATTGAAACAAAATCAAACAACATTTTATATGATCATTTTTGTTTATATATTAGTAAAAAAAATACGGTCAAAGTGAGGTGTGTGAATAGTGCAAAAGTCAAAGTGTTGCACTGCAAAAGAAACAAATGAAGTAATTAGTTACACTTGGAATGTATACCTGAACATCATCAATTTTGCAACGATCTCCTATGTCGAAAGGGTGCATCACAAAGACGAAAATAATGCAGTCGAAGATCGTTTTGAAAGTGTTGTGAAAGATGACACCTAGAACTACTATCTGTGTGATGACAAACGCGACAACTCTTGGTGATGCTAAACCCATCACCAAAAGAAACACCACAAATATTATCACACTGACAATTGCTGAAGCCAATTTGTGAAGCTGTTGCACTGCTGTTTTTGTGTCATTCAGAGAGTGTGCCAGAGCTTTTCTTTCAAGATAAGCTCGTACCTTTTAATCATATTAACGTAGTTAATTAAGAGAAATATATATGTAACAATATCGAGTACAATATTTGCCAACTACGCTAGCTCTACGTTGAAAAAAAGAAGCTAAGATTAGTGTTGTTAATAGGAGATCATAACTTACCACCCAATTTCTGAAGGAGGATTTAGTGATCCTTCCAGTCTCATATGCTCCTTCAAAGAGAGGGAATATAGCATGAATTTCATTTCTCTTCAAAAACCTTGCCAAATCTTCCTCCTCAATGTACCTTCCAGATGACAATTTAGGCTTAGTTCAAGTTTTATAAGTTACTAATTCAGATTACTATGAAGATGTAATCAAAGATCCAACTCTGGAAATTACTAGAAAGTGACGATCTTATAAGCTCACCTCTTACTTCCCTATAGACTATAGTATATCCTACCTGCAAATCTATTATACACCCGGGTGTTCCTAAAAATTCTAGATTGATCACCTTGTGGCTTGTGGAACAAAATTTTGTCTTGTGCGTACCTAGTTCTATTTACACTAGAGTGTACGTAATAAATTATACTAATATCTTCAATACTTAGTTGTTGAAGGGTGATCCTAGCTCAGATCCACTGCAATTAATCACTTTAATCCATTAATGTGACATTTTACTTTCAAATTTATCAAATAGTTCATGTAAGGAAGGGTTCAGAAGATCCAGAAATTATTTTCAAATTTTTAATTGGTACAATCCTAACGGATTCCTTTACTGAAACAATTCCAACAGAATCGCTTGGAATAAAAGAAATAAGTAAAAAAGTTCCATATGTACACAAGTAACTTTGACTTACTTGGCACCGCGTTTTGCAACGTTCCGAAAGATGCGTTTGGCTGTAGTCCTAGCTTCCCACTCACTAGTAATCTCATATTCAGCTTTTCCAAATGCATCAACATTCTTTGAAATGGTGGACAAACCAGAAGATCTTATGTAATTCATCAACCTCTTCAAACTCCAAACCGATGTCGGACTTTTCATACTAAGCTTCTTCAGCTTCTCCATGTCCAACTTCCTCGTTCCATATTTCTTTGATCTAAATGAAGTCTTAGTATCCTTCCATCTTGCAGGCAGGGATTTCGACCCTTTTATTGCTTTGTGTTCATCTTCCAATTGTTTTCCATCCACTGGTAGACCTATATATATTGTATGTCCAAAGTCCAAACCAAAGTAGTTCAATTTCTATATTTACTTTGCTAACGTTTAAATCATCATGCATGCTACCAGCATAGAAATTTTAAGTTGCAAGGAAGTGAAAAATGTGCAATAATAATGTGGTGCATTGCCTTTTCTTTTATATTCCCACCCCCTTCCCTAACTAACATTTCAATTGAGCCAACTAAAATATAAGAGATGAGAACACTATTGTACAATGTCAGACGTGAAATTATGTTATTCCTTCTCTAATTATCCAATGGTATTTCACTCCATCTTTCTTGTGACGGTCCGACGTGTTCTTTTTCAGGTAGGAGCAAGCTTACTGCATAGCTTTTGGGAGATTTAAGGGTTGGGAAGAGGCGGTGGAGTTTAGGCTTCATCTAGACTAGGGAATTCCCTAACAATAGGGCCCAAGCGGCAAGCCCAGTACATTATCATGAAAAAAACTCATCTAATGGTATTAAGGTCATTATCATGACAAATCTAATGTCTATAACAACTATATATGCCTTCAATATGTTTTAATAAAAATAATATTTAATAATCACACTACAACTTACGATTATGTATTTAAGCACTTAAATCAAAAAACTCTTGCGTGGACATGAACTTGCTTCATATTGCAATTGCATCAAGGGTAGGCAATCCTGCTACATACTGGCTTTCAATACCTATCTCAATCTCAAGTTTATCCGGCCCAAATACAAGCCCAACAATAAACAGAAGCTCCTCCTCCCTATCTGGCTATCTCCATCCTCCCAAGAGTTACGGATACGATAATGTTCTAGCGTGGATCGAACACCTTACTCATTTAGTAGTAGAGGTCAGTAGGATATAACAATTTATGCCAGATTTTTTCTTAGAAATTATAGTGATGCTCAAAAGTACTTCAAGATTTTTTCTTAGAAATTATAGTGATGCTCAAAAGTACTTCTACTTTATCAGGGACAAAAAGCTGCTTCAACCACCACCACCCGTTCACACTAAGTTTACGACGCTATAGATAAGAGAAACACTTGGCGTCTCATCGTGAGAAGTCCAAAATGGCCTCTCACATAAAAAGACAAAAAGCAGATAGATACCAAAATTTAAAGCTTGATACCCAATTACTGTACTAAAATTTAAAGTTGATACCAAACTACTGTACCAAAGGAGGTATTAGTGATACCAAAGTTTAAAGTTGATACCAAAGGAGATATTAGTGATACCAAATGAGGTATCACAATACCAAAGGAGGTATTAGTGATACTAAAGTTCAAAGTTGATACTAAAGTAAGTATAATTGGTGCCAAAGTAAGTATAATTGATGCCAACGTAAGTATAATTGGTACCAAAACTCAAAGTTGATACCAAAGTTCAATTACACTAGGTACCAAAATAAGAGTTATTTTGGTATTGGTACCAATTTTACTGAACTTTGGTACCCATTCAACGTGTGTTTTTTGTCTTTTTGCGCGAAATGTCAAGCGTGCCCCTGTGAGAGGCCATTTGGCCTCTCATGATGAGACGCCAAGACAAGCTCGATAGATAACCAGCCTTAAATTAGTTAACAATTGACGCTAAGAACCTATAACTATCGGAAAGACCTGCTCAAAAAACTCCCAATTCGACCCAATTTATGGGGCTTTGATAAAAAAAAATACGACTCAAACCCGATGAATCCAAAAATTTTGGATTAGGGTTAGATTAAACCAAACCGGACCAGATCGTCTCGAATCTAATAATTTTTAAAAATAAAGAATTTAAATGAAGTGTAGAGCGTTTTCCTAAAAAGGTGTTAAAAAATAAAGTAATTTCCGATTTAGTGTTTACTGAAAAGTAATTACACAATTTGGTATTCAGCAAAAAGTAATTCTACATTTTAGTGTTTATGTTATGGTTTGGATGTAACATAGAAGATTGGCTAAACTTAATTCCACATTTTAGTGTTCATGTTAGGTTTGGATGTAAATTAGAAGGTTGGCTAAACTTATTTCCACATTTTAGTGCTCATATTAGGTTTGGACGTTGATAGTTTCTAGAAGCTCATATGCCAATTTAACCTCCATCGATGTAGATCTCCATCCTCAAGGTAGTCCAAGAGCAACTTTATCTGATATTGATCATATGAGTTTAGTAGATTATTAGCCAGACCTATCAGACAAAGTAGATGATGCTTCTTCTACAATAAATATATATATATATATATATATATATATATATATATATATATATATATATATATATATATATATATAAAACTAAATGCTAACTATACCATAGGGGAGTATGTTTGATCACTAACATTTTCATCATGTGATTTGGTGCATTCAAGCTGGCCTATGGTTGTATATGTTCGATAGGGAAGATCAAAGGAAAATTTCTGAATTTTGGTTTGTACTTAGTGAGAAGAGGGTAAGTGAGGAGAAGAGGCTTATGGATTTTGATTTGTTACGCTTTTCAATAGCTTTGTTTTATCAAGTCTAAAAAAAGCTTTGTTTGCATGAACTTAGGAAAAACAATAATTTGTTAGGGTCAAAATAAAAATAGATAGAATTTTCAGTGCGTCAATTAGTAATTTTATTAAGTAAAATTGAAGTTTTATCAACATTCTAGTAGCAAAATTCCAAATATTTGATTTTCAAATGGGCTCAATTAACTCCACAATTCAAAGCATGAACCCACCCCTACCTTGGGTAGTTGGGTACAGTACAAGTGTACAATTAACAGAACAGAGTTACAAAGGTGGTGCCATAAAAAAAAAGAGGTGGTATTTAATAGATAGAATAATTTGACGTATCCATCTCTAATTCGGGACCATTTTGAAGAAATATCTTAGTTGCCGATACCTTCGTCTCGTCGAGAAGCACGAGTGTCGGAATGAGGGCACAAGGACATGGTGATAAAAATATAAGGCGTTACTATTTAGTACTACGTGAATAATGATTGTTTAAGAAACTTTTATCTAATATTTCCACTCCACCGCCAAAACAAAAAGTTCCCCAAAGAAACTAAGAAAGCAATATAGGGGAAATAAAAATAAGAGTCAACTCTAATCGAGTATACACTTCTTCTCTTTTCATCATTAGTAAATTTTACCACTAGCTTCGTTTCCTAATTCATGCACACTATTTATCATTTATGTCTTTTAATTATATATTTGCAAAAACTAAAAAGCATCAAAAAAATATAATATCTGAAAACTATATATTTAGATGAATCTAACAAAATCTCACATGATAATTTTTTCCCTACATAATAGTGATAATTCGTTACCAAAATTTATAAAGTTTGACCTTGAAATAATAAGTGTTGTATTGTACTATGAATAATAAAATTGAGGAAGCACGGTCTTTTATCATATAAATCTCAAAGTTGTCCAATGCAAGCGCTTAAAATAATGAATTAAATTGTAACTTTATTGGTATTCTAAAATAAGAAAAAAATTGAGAGTGAGGGATAGCTCAGTTGGTTAGAGCTTTCCTCCCGGTTCCAGGTAATCTTGGGATCGTTTCCCATCCTCGCCCTTGTGGCTCATTTGCACCAAAAAAAAAATTAAACAAAAAATTTACCATATCAAATTATTTTATAGTTACTTGATCAAAACCCATTGCAAAATAATGTAATTAGCTCCAATATTTTCAGCAAAACACATACATATAAATAGATTTTGCCAAAAAGTACTATTCAAACTGGATGTAATGAAACAAAAATCTTTTGAAGTATACACAAAAGTTAATAGAGGAGCTTGATATATAATATTGGGTAGTTTTGGCTATTTTCATTCGACCAAAATAACCAAAAAGGTGTTTGTTAAATTGCTTTTCATGTGGCTAAAAACTAACTTTTTGCCAAAAGTAATTATCTGGTATATATTGCTTTTGGATTTTGCTTTCATAAACTTTTAAATATCAATACCAACTATCGGTTTTACCAAATACATTTATAAACAACCAATTTTCAAATAATTATCATAAACAGACAATATAAACAGTTAGTTAGTCAACCCAATCTTAAAAATTAACAAACAGCCAATTGTCGAACACCCCTATGATGAATTTCATGACACTTAAGTTTCTTTAGTCACAGTATATGACTCACTTATTTTGAATTCTATATGTGGATATATATCCTCCTAGTTAAAACTCTATTTATTTAAAACTTAGTATTATATATTATACAGAATTCTATTAATTTAGATCTTCCGAGTTAAAACTCTATCAATTTAAAACTTAATATTATATATTGTACATAGTTCTATTAATTTAGATGGTTTTATTTATGAAAGAAATGCAGGGAAATTATTTTGTTAAGAATAAAAGAACTATATTTTTTAAATAGGAAAGAAATCCTCTGGGTTGCCATCGCACAAAGCCCCCACCCAGAGGCTCACTACAAGCGATACACCCCCAACCCCTCCCCCCTTAGAGCAAGGCCATTGGTTGATCTCATCTATATAGATCATGAGGAGAGAGAGAATAAAAAGGAATAAAAAAAATAAGATAGAGAAAAAAAGAGGAAAGAGGATGAAGATCAGATTGTTGCAACGATCTAAAACCCAATAGCAAAAGTTGGTTCATTGTCCACATGGCGTGATCTGAGAGGAGGGTGAATATGATGCGGGCCTCACTTCTACTGCATGGCAAAGACTCATTTCATCAATCTAATGGTCTATATTGCACTGAATTAGTAACATTAACAACTATTTTTTTTTGTCTATAAATAGAGACCAATATTGAGCTAGTTCTACACATCTTATTTTTGAGCTCATTTTGTTATTAAAAGTCATATTTGTTTCCTTTCATCATTTATCCACCCCACAAAAATAGATCCTCTCATAATAAAGATTATACTTCCTCTGTTTCTTTTTACTTGCAACAATTTGACTTTTACTCTTGTCAATGCATAACTTCAACCATTAATATATTTAATTATCGATAATTAAAAATTATATACATTGAGACGAATCTAACAAGATCCCACATGAATATGTTTTTCCTTAACTACAAATCACCAAAGATAAACTAAGTAGAGTTGGTGAATAGTGTAAAAGTCAAACCGTTGCAAGTAAAAAGAAACAGATGAAGTATTAGTTATGGATCCCAAAACCGGTAGAAAAAGAAATCCTCCAAAATCCAAAAAATTGCTTTTTACTAATATTTTTTAATCACAAACATATAAATTATTTATACTCAATAATCGTTAATTGTTTCTTAAATAATCCATAATAAATAAAATGATGGGATGGAAAGGAGATTGAGGAGAGAGAATATATGGTGGGGTATGGTAAAAAGTAGGAAAGAGAATGTGAAGATCGAAAATTATAGATCACCCGTTGGGGGTGAAGAGATCATAAAAATTAATAGTAGATCATGAATGACGTGGAAGAGAGAGGAAGTATTAAAATATCTGATGATCCAAGATTTTGGATCAACCATTGTTTATGTTCTTAAATCCCAAGCAAATGCTTGGGATAGGGATTGAATCCTAGACTTTGCTAGGGAAGATGAAAATAAAGCTCACTACTTGAGTCAACCCCAATTCCTATAAGAACTATCTTATGGTGCACTATTTATTAATAATTTTATGGTTTATAATTAACAACTAAAAATTTGTAAAATTTAATAAATAAGCAAGAGCAACAAAATTTTGAAGAACCTGAGAGTGCATCAAGTATGTAGTTATGGAAGACGCTTTCCTTCATACGATCGAAGTAAGTCCTCACATGAAAAGAGGAAGCAAGTGTCTTCACCAACACAATTTTGATCAACCATATTGTTGCTCCAACAAGGACAGCTATCAACAATTGTGACACCTTTTTCACCACCACATTTTTATGGTGCACTTGAGCATTGAACATACAAGTCCAAGCTAGTAACACAAGTGCAAGCCAGATACAATTTTGTATGCTTTTCCTTAATCCATACACAAAGTACAACACCTTCTCCTTTAACATGAAGTTCCTCTCTATAACAAACACCAAGAAGCTCACCAGCCACCCCGAGCAAAGGCGGCCGCTAAACACCACCATCACCATCAAGCACCACTGCCACGGCACTAGGCCCCATGTGGGGCGGTGCCGGAGGGAGGTCATAGTGAGGGAGAGGATCAAGCAAGTTAAAATAACAAGAAATAATGACCACTCTCCTACTCTTCTCCAATTGATATTTTTGTTCTTTTTCTTTGTTTTTTTGTGGTATTTGTTACTCTCACTTTCTAGTTGCTCCTCCTCTTCGGACGAGGAGGAGGAGTAATCCGTACTACTATAAAAGTCTTCAATGTTGTTATTCGTTTGTTCCCAGATAGTTTGATCTGTGTCAAACTGATCAGTGACATTATTTTTGGGAGGGAGGTTGAACTCGATGTTTCGAGATTTAGGTTTGGAGATGCTAAGACGACGTAGAGTGGCTCTCTTTCTAAGAGTATTTGTCGATTGTAGTGGCTGTTTTTGAGCTTGCCGATCAACTATGTTGGTGGCGGAATTCCCTGAGGCTGAGGATTGGCTGCCTTGAGTAGTATGGCCCTCGGCCATGAACACAATCACTTGATCACCATCACCAGAATCACCCCCATCCATCTTCACCTTGTTTAATTTTTTGGTCACTCAAATTGAACAAACTAAGTTGACAGCTAGCACTTTGCACTCCCCTTTGCTTCTTTCATCTCAATGGCCCTCCTTGTTCCAATACTTTTTAGTGGGTCACTAAGTGTATCATGCAATGTCGTGGGAGTATTATTTACGGCATGGTGTCACTCTATAACATGAAATATTAGAGTGAAAAGGCACTTTTTGTGGGAAATTCTACCACATAAACGTTACCTTGTAACATGATATAGGATCGGAGTTTCTTATGTATTAATATGGTAAGGTGAAGGACTATATATTATTAGACTCAAACTTAGATCAAATCAACATGTACAGTTTAGTCCTTTAGATGGAGGAAATGATGGGAACTAATTACCCCAAGAACCATAGGTACTAGGATGGAAAAAATATCTACTTTATCAACTACACTAACTACGTAATACATTGCATGAGCATGACATAGGATTATAGATATTACAATCTTGATAGTAGACAATGTAATGTCCCCACGTTGCATCAAAAAGAAAAAAAAAACAAGATAATGTATACTTTAAGGTAAATTGATATAATTAGACGGATAATTGAAATAGCTAATGCAAAATCTGTTACATGTAACTTCTACTCCCTTCAGTCCATATTCGATACAGTTTGATCATGTGCACCGTTTAAATAATTACTTTGACTATGTTCTCCTATACTAATATATAAATATAAATATTAGTTAGTATATACCATATTGTTAGATTTGTCTCAATAAATATTTTCATAATATCAACTTTTTATAATTTTTTTCACATAGATAATCTATACTAATATATTAATTAAATAGCATTCTTAAGCAAGTCTAAGCGTCACGTGATACTCTCTCTTTAGTTGTTTAATTCCATGTCATCATCATGCACATTAAAAAAATAGGAACATGCTCCATATAAGATTCGACCACATAACCTCAAGTTAATATACTAAACTTCTAACCAATAAACTATGCAACATTAATTAAATGTTATTTTCTAACATGAAAATGTCAATAACCCGGTACATCGTCCGAGACTTAAAAATAGTTAAAGTATTATTAATGGTCAAAGTTATGCATTTGTCATAATCTCTTATTTTCATTTGTCATTATTTCTTATTTTTCTACCTCTCTTTATATTTGATCACATTGTTTTTCTTGTTAATCGTTTCCATAAGTCCTTATATTAGCAAGAGATGATTTACCTTGCACTTCTCATTCTAGTCCAAATGAAAATAAAATATATTAGAGAGTATACCAAAAGGAAATATGCGTATATTAAAATCTATTAGTATATCTACGTGCTAATTTTTTTCAAGGGGTACTTAAGTACTAGATATAAATCAGTAGAAAATAATCGACTACCTGTTAGTGAAATGACGACAGTATAATGAATTAAAAAAGTAGTAGTTGGAAAGGAGGCAATACATATATGATAATGAAGTGATCTCCACAATTTGCAAAATAAACGTAGACTCAAAACGTGCTCTATTTTTTCTACATGATGCTGCACCTTTACGTTTTGAAATTTCTTCAGCTGGCTTTTTGCATAATGAAGAAGGAAAATCATCAATATCAAAAACATGTCAATAAATTAATGTCTGTTTAATTAAGTATATGGAATTGAATTTTGTCTATATTATACTTTAGTCTTTATAATACGTACTCAAGATGTGAAATCAAATTCCCAACAAAAACTATCATATTTCTTATAGCTCCCTATATTTTCCAAGTTAATTAACAGAACGAGCATGTCTTCAAGAAAATACTAGTTAGTATTATGCTAATAACTACTTTGGAAGGACGACGAATACCATATGTGCTATGATAGAGCTACTACTTTTAAGGGTATGATAGTGTGAGTATTGAGTAAGTGCTCTGCTGACATACTTTCCAATATAATGTAATTGCATCATGCATGAGCATGATGAGGCTTTGAACGATATAATCCGATCATTTCTCGTGATCTCATGTTATCATAAAATTTGTAATGTAGGGAATAGGGATCCAGTCTTTGTAGAAAGGGATTCATGTGTTAATGTGTATAAAATGACTTCTTGTGCCATCCTATATAGAAAATGTGTGTTTCAATCTCATTTAATTTTGCTTACTGTTCTGTTACTAAAGTAGCTAGGAACTTGGTGCATTCAGCACACCTTCTGGCAACTAGGGCCCGGCAGGCCCCCTGGGATATTATGTAGTTTTCTTGTTCCATTGCCACACAAAAAAAAAAAAAAATCTCATTTAATTTTCTTTTTGGATGTATATATATATATATATATATATCGGTGTCAATGAGAGCACTCTTAATGGCCCCAAAAGGATATGCAAAGATTATGGTGGTGTTGGGTTGTTGGTAGTTTGTCATATTTGGACATGGTTATCTATGGTCTACCTCGGCATAGTAATACTAGGTAATCTCACTATCCTCGTGATGTAAGCATTATTAATACACCTAAGATCCAGCTATCTACTTATATTTAACTTTCACAGAGCATTGATGTAAGAACATATCGATGCATATAGGAATTTCGGAAACAAATTTCCTATTCCTCTCTCCTATTATAACCTTTATATAATAAGTAGGAGAATAAAATAAGAGAGAGACCTAATCTAACCCTAATTTCTCCTATTGGCCGGTTTCCTTACTTCAATTAGTTACTACAATGTGTGACCTCATAGGATTATGTTAACTTAGTTGTAGGTACAATCAATATTGTTCTACTAACCAACATTTATTCTCTAGCAAGTAAATGTGATTACTAAACTAACGTAATTAATTATCTCTATAATAATTCCTTTTATATTTAGTAATTGCTTTGGATGTCTAAGGACATATTCCTTCAATCTCCCACTTGTCCGAAGACAAGAGCGCAATGCTAAATTCCTTAAGTCACTTAATGCCAAATTTGATAACACCATGTTATTCTCAAATTTATGTTCCTTGATCACCGAGTTCGAACCGCTCAAATAAGGATTAACTCTTTAATCCTATTCCGCAAGGCCATGTAATTTTCCGTTTCGCTCATTAAGAGGCCCGAGACACCATTCCTATTTAATAGGAGGATTTATCCACTCTTGTATGACCATAACTCCCACTCAATTCTTAGCCCACCCGATCACCGCCTTTATAACCTCCTTTTACGACGCTGGCGTTTAACGAGTGTCAAAGTTAAACTAATTATGTTGTGGTTATTAAGACATACTTATGTCTAAGGAATCCACTAAATATAGTAGTTCGATTCTACTTTTAGAATCTAATTAGGTCAAGTCTCATTGTATCAACTATACATCCATATAATCAATTAGACATCTCTATGTCTCCATAGCTCATGGAACTGCGCTATCAATTAATTATATACTAGTCTTTTAAATAAATCACTTATGTCGAATTTAGTGATTTAGACTAGGGACTTTAAATAAATTTTGATTTTCAGTTCACTTTATAGGGTTCCAATATCAAAACGTTTTCGATAATCCTATTTGAAAACACAAATTATTTGGACATTTTATTTAATACTAAACCAAACAATTAAATAAGAACGGAATTTTATTGATAAACATTTCAAAGCACAATAAATGTCTTTACAATTGTAAGCATGAAGTAAACAACCTAAAGCCATTCTCCCATATGCTTAAGCCCCATAGACCTAGTATGAAACTCATGCTTAGGTTGAGCAAGCGAGTTTAGTCGGAGGATCCGCTACGTTATCCTCGCATATGAACCTTGCTTACTTTCACATCCTCTCTACCAACGATTTCTGGAATGAGATGGAATTTCCTGAGCACATGTTTAGACCTTTGATGCGATCTGGGTTCCTTAGACTGAGCAATAGCACCATTGTTGTCACAATACAACTCAATGCCATTCTCAATGCTAGGAACTACACCAAGCTCACCAATGAACTTTTTGATCCAAACAGCCTTCCTTTCTTTGCATCACCGCCGCAATATACTCACCTTCGTTGTAGAATCTGCGATGGTACTCTGCTTAGAGCTCTTCCACCTCACAGCTCCTCCATTGAGACAAAATATGAAACCGGATCGAGATCGGAAATCATCTTTGTCACTCGGGAAGCTTGCATCGGTGTATCCAAAGAACAACCAACTCACTATCTCCACCATAAACCAAAAAATTATCCTTAGTCCTTCGCAAGTACTTAAGGATGTTTTTCGCCGCAATCCAAGGCGCATCTCCCCGGATTTGACCGGTATCTCGCTGCATATACTCAAAGCATATGCAACATCCTGGTCGAGTGCATATCATGGCATACATAATGGATCCTACGAAGAAGCATAGGGAACATTACTTATACGCTTGACCTCATCGGGACTTGAAGGACACCGAGTCTTGCCAAGGGCAAAGCCATGTTGCATGGGAATGAAACCTCTTTTGGAGTTTTTCAACTTGAACCTTGCAAGAACCTTATCAATATAAGTTTCCCGACCGAGCCCAATTAGCCTTTTTGATCTATCTCTATAGATCTTTATTCCCAATATGTACTCGCTCTCCTAAGTCTTTCATAGAGGAACAATTTTTAAGCCATTCCTTGATCGACTCAAGCATGGTCTCATCATTTCCTATGAGAAGTATGTCATCCACATACAAGACCGTAAAAGTAATACTACTCCCACTTAACTTCTTGTATACACAAGATTCCTCTTCATTTCGAGAAAGCCAAATTTCCCGATTGCCTCATCAAATCCGAGGTTATAACTCCTTGATGCTTGCTTTAGTCCATAAATGGACTTCTTGAGCTTGCATACCCTCCCTGGATTTTCTAGATCTTCAAAACCTTGAGGTTTTGTCATGTACACATCCTCTTTCAAGAACCCACTCAAGAAGGCGGTTTTGACATCCATCTGCTATATTTCATAGTCATGAAAGGCAAGAATTGCAAGGATTATCCTAATGGACTTCAGCATGGCTACTGGTGAGAAGGTTTCATCGTAGTCAATACCATGAATTTGTTTGAAACCTTTCGCCACCAACCTTGGTTTGAAAACACTAATGTTTCCATCCTTGTCTGTTTTCAACTTGAAAATCCATTTGCATCCAATGGGTTTTACCCCATCAGGCAAATCAACCAAGTCCCATACTTAATTTTCAGACATGGAATCCATTTCAGATTTCATGGCCTGAAGCCATCTTTCGGAGTCTTGGCTCTCCAAAGCATCTTTGTAGCTAGTAGGTTCTTCTTATTCTAAAATCGTTATTTCAGAACTTTCAGTCAAAAGGAAATCAATATATCTCTTTGACGGAATGATGGTCCTACTAGACCTAGGAGGTACGTGAATTGAATGCACCGCCTCCTGAGCATTTTCATGCCGGGCCGCATCTGATGAGGTGTTAACCTCACCCATTTGTTGCTCATCTCGAATTTTTTCGAGATATACTTTTCTCCCACTTGTTTTTCTGGAAATAAACTCATTTTCCAGAAAGACACCATTACGAGCAACAAACACTTTGTTTTCGCTTTGGTTGTAGAAGTAGTATCCCTTAGTCTCTTTTGGGTAACCCACAAAGAGACATTTATCGGATTTGGGTGAAAGCTTATCAGAAAGTAAACGTTTTACATAGGCTTCACAACCCCATATCCTTAGAAAAGACAATTTTGGAACGTTTCCAGTCCACATTTCATACGGTGTCTTTTCCACTGCTTTGGATGGTGCTCTGTTAAGTGTGAATGCCGCTATTTCAAGCGCAAATCCCTAGAATAAAATATTAAGATCAGCAAGACTCAACCTGGATCGAACCATATCAAGTAGAGTTCGACTCCGTCTTTCAGAAACGCCATTTAACTATGGTGTTCCTGGTGGAGTCCAATGTGGATGTATTCCACAATCCTTTAAATGATCATCAAATTCTTGAGATAAATATTCACCACCACGATCGTATCGTAATGCCTTAATTTTCTTCCCAAGTTGGTTTTGTACTTCATTCTGGAATTCCTTAAATTTTTCAAAGGATTCCGACTTATACCGCATGAGGTAAACAAATCCAAATCTGTTCACATCATCGGTAAAAGTAAGGAAGTAATTGTACCCTCCCCTAGCCAAAGTACTCATGGGTCCGTACACATCTGTATGTATGAGGGTTAAAAGGTCATTGGCCCTTTCACTTGAACCTGTGAAAGGTGATTTTGTCATTTTCCCCATTAAGCAAAACTCACAAGTATCAAATGATTCGAAATCAAATGATTTGAATTCCATCTTTATGAAGCTTCTCAATACGCTTTGAACTTATGTGGCCTAATCGGCAATGCCATAGGTATGTCGGTTCGAATCATTTGTTTTAGGTTTCTTGCTGTCTATGTTATAGATGTGGGTTTCTAAGTCTAGCACATATAAACCATTTGATAACTTAGCTGAGACATAGAATAAATCATTCAAATAAGCAGAACAACAATTATTCTTAATTTGAAATGAAAAACCTTCTGAATCCAAAACCGGAATCGAAACAATATTCTTGGTAATAGTTGGAACATAATAACAATTATAAAGTTCTAATACTAAACCAGAAGGTAAAAGTAGACTACAATCTCCCACGGCCAAAGCAAAGAACTCGTGCTCCATTGCCCACGCGGAGGTCCACTTCTCCTTTGCTCAATGATCTACTTCTTTTTAGTGCCTGCACATTACAAATAATGTGAGATCCACACGCAGTATCAAATACCCATGATGTAGAAGTAGATAAGTTAATCTCTATAACATAAATACCTGAAGTTGAAGCACCACTCTTCTTATCCTCCAGATACTTGGGGCAGTACCTCTTCCAGTGGCCAATCTTATGGCAGTGGAAGCACTCATGTAGTGCTACTACTTTTGCCTTAGGAGTGGCGTTTGGCTTAGAAGTATCATCAGTGGCAACAATGTTGCCCTTGTTCTTCTTCTGAGGTGCCCCCTTTTTCTTGAATTGCTTGCCTTTCCTAACCATTAGAAGATCCCTATGTTCAAGTTCACCGGCAAGCACCTTTCAACCCGAGTAAGCATACCATGCAACTCTTGCAAGGTAGCCTCCCCTCCTTGCATGTAAAAATTCAACTGAAAGTTTTGAAAGTTTTCAGGCAAGGATTTGATCACAATATCAGTTGCTAGTTCTGGGGGATAAGGGAAGCCCAATTTTTCCATGATCTGAAAATGTCCAATCATATTGAACACATGCGGACCAACGGGTTTTCCTTTTCCCAACTTGCACTCCAGCAACTTACAATGAGTTTAAAACCTCTCCAGCCTCGCGTTTTTCTGATACATAGTTTTCAGCTGTTGGAGGATGGAATAGGCGTCTCGACCATCAAAACGTTTTTGAAATTCTTGTTCCATGCAAGCAAGCATCAAACATGTTACTTGCACAGAATTTGCCTCAATGGTTTGTCTTGCTCTCCTTTCAGCTGGAGTAGCAGTGTCTAGCAGGGGTTCAGGGAGAGGATTATCAAGAACACTTTCCCTTCCTTCGCCTCTGAGAACGATTCTCACAGCCATTTCCCATTCTTGGAAGTTATGAGCAGTTAGTTTGTCCATTCTAGGAAGTCGTGAGATGGGTGTGCAGTGCTGGGCCTGCTGGCGTTTTGCTGGCGGGGAAGGGGTTGGCAGCCATTGTGCTGCTTGCCTCGTGAATTTTGGGGTGTTGAAGTTTGGATGTTGACTGGTAGCCTTATGCTGCTGGTCAACGGTCAAAAGTCAACCCTTAATTAATAAAAAAAAATTATTTGTTTTTAGGAAAATATGATTTTCTAAAGTTGAGCATAAATCCAAAAGTTTCCTTTTTTTTTTTTGCAAATTTGTGAATAATAATGATTATTGCCATGTTTAAATGAGTAATTGAATTAAAATAATAAAGTTTCCTAAATAATTTCTAGCTTAAATTTGTTAAGTTTTATAATTATTATGGAAAGTTGTATTTGCTTATTAATTTATTAATAAGTAAATAGATTGTGTTTATTTTATTTGATATTATAAATGCGTGGATGTTTAAAGTCAAACCGTTGCAAGTAAAAAGAAACAGATGAAGTATTAGTTATGGATCCCAAAACCGGTAGAAAAAGAAATCCTCCAAAATCCAAAAAATTGCTTTTTACTAATATTTTTTAATCACAAACATATAAATTATTTATACTCAATAATCGTTAATTGTTTCTTAAATAATCCATAATAAATAAAATGATGGGATGGAAAGGAGATTGAGGAGAGAGAATATATGGTGGGGTATGGTAAAAAGTAGGAAAGAGAATGTGAAGATCGAAAATTATAGATCACCCGTTGGGGGTGAAGAGATCATAAAAATTAATAGTAGATCATGAATGACGTGGAAGAGAGAGGAAGTATTAAAATATCTGATGATCCAAGATTTTGGATCAACCATTGTTTATGTTCTTAAATCCCAAGCAAATGCTTGGGATAGGGATTGAATCCTAGACTTTGCTAGGGAAGATGAAAATAAAGCTCACTACTTGAGTCAACCCCAATTCCTATAAGAACTATCTTATGGTGCACTATTTATTAATAATTTTATGGTTTATAATAAACAACTAAAAATTTGTAAAATTTAATAAATAAGCAAGAGCAACAAAATTTTGAAGAACCTGAGAGTGCATCAAGTATGTAGTTATGGAAGACGCTTTCCTTCATACGATCGAAGTAAGTCCTCACATGAAAAGAGGAAGCAAGTGTCTTCACCAACACAATTTTGATCAACCATATTGTTGCTCCAACAAGGACAGCTATCAACAATTGTGACACCTTTTTCACCACCACATTTTTATGGTGCACTTGAGCATTGAACATACAAGTCCAAGCTAGTAACACAAGTGCAAGCCAGATACAATTTTGTATGCTTTTCCTTAATCCATACACAAAGTACAACACCTTCTCCTTTAACATGAAGTTCCTCTCTATAACAAACACCAAGAAGCTCACCAGCCACCCCGAGCAAAGGCGGCCGCTAAACACCACCATCACCATCAAGCACCACTGCCACGGCACTAGGCCCCATGTGGGGCGGTGCCGGAGGGAGGTCATAGTGAGGGAGAGGATCAAGCAAGTTAAAATAACAAGAAATAATGACCACTCTCCTACTCTTCTCCAATTGATATTTTTGTTCTTTTTCTTTGTTTTTTTGTGGTATTTGTTACTCTCACTTTCTAGTTGCTCCTCCTCTTCGGACGAGGAGGAGGAGTAATCCGTACTACTATAAAAGTCTTCAATGTTGTTATTCGTTTGTTCCCAGATAGTTTGATCTGTGTCAAACTGATCAGTGACATTATTTTTGGGAGGGAGGTTGAACTCGATGTTTCGAGATTTAGGTTTGGAGATGCTAAGACGACGTAGAGTGGCTCTCTTTCTAAGAGTATTTGTCGATTGTAGTGGCTGTTTTTGAGCTTGCCGATCAACTATGTTGGTGGCGGAATTCCCTGAGGCTGAGGATTGGCTGCCTTGAGTAGTATGGCCCTCGGCCATGAACACAATCACTTGATCACCATCACCAGAATCACCCCCATCCATCTTCACCTTGTTTAATTTTTTGGTCACTCAAATTGAACAAACTAAGTTGACAGCTAGCACTTTGCACTCCCCTTTGCTTCTTTCATCTCAATGGCCCTCCTTGTTCCAATACTTTTTAGTGGGTCACTAAGTGTATCATGCAATGTCGTGGGAGTATTATTTACGGCATGGTGTCACTCTATAACATGAAATATTAGAGTGAAAAGGCACTTTTTGTGGGAAATTCTACCACATAAACGTTACCTTGTAACATGATATAGGATCGGAGTTTCTTATGTATTAATATGGTAAGGTGAAGGACTATATATTATTAGACTCAAACTTAGATCAAATCAACATGTACAGTTTAGTCCTTTAGATGGAGGAAATGATGGGAACTAATTACCCCAAGAACCATAGGTACTAGGATGGAAAAAATATCTACTTTATCAACTACACTAACTACGTAATACATTGCATGAGCATGACATAGGATTATAGATATTACAATCTTGATAGTAGACAATGTAATGTCCCCACGTTGCATCAAAAAGAAAAAAAAAAACAAGATAATGTATACTTTAAGGTAAATTGATATAATTAGACGGATAATTGAAATAGCTAATGCAAAATCTGTTACATGTAACTTCTACTCCCTTCAGTCCATATTCGATACAGTTTGATCATGTGCACCGTTTAAATAATTACTTTGACTATGTTCTCCTATACTAATATATAAATATAAATATTAGTTAGTATATACCATATTGTTAGATTTGTCTCAATAAATATTTTCATAATATCAACTTTTTATAATTTTTTTCACATAGATAATCTATACTAATATATTAATTAAATAGCGTTCTTAAGCAAGTCTAAGCGTCACGTGATACTCTCTCTTTAGTTGTTTCATTCCATGTCATCATCATGCACATTAAAAAAATAGGAACATGCTCCATATAAGATTCGACCACATAACCTCAAGTTAATATACTAAACTTCTAACCAATAAACTATGCAACATTAATTAAATGTTATTTTCTAACATGAAAATGTCAATAACCCGGTACATCGTCCGAGACTTAAAAATAGTTAAAGTATTATTAATGGTCAAAGTTATGCATTTGTCATAATCTCTTATTTTCATTTGTCATTATTTCTTATTTTTCTACCTCTCTTTATATTTGATCACATTGTTTTTCTTGTTAATCGTTTCCATAAGTCCTTATATTAGCAAGAGATGATTTACCTTGCACTTCTCATTCTAGTCCAAATGAAAATAAAATATATTAGAGAGTATACCAAAAGGAAATATGCGTATATTAAAATCTATTAGTATATCTACGTGCTAATTTTTTTCAAGGGGTACTTAAGTACTAGATATAAATCAGTAGAAAATAATCGACTACCTGTTAGTGAAATGACGACAGTATAATGAATTAAAAAAGTAGTAGTTGGAAAGGAGGCAATACATATATGATAATGAAGTGATCTCCACAATTTGCAAAATAAACGTAGACTCAAAACGTGCTCTATTTTTTCTACATGATGCTGCACCTTTACGTTTTGAAATTTCTTCAGCTGGCTTTTTGCATAATGAAGAAGGAAAATCATCAATATCAAAAACATGTCAATAAATTAATGTCTGTTTAATTAAGTATATGGAATTGAATTTTGTCTATATTATACTTTAGTCTTTATAATACGTACTCAAGATGTGAAATCAAATTCCCAACAAAAACTATCATATTTCTTATAGCTCCCTATATTTTCCAAGTTAATTAACAGAACGAGCATGTCTTCAAGAAAATACTAGTTAGTATTATGCTAATAACTACTTTGGAAGGACGACGAATACCATATGTGCTATGATAGAGCTACTACTTTTAAGGGTATGATAGTGTGAGTATTGAGTAAGTGCTCTGCTGACATACTTTCCAATATAATGTAATTGCATCATGCATGAGCATGATGAGGCTTTGAACGATATAATCCGATCATTTCTCGTGATCTCATGTTATCATAAAATTTGTAATGTAGGGAATAGGGATCCAGTCTTTGTAGAAAGGGATTCATGTGTTAATGTGTATAAAATGACTTCTTGTGCCATCCTATATAGAAAATGTGTGTTTCAATCTCATTTAATTTTGCTTACTGTTCTGTTACTAAAGTAGCTAGGAACTTGGTGCATTCAGCACACCTTCTGGCAACTAGGGCCCGGCAGGCCCCCTGGGATATTATGTAGTTTTCTTGTTCCATTGCCACACAAAAAAAAAAAAATCTCATTTAATTTTCTTTTGGATGTATATATATATATATATATATATCGGTGTCAATGAGAGCACTCTTAATGGCCCCAAAAGGATATGCAAAGATTATGGTGGTGTTGGGTTGTTGGTAGTTTGTCATATTTGGACATGGTTATCTATGGTCTACCTCGGCATAGTAATACTAGGTAATCTCACTATCCTCGTGATGTAAGCATTATTAATACACCTAAGATCCAGCTATCTACTTATATTTAACTTTCACAGAGCATTGATGTAAGAACATATCGATGCATATAGCGGAATTTCAGGAAACAAATTTCCTATTCCTCTCTCCTATTATAACCTTTTATAATAGTAGGAGAATAAAATAAGAGAGAGACCTAATCTAACCCTAATTTCTCCTATTGGCCGGTTTCCTTACTTCAATTAGTTACTACAATGTGTGACCTCATAGGATTATGTTAACTTAGTTGTAGGTACAATCAATATTGTTCTACTAACCAACATTTATTCTCTAGCAAGTAAATGTGATTACTAAACTAACGTAATTAATTATCTCTATAATAATTCCTTTTATATTTAGTAATTGCCGGGATGTCTAAGGACATATTCCTTCAATCTCCCACTTGTCCGAAGACAAGAGCGCAATGCTAAATTCCTTAAGTCACTTAATGCCAAATTTGATAACACCATGTTATTCTCAAATTTATGTTCCTTGATCACTGAGTTCGAACTGCTCAAATAAGGATTAACTCTTTAATCCTATTCCGCAAGGCCATGTAATTTTCCAGTTTTCGCTCATCAAGAGGCCCAGACACCATTCCTATTTAATAGGAGGATTTATCCACTCTTGTATGACCATAACTCCCACTCAATTCTTAGCCCACCTGATCACTGCCTTTATAACCTCCTTTTACGACGCGGCGTTTAACAGTGTCAAAGTTAAACTAATTATGTTGTGGTTATTAAGACATACTTATGTCTAAGGAATCCACTAAATATAGTAGTTCGATTCTACTTTTAGAATCTAATTAGGTCAAGTCTCATTGTATCAACTATACATCCATATAATCAATTAGACATCTCTATGTCTCCATAGCTCATGGAACTGCGCTATCAATTAATTATATACTAGTCTTTTAAATAAATCACTTATGTCGAATTTAGTGATTTAGACTAGGGACTTTAAATAAATTTTGATTTTCAGTTCACTTTATAGGGTTCCAATATCAAAACGTTTTCGATAATCCTATTTGAAAACACAAATTATTTGGACATTTTATTTAATACTAAACCAAACAATTAAATAAGAACGGAATTTTATTGATAAACATTTCAAAGCACAATAAATGTCTTTACAATTGTAAGCATGAAGTAAACAACCTAAAGCCATTCTCCCATATGCTTAAGCCCCATAGACCTAGTATGAAACTCATGCTTAGGTTGAGCAAGCGGTTTAGTCAGAGGATCTGCTACGTTATCCTCAGTATGAACCTTGCTTACTTTCACATCCTCTCTACCAACGATTTCTGGAATGAGATGGAATTTCCTGAGCACATGTTTAGACCTTTGATGCGATCTGGGTTCCTTAGACTGAGCAATAGCACCATTGTTGTCACAATACAACTCAATGCCATTCTCAATGCTAGGAACTACACCAAGCTCACCAATGAACTTTTTGATCCAAACAGACTTCCTTTGCACGCATCAGCCGCTGCAATATACTCGGCTTCGTTGTAGAATCTGCGATGGTACTCTGCTTAGAGCTCTTCCAGCTCACAGCTCCTCCATTGAGACAAAATATGAAACCAGACTGAGATCGGAAATCATCTTTGTCACTCTGGAAGCTTGCATCGGTGTATCCAGTAACAACCAACTCACTATCTCCACCATAAACCAAAAAATTATCCTTAGTCCTTCGCAAGTACTTAAGGATGTTTTTTTGCCGCAATCCAGTGCGCATCTCCTGGATTTGACTGGTATCTGCTGCATATACTCAAAGCATATGCAACATCCGGTCGAGTGCATATCATGGCATACATAATGGATCCTACAGCAGAAGCATAGGGAACATTACTTATACGCTTGACCTCATCAGGACTTGAAGGACACTGAGTCTTGCCAAGGGCAAAGCCATGTTGCATGGGAATGAAACCTCTTTTGGAGTTTTTCAGCTTGAACCTTGCAAGAACCTTATCAATATAAGTTTCCTGACTGAGCCCAATTAGCCTTTTTGATCTATCTCTATAGATCTTTATTCCCAATATGTACTCTGCCTCTCCTAAGTCTTTCATAGAGGAACAATTTTTAAGCCATTCCTTGACTGACTCAAGCATGGTCTCATCATTTCCTATGAGAAGTATGTCATCCACATACAAGACCAGAAAAGTAATACTACTCCCACTTAACTTCTTGTATACACAAGATTCCTCTTCATTTCTGAGAAAGCCAAATTTCCTGACTGCCTCATCAAATCTGAGGTTATAACTCCTTGATGCTTGCTTTAGTCCATAAATGGACTTCTTGAGCTTGCATACCCTCCCTGGATTTTCTAGATCTTCAAAACCTTGAGGTTTTGTCATGTACACATCCTCTTTCAAGAACCCACTCAAGAAGGCGGTTTTGACATCCATCTGCTATATTTCATAGTCATGAAAGGCAGCAATTGCAAGGATTATCCTAATGGACTTCAGCATGGCTACTGGTGAGAAGGTTTCATCGTAGTCAATACCATGAATTTGTTTGAAACCTTTCGCCACCAACCTTGGTTTGAAAACACTAATGTTTCCATCCTTGTCTGTTTTCAACTTGAAAATCCATTTGCATCCAATGGGTTTTACCCCATCAGACAAATCAACCAAGTCCCATACTTAATTTTCAGACATGGAATCCATTTCAGATTTCATGGCCTGAAGCCATCTTTCGGAGTCTTGGCTCTCCAAAGCATCTTTGTAGCTAGTAGGTTCTTCTTATTCTAAAATCGTTATTTCAGAACTTTCAGTCAAAAGGAAATCAATATATCTCTTTGACGGAATGATGGTCCTACTAGACCTAGGAGGTACGTGAATTGAATGCACCGCCTCCTGAGCATTTTCATGCCGGGCCGCCTCTGATGAGGTGTTAACCTCACCCATTTGTTGCTCATCTCGAATTTTTTCGAGATATACTTTTCTCCCACTTGTTTTTCTGGAAATAAACTCATTTTCCAGAAAGACACCATTACGAGCAACAAACACTTTGTTTTCGCTTTGGTTGTAGAAGTAGTATCCCTTAGTCTCTTTTGGGTAACCCACAAAGAGACATTTATCGGATTTGGGTAAAAGCTTATCAGAAAGTAAACGTTTTACATAGGCTTCACAACCCCATATCCTTAGAAAAGACAATTTTGGAACGTTTCCAGTCCACATTTCATACGGTGTCTTTTCCACTGCTTTGGATGGTGCTCTGTTAAGTGTGAATGCCGCTGTTTCAAGCGCAAATCCCTAGAATAAAATATTAAGATCAGCAAGACTCAACCTGGATCGAACCATATCAAGTAGAGTTCGACTCCGTCTTTCAGAAACGCCATTTAACTATGGTGTTCCTGGTGGAGTCCAATGTGGATGTATTCCACAATCCTTTAAATGATCATCAAATTCTTGAGATAAATATTCACCAGCACGATCGTATCGTAATGCCTTAATTTTCTTCCCATGTTGGTTTTGTACTTCATTCTGGAATTCCTTAAATTTTTCAAAGGATTCCGACTTATGCCGCATGAGGCAAACAAATCCAAATCTGTTCACATCATCGGTAAAAGTAATGAAGTAATTGTACCCTCCCCTAGCCAACGTACTCATGGGTCCGTACACATCTGTATGTATGAGGGTTAAAAGGTCATTGGCCCTTTCACTTGAACCTGTGAAAGGTGATTTTGTCATTTTCCCCATTAAGCAAAACTCACAAGTATCAAATGATTCGAAATCAAATGATTTGAATTCCATCTTTATGAAGCTTCTCAATACGCTTTGAACTTATGTGGCCTAATCGGCAATGCCATAGGTATGTCGGTTCGAATCATTTGTTTTAGGTTTCTTGCTGTCTATGTTATAGATGTGGGTTTCTAAGTCTAGCACATATAAACCATTTGATAACTTAGCTGAGACATAGAATAAATCATTCAAATAAGCAGAACAACAATTATTCTTAATTTGAAATGAAAAACCTTCTGAATCCAAAACCGGAATCGAAACAATATTCTTGGTAATAGTTGGAACATAATAACAATTATAAAGTTCTAATACTAAACCAGAAGGTAAAAGTAGACTACAATCTCCCACAGCCAAAGCAGCAACTCGTGCTCCATTGCCCACGCGGAGGTCCACTTCTCCTTTGCTCAATGATCTACTTCTTTTTAGTGCCTGCACATTACAAATAATGTGAGATCCACACGCAGTATCAAATACCCATGATGTAGAAGTAGATAAGTTAATCTCTATAACATAAATACCTGAAGTTGAAGCACCACTCTTCTTATCCTCCAGATACTTGGGGCAGTACCTCTTCCAGTGGCCAATCTTATGGCAGTGGAAGCACTCATGTAGTGCTACTACTTTTGCCTTAGGAGTGGCGTTTGGCTTAGAAGTATCATCAGTGGCAACAATGTTGCCCTTGTTCTTCTTCTGAGGTGCCCCCTTTTTCTTGAATTGCTTGCCTTTCCTAACCATTAGAAGATCCCTATGTTCAAGTTCAGCCGGCAAGCACCTTTCAGCCCGAGTAAGCATACCATGCAACTCTTGCAAGGTAGCCTCCCCTCCTTGCATGTAAAAATTCAACTGAAAGTTTTGAAAGTTTTCAGGCAAGGATTTGATCACAATATCAGTTGCTAGTTCTGGGGGATAAGGGAAGCCCAATTTTTCCATGATCTGAAAATGTCCAATCATATTGAACACATGCGGACCAACGGGTTTTCCTTTTCCCAACTTGCACTCCAGCAACTTACAATGAGTTTAAAACCTCTCCAGCCTCGCGTTTTTCTGATACATAGTTTTCAGCTGTTGGAGGATGGAATAGGCGTCTCGACCATCAAAACGTTTTTGAAATTCTTGTTCCATGCAAGCAAGCATCAAACATGTTACTTGCACAGAATTTGCCTCAATGGTTTGTCTTGCTCTCCTTTCAGCTGGAGTAGCAGTGTCTAGCAGGGGTTCAGGGAGAGGATTATCAAGAACACTTTCCCTTCCTTCGCCTCTGAGAACGATTCTCACAGCCATTTCCCATTCTTGGAAGTTATGAGCAGTTAGTTTGTCCATTCTAGGAAGTCGTGAGATGGGTGTGCAGTGCTGGGCCTGCTGGCGTTTTGCTGGCGGGGAAGGGGTTGGCAGCCATTGTGCTGCTTGCCTCGTGAATTTTGGGGTGTTGAAGTTTGGATGTTGACTGGCAGCCTTATGCTGCTGGTCAACGGTCAAAAGTCAACCCTTAATTAATAAAAAAAAATTATTTGTTTTTAGGAAAATATGATTTTCTAAAGTTGAGCATAAATCCAA
This sequence comes from Beta lomatogona, assembly GCA_947646795.1. NCBI lineage: Eukaryota > Viridiplantae > Streptophyta > Magnoliopsida > Caryophyllales > Amaranthaceae > Beta > Beta lomatogona. The sequence goes on along the minus strand of CANSNZ010000136.1, from coordinate 368,981 downwards.
AAGTTTCCTTTTTTTTTTTTTGCAAATTTGTGAATAATAATGATTATTGCCATGTTTAAATGAGTAATTGAATTAAAATAATAAAGTTTCCTAAATAATTTCTAGCTTAAATTTGTTAAGTTTTATAATTATTATGGAAAGTTGTATTTGCTTATTAATTTATTAATAAGTAAATAGATTGTGTTTATTTTATTTGATATTATAAATGCGTGGATGTTTAATGTAATATGTATGATATTATATTTTGCATGTTGTGACTACTATGGCCCAAAACTAGGATAGAAAATACGATATGCGAATCGTTAAATTTTTTGTAAATCAAATACGACCTGCGTATCGTTTGTATTTTTGTAATTTAAATTTTAGTTATTTAAATTATAAATGATATGTAATCAAGAATGAAGTTCCTTGGAGAATCAAGGATGGAGATCCATAAAGATTCAAGGAGGAATTCATGAAGATTAGTTTTCCTAGGTTTAGGGGCCATACTAGGATCACTTTTAATTATGCTTATATTTATTTATGCGTTTAAGATGTTTAAATGCTTGTTAAAGTTTATATGTGTGGTTATTTATGTTATGTGTTCACTTTTAATTAACCAACATAGTAAACTTAGGTCCCCAACATGTAATATTGAGTTTAATTGCTTTTCCAAACAACACCTATAACGCCTTAGATAGTGAGTAATAGGTTCTGCCAAAGCAGGGTGTTGCTCATTTTATCCGGGTATAGTAGAGTAGGTTTTTGAAACTTACATGTTAATGTTTGGTTTAACTCAACAAAATCATCAAAAGACAAAGTTTTGGGTTTTGAAGCTAAGAGATAGAAGTAAACAAGGAGTTGTTAACCTGTCTACTAAGAATTATAATTAGTTATAATTAAGTAAAGTGTTTACTTACCTCAACTACTATAAATTGAAGGCAGGGCCAAAGTCCGTTTGATTGTAGTGGGAGGGGATCTTGGTGTTTCTTTATTCAATAGGGGACTCTTATTTTGAATAAAGGGTAGTAGTTAATTATAATTTGTTTAATTGCTGCTTTCTTGATAAACATTGATCGAATCTTGCTTTATTATTATTTTGTTGTAGTTATCATGTCTGGTTCAAACAACAACAACCACCCCGATTTTAATTTGCGCTATTTACTCGAAAAGGATAAACTAACTGCACATAACTTCCTAGAATGGGAAATGGCTGTGAGAATCGTTCTCAGAGCCGAAGGAAGGGAAAGTTTTCTTGTTAATCCTCTCCCTGAACCCCTGCTAGACACTGCTACTCCAGCTGAAAGGAGAGCAAGACAAACTATTGAGGCAAATTCTGTGCAAGTAACATGTTTGATGCTTGCTTGCATGGAACCAGAATTTCAAAAATGTTTTGATGGTCTGGACGCTATTCCATCCTCCAACAGCTGAAAACTATGTTTCAGAAGAACGCGAGGCTGGAGAGGTTTGAAGCCCATTGTAAGTTGCTGGAGTGCAAGTTGGGAAAAGGAAAACCCGTTGGTCCGCATGTGTTCAATATGATTGGACATTTTCAGATCATGGAAAAATTGGGCTTCCCTTATCCCCTAGAACTAGCAACTGATATTGTGATCAAATCCTTGCCTGAAAATTTTCAAAACTTTCAGTTGAATTTTTACATGCAAGGAGGGGAGGCTACCTTGCAAGAGCTACATGGTATGCTTACTCAGGCTGAAAGGAGCTTGCCGGCTGAACCTGAACATAGGGATGTTCTAATGGTTAGGAAAGGCAAGCAATTCAAGAAAAAGGGGGCACCTCAGAAGAAGAACAAGGGCAACGTTGTTGCCATTGATGATACTTCTAAGCCAAAGGCCACTCCTAATGCAAAAGTAGCAGCACTACATGAGTGCTTCCACTGCCATAAGATTGGCCACTGGAAGAGGTACTGCCCCAAGTATCTGGAGGATAAGAAGAGTGGTGCTTCAACTTCAGGTATTTATGTTATAGATATTAACTTATCTACTTCTACTTCATGGGTATTTGATACTGCGTGTGGATCTCATATTATTTGTAATGTGCAGGCACTAAAAAGAAGTAGATCATTGAGCAAAGGAGAAGTGGACCTCCGCGTGGGCAATGGAGCACGAGTTGCTGCTTTGGCTATGGGAGATTGTAGTCTACTTTTACCTTCTGGTTTATTATTAGAACTTTATAATTGTTATTATGTTCCAACTATTACCAAGAATATTGATTCGATTCCGGTTTTGGATTCGGAAGGTTTTTCATTTCAAATTAAGAATAATTGTTGTTCTGCTTATTTGAATGATTTATTCTATGTCTCAGCTAAGTTATCAAATGGTTTATATGTGCTAGACTTAGAAACCCACATCTATAACATAGACAGCAAGAAACCTAAAACAAATGATTCGAACCCGACATACCTATGGCATTGTCGATTAGGCCACATAAGTTCAAAGCGTATTGAGAAGCTTCATAAAGATGGAATTTTCAAATCATTTGATTTCGAATCATTTGATACTTGTGAGTTTTGCTTAATGGGGAAAATGACAAAATCACCTTTCACAGCTTCAAGTGAAAGGGCCAATGACCTTTTAGCCCTCATACATACAGATGTGTGCGGACCCATGAGTACGTTGGCTAGGGGAGGGTACAGTTACTTTATTACTTTTACCGATGATGTGAGCAGATTTGGATTTGTTTACCTCATGCGGCATAAGTCGGAATCCTTTGAAAAATTTAAGGAATTCCAGAATGAAGTACAAAACCAACTTGGGAAGAAAATTAAGGCATTACGATCCGATCGTGGTGGTGAATATTTATCTCAAGAATTTGGTGATCATTTAAAGGATTGTGGAATACTTCCATAATGGACTCCACCAGGAACACCACAGTTAAATGGCGTTTCTGAAAGAAGGAATCGAACTCTACTTGATATGGTTCGATCCATGATGAGTCTTGCTGATCTTCCTATTTCATTCTGGGGATTTGCGCTTGAAACAGCGGCATTCCCACTTAATAGAGCACCATCCAAAGCAGTGGAAAAGACACCATATGAAATGTGGACTGGAAACGTTCCAAAATTGTCTTTTCTTAGGATATGGGATTGTGAAGCCTATGTAAAACGTTTACTTTCTGATAAGCTTTCACCCAAATCCGATAAATGTCTCTTTGTGGGTTACCCAAAAGAGACTAATGGATACTACTTCTCCAACCAAAGCAAAAACAAAGTGTTTGTTGCTCGTAATGGTGTCTTTCTGGAAAAGGAGTTTATTTCCAGAAAAACAAGTGGGAGAAAAGTATATCTCGAAGAAATTTCGAGATGAGCAACAAATGGATGAGGTTAACACCTCATCAGAGGCGGCCCGGCATGGAAATGCTCAGGAGGCGGTGCATTCAATTCATGTACCTCCTACCGTCCCACTTGGAGATACTCCGTGCGAAGTCACTCAACCTAATGAGGTAGAAACTTCTTCAGTTGTTCCCCAACGTAGCTCTAGTAGGACCATCATTCCGTCAAAGAGATATATTGATTTCCTTTTGACTGAACGTTCTAAAATAACGATTTTAGAATAAGAAGAACCTACTAGCTACAAAGATGCTTTGGAGAGCCAAGACTCCGAAAGATGGCTTCGAGGCCATGAAATCTGAAATGGATTCTATGTCTGAAAATCAAGTATGGGACTTGGTTGATTTGCCTGATGGGGTAACACCCATTGGATGCAAATGGATTTTCAAGTTGAAAACAGACAAGGATGGAAACATTAGTGTTTTCAAAGCAAGGTTGGTGGCGAAAGGTTTCAAACAAATTCATGGTATTGACTATGATGAAACCTTCTCACCAGTAGCCATGCTGAAGTCCATTAGAATAATCCTTGCGATTGTTGCCTTTCATGACTATGAAATATGGCAGATGGATGTCAAAACCGCTTTCTTGAATGGGATCTTGAAAGAGGATGTGTACATGACACAACCTCAAGGTTTTGAAGATCTAGAAAATCCAGGGAGGGTATGCAAGCTTAAGAAGTCCATTTATGGACTAAAGCAAACATCAAGGAGTTGGAACCTCAGAATTTGATGAGGCGGTCAAGGAATCGGCTTTCTCATAAATGAAGAGGAATCTTGTGTATACAAGAAGTTAAGTGGGAGTAGTATTACTTTTCTGGTCTTGTATGTGGATGACATACTTCTCATAGGAAATGATAAGACCATGCTTGAGTTAGTCAAGGAATGGCTTAAAAATTGTTCCTCTATGAAAGACCTAGGAGAGGCAGAGTACATATTGGAAATAAAGATCTATAGAGATAGATCAAAAAGGCTAATTGGGCTCAGTCAGGAAACTTATATTGATAAGGTTCTTGCAAGGTTCAAGCTGAAAAACTCCAAAAGAGGTTTCATTCCCATGCAACATGGCTTTGCCCTTGGCAAGACTCAGTGTCCTTCAAGTCCTGATGAGGTCAAGCGTATAAGTAATGTTCCCTATGCTTCTGCTGTAGGATCCATTATGTATGCCATGATATGCACTCGACCGGATGTTGCATATGCTTTGAGTATATGCGGCGGATACCGATCAAATCCGGGAGATGCGCCTTGGATTGCAGCGAAAAACATCCTTAAGTACTTGCGAAGGACTAAGGATAATTTTTTGGTTTATGATGCAGATGATGAGTTGGTTGTTACTGGATACACCGATGCAAGCTTCCAGAGTGACAAAGATGATTTCCGATGGCAATCTGGTTTCATATTTTGTCTCAGTGGAGGAGCTGTGAGCTGGAAGAGCTCTAAGCAAAGTACCATCGCGGATTCTACAATAGAGGTTGAGTATATTGCAGCAGCTGATGCAGCAAAGGAAGTTGTTTGGATCAAAAAGTTCATTGGTGAGCTTGGTGTAGTTCCTAGCATTGAGAATGGCATTGAGTTGTATTGTGACAACAATGGTGCCATTGCTCAGTCTAAGGAACCCAGATCGCATCAAAGGTCTAAACATGTGTTCAGGAAATTCCATCTCATTCGAGAAATCGTTGGTAGAGAGGATGTGAAAGTAAGCAAGGATCATACTGAGGATAACGTAGCAGATCCTCTGACCTAACCGCTTGCTCAACCTAAGCATGAGTGTCATACTAGGTCTATGGGGCTTAAACATATGGGAGAATGGCTTTAGGTTGTTTACTTCATGCTTACAATTGTAAAGACATTTATTATGCTTTAAAATGTTTATCAATAAAATTCCGTTCTTATTTAATTGTTCGGTTTAGTATTGAATAAAATTTCCAAATAAATTGTGTTTTCAAATAGGATTATCGAAAACGTTTTGATATTGGAGCCCTATAAAGTGAACTGAAAATCACAATTTATTTAAAGTCCCTAGTCTAAATCACTAAATTGGACATAAGTGATTTATTTAAAAGACTAGTATATAATTAATTGATAGCGCAGGTCCATGAGCTATGGAGACATAGAGATGTCTAATTGATTATATGGATGTATAGTTGATACATTGAGACTTGACCTAATTAGATTCTAAAAGTAGAATCGAACTACTATATTTCGTGGATTCCTTAGACATGAGTATGTCTTAATAACCACAACATAATTAGTTTAACTTTGACACTATTAAACGCCGCGTCGTAAAAGGAGGTTATAAAGGCAGTGATCAGGTGGGCTAAGAATTGAGTGGGAGTTATGGTCATACAAGAGTGGATAAGTCCTCCTATTAAATAGGAATGGTGTCTGGGCCTCTTGATGAGCGAGAACTGGAAAATTGCATGGCCATGCGGAATAGGATTAAAGAGTTAATCCTTATTTGAGTAGTTCGAACTCAGCGATCAAGGAACATAAATTTGAGAATAACATGGTGTTATCAAATTTGGCATTAAGTGACTTAAGGAATTTAGCATTGCGCTCTTGTCTTCGGACAAGTGGGAGATTGAAGGAATAATTAAAAGGAATTATTATATAAATAATTAATTACGTTAGTTTAGTAATCACATTTACTTGCTAGAGAATAAATGTTGGTTAGTAGAACAATATTGATTGTATCTACAACTAAGTTAACCTAATCCTATGAGGTCACACATTGTAGTACCTAATTGAAGTATGGAAACCGGCCAATAGGAGAAATTAGGGTTAGGTTAGGTCTTTATCTTATTTTATTCTCCTACTATTATAAAACGTTATAATAGGAGAGCGGAATAGAACGTTCATTTTGACAGTAACATTCAAACTGAAAAGAGAGAGAAAAAACCCTATTATTTCCCTTTGGAAATTCGGCCACCCTCCCTAAAAATCAAGAGAGTGAAATCTGTTCATCCTCTTCCGTTCTAGCAAACGTGGGAATTCAATTGGTGCTCGTGGACTAAGTAGAGGGACATCAATTGTTGTTCTTTGATCTCTAGCACTTGCAATCCGGTGGAAAACACGCTACAAAGGTTGTACATTCTTTTCCTTATAATATGATTCATATTTATGCTATGCATGCGATCTTGTGATAGAAGTTAGGAAATTTATTTCCAGAAATTCCGCTATATGTATCTATATGTTCCTACAGTGGTATCAGAGCATATAGATGCATATAGCGGAATTTCAGGAAACAAATTTCCTAACATCTATTACAAGATCGCATGCATAACATAAATACGAATCATATTATAAGGAAAAGAATGTACAATCTTTGTAGCGTGTTTTCCACCGGATTGCAAGTGATAGAGATCAAAGAACAGCAATTGATGTCCCTCTACTTAGTCCACGAGCACCAATTGAATTCCCACATTTGCTAGAACGGAAGAGGATGAACAGATTTCACTCTCTTGCTTTTTAGGGAGGGTGGCCGGATTTTCCAAAGGGAAATAATAGGGTTTTTCTCTCTCTTTTTTCAGTTTGAAAGTTACTGTCAAAAAGCTACAACAATGTGTGACCTCATAGGATTCGGTTAACTTAGTTGTAGGTACAATCAATATTGTTCTACTAACCAACATTTATTCTCTAGCAAGTAAATGTGATTACTAAACTAACGTAATTAATTATCTCTATAATAATTCCTTTTATATTTAGTAATTGTCGGGATGTCTAAGGATATATTCCTTCAATCTCCCACTTATCCGAAGACAAGAGCGCAATGCTAAATTCCTTAAGTCACTTAATGCCAAATTTGATAACACCATGTTATTCTCAAATTTATGTTCCATGATCGCTGAGTTCGAACTGCTTAAATAAGGATTAACTCTTTAATCCTATTCCGCATGGCCATGCAATTTTCCAGTTCTCGCTCATCAAGAGGCCCAGACACCATTCCTATTTAATGGGAGGACTTATCCACTCTTGTATGACCATAACTCCCACTCAATTCTTAGCCCACCTGATCACTGCCTTTATAACCTCCTTTTACGACGCGGCGTTTAACAGTGTCAAAGTTAAACTAATTATGTTGTGGTTATTAAGACATACTCATGTCTAAGGAATCCACGAAATATAGTAGTTCGATTCTACTTTTAGAATCTAATTAGGTCAAGTCTCAATGTATCAACTATACATCCATATAATCAATTAGACATCTCTATGTCTCCATAGCTCATGGAACTGCGCTATCAATTAATTATATACTAGTCTTTTAAATAAATCACTTATGTCCAATTTAGTGATTTAGACTAGGGACTTTGAATAAATTGTGATTTTCAGTTCACTTTATTGGGTTCCAATATCAAAACGTTTTCGATAATCCTATTTGAAAACACAATTTATTTGGAAATTTTATTCAATACTAAACCGAACAATTAAATAAGAACGGAATTTTATTGATAAACATTTTAAAGCATAATAAATGTCCTTACAATTGTAAGCATGAAGTAAACAACCTAAAGCCATTCTCCCATATGTTTAAGCCCCATAGACCTAGTATGACACTCATGCTTAGGTTGAGCAAGCGGTTCAGTCAGAGGATCTGCTACGTTATCCTCAGTATGAACCTTGCTTACTTTCACATCCTCTCTACCAACGATTTCTCGAATGAGATGGAATTTCTTGAGCACATGTTTAGACCTTTGATGCGATCTGGGTTCCTTTTATTGAGCAATGGCACCATTGTTGTCACAATACAACTCAATGCCGTTCTCAATGCTAGGAACTACACCAAGCTCACCAATGAACTTTTTTATCCAAACAGCTTCCTTTGCTGCATCAGCTGCTGCCATATACTCAGCCTCTGTTGTAGAATCCGCGATGGTACTCTGCTTAGAGCTCTTCCAGCTCACATCTCCTCCATTGAGACAAAATATGAAACCAGGCTGAGATCGGAAATCATCTTTCTCACTCTGGAAGCGTGCATCGGTGTATCCAGTAACAACCAACTCACTATCTCCACCATAAACCAAAAAATTATCCTTAGTCCTTCGCAAGTACTTAAGGATATTTTTCACTGCAATCCAGTGCGCATCTCCTGGATTTAACTGGTATCTGCTGCATATACTCAAAGCATATGCAACATCCGGTCGAGTGCATATCATGGCATACATAATGGATCCTATAGCAGAAGCATAGGGAACATTACTCATACGCTTGACCTCATCAGGACTCGAAGGACACTGAGTCTTCCCAAGTGCAATGCCATGTTGCATGGGAATGAAACCTCTTTTGGAGTTTTCCAGCTTGAACCTTGCAAGAACCTTATCAATATATGTTTCCTGACTGGGCCCAATTAGCCTTTTCGATCTATCTCTATAGATCTTTATTCCCAATATGTACTCTGCCTCTCCTAGGTCTTTCATAGAGGAACAATTTTTAAGCCATTCCTTGACTGACGCAAGCATGGTCTTATCATTTCCTATGAGAAGTATGTCATCCACATACAAGACCAGAATAGTAATTACTACTCCCACTTAACTTCTTGTATACACAAGATTCCTCTTCATTTCTGAGAAAGCCAAATTTCTTGACTGCCTCATCAAATCTGAGGTTCCAACTCCTTAATGCTTGCTTTAGTCCATAAATGGACTTCTTGAGCTTGCATACCCTCCCTGGATTTTCTAGATCTTCAAAACCTTGAGGTTGTGTCATGTACACATCCTCTTTCAAGAACCCATTCAAGAAGGCGGTTTTGACATCCATCTGCCATATTTCATAGTCATGAAAGGTAGCAATCGCAAGAATTATCCTAATGGACTTCAGCATGGCTACTGGTGAGAAGGTTTCATCATAGTAAATACCATGAATTTGTTTGAAACCTTTCGCCACCAACCTTGCTTTGAAAACACTAATGTTTCCATCCTTGTCTGTTTTCAACTTGAAAATCCATTTGCATCCAATCGGTTTTAGCCCATCAGGCAAATCAACCAAGTCCCATACTTGATTTTCAGACATGGAATCCATTTCAGATTTCATGGCCTGAAGCCATCTTTCGGAGTCTTGGCTCTCCAAAGCATCTTTGTAGCTTGTAGGTTCTTCTGATTCTAAAATCGTTATTTCTAAACTTTCAGTCAAAAGAAAATCAATATATCTTTTTGACGGAATGATGGTCCTACTAGACCTACGTTGGGGAACAACAGAAGAAGTTTCTACCTCATTAGGTTGAGTGACTTCGCACGGAGTATCTCCAAGTGGGACGGTAGGAGGTACATGAATTGAATGCACCGCCTCCTGAGCATTTTCATGCCGGGCCGCCTCTGATGAGGTGTTAACCTCATCCATTTGTTGCTCATCTCGAATTTCTTCGAGATATACTTTTCTCCCACTTGTTTTTCTGGAAATAAACTCCTTTTCCAGAAAGACACCATTACGAGCAACAAACACTTTGTTTTCGCTTTGGTTGTAGAAGTAGTATCCCTTAGTCTCTTTTGGGTAACCCACAAAGAGACATTTATCGGATTTAGGTGAAAGCTTATCAGAAAGTAAATGTTTTACATAGGCTTCACAACCCCATATCCTTAAAAAGAACAATTTTGGAACGTTTCTAGTCCACATTTCATACGGTGTCTTTTCCACTGCTTTGGATGGTGCTCTGTTAAGTGTGAATGACGCTGTTTCAAGCGCAAATCCCTAGAATGAAATAAGAAGATCTGCAAGACTCATTATGGATCGAACCATATCAAATAGAGTTCGATTCCTTCTTTCAGAAACGCCATTTAACTGTGGTCTTCCTGGTGGAGTCCATTGTGGAAGTATTCCACAATCCTTTAAATGATCACCAAATTCTTGAGATAAATATTAACCACCACGATCGGATCGTAATGCCTTAATTTTCTTCCCAAGTTGGTTTTATACTTCATTCTGGATTTCCTTAAATTTTTAAAAGGATTCCGACTTATGCCGCATGAGGTAAACAAATCCAAATCTGCTCACATCATCGGTAAAAGTAATGAATTAATTGTACCCTCCCCTAGCCAACGTACTCATGGGTCCGCACACATCTGTATGTATGAGGGCTAAAAGGTCATTGGCCCTTTCACTTGAACCTGTGAAAGGTGATTTTGTCATTTTCCCCATTAAGAAAAACTCACAAAGTATCAAATGATTCGAAATCAAATGATTTGAGAATTCCATCTTTATGAAGCTTCTCAATACGCTTTGAACTTATGTAGCCTAATCGGCAATGCCATAGGTATGTCGGGTTCGAATCATTTGTTTTAGGTTTCTTGCTGTCTAGGTTATAGATGTGAGTTTCTAAGTCTAGCACATATAAACCATTTGATAACTTAGCTGAGACATAGAAGAAATCATTCAAATAAGCAGAACAACAATTATTCTTAATTTGAAATGAAAAACCTTCTGAATCCAAAACCGGAATCGAAACAATATTCTTGGTAATAGTTAGAACATAATAACAATTATAAAGTTCTAATACTAAACCAGAAGGTAAAAGTAGACTACAATCTCCCACAGCCAAAGCAGCAACTCGTGCTCCATTGCCCACGCGGAGGTCCACTTCTCCTTTGCTCAATGATCTACTTCTTTTTAGTGGCACATTACAAATAATGTGAGATCCACACGCAGTATCAAATACCCATGATGTAGAAGTAGATAAGTTAATCTCTATAACATAAATACCTGAAGTTGAAGCACCACTCTTCTTATCCTCCGGATACTTGGGGCAGTTCCTCTTCCAATGGCCAATCTTATGGCAGTGGAAGCACTCATGTAGTGCTGCTACTTTTGCCTTAGGAGTGGCCTTTGGCTTAGAAGTATCATCAGTGGCAACAACCTTTCCCTTGTTCCTCTTCAGAGGTGCCCCCTTTTTCTTAAATTACTTGCCTTTCCTAACCATTAGAACATCCCTATGTTCAGGTTCAGCCGGCAAGCTCCTTTCAGCCTGAGTAAGCATACCATGCAGCTCTTGCAAGGTAGCCTCCCCTCCTTGCATGTAAAAATTCAACTGAAAGTTTTGAAAATTTTCAGGCAAGGATTTGATCACAATATCAGTTGCTAGTTTTGGGGGATAAGGGAAGCCTAATTTTTCCATGATCTGAAAATGTCCAATCATATTGACACATGCGGACCAACGGGTTTTCCTTTTCCCAACTTGCACTCCAGTAACTTACAATGAGCTTCAAACCTCTCCAGCCTCGCGTTCTTTTGAAACATAGTTTTCAGCTGTTGGAGGATGGAATAGGCGTCCAGACCATCAAAACGTTTTTGAAATTCTGGTTCTATGCAAGCAAGCATCAAACATGTTACTTGCACAGAATTTGCCTCAATAGTTTGTCTTGCTCTCCTTTCAGATGGAGTAGCAGTGTCTAGCAGGGGTTCAGGGAGAGGATTATCAATAACACTTTCCCTTCCTTCGGCTCTGAGAACGATTCTCACAACCATTTCCCATTCTAGGAAGTTATGTGCAGTTAGTTTGTCCTTTTCGAGTAAATAGCGCAAATTAAAATCGGGGTGGTTGTTGTTGTTTGAACCAGACATGATAACTACAACAAGAGAATAATAAAGCAAGATTCAATCAATGTTTATCAAGAAAGCAGCCATTAAACAAATTTTAATTAACTACTACCTTTATTCAAAATAAGAGTCCCCTATTGAATAAAGAAACACCAAGATCCCCTCCCACTACAATCAAACGGACTTTGGCCCTGCCTTGAATTTATAGTAGTTAAGGTAAGTAAACACTTTACTTAATTATAACTAATTATAATTCTTAGTAGACAGGTTAACAACTCCTTGTTTACTCCTATCTCTTAGCTTCAAAACCCAAAACTTTGTCTTTTGATGATTTTGTTGAGTTAAACCAAACATTAACATGTAAGTTTCAAAATGAGCAACACCCTGCTTTGGCAGAACCTATTACTCACTATCTAAGGCGTTATAGGTGTTGTTTGGAAAAGCAATTAAACTCAATATTACATGTTGGGGACCTAAGTTTACTATGTTGGTTAATTAAAAGTGAACACATAACATAAATTACCACACATATAAACTTAAACAAGCATTTAAACATGTTAAACGCATAAATAAATATAAGCATAATTAAAAGTGATCCTAGTATGACCCCTAAACCTAGGAAAACTAATCTTCATGAATTCCTCCTTGAATCTTTATGGATCTCCATCCTTGATTCTCCATGGAACTTCATTCTTGATTACATATCATTTATAATTTAAATAACTGAAATTTAAATTACAAAAATACAAATGATACGTAGATCGTATTTGATTTACTGAAAATTTAACGATGCGCAGATCGTATTTTCTATCCTAGTTTTGGGTCATACTAGTCACAACATGCAAAATATAATATCATACATATTACATTAAACATCCATGCATTTATAATATCAAATAAAATAAACACAATCTATTTACTTATTAACAATTAATAAGCAAATACAACTTTCCATAATAATTATAAAACTAAACAAATTTAAGCTAGAAATTATTTAGGAAACTTTATTATTTTAATTCAATTACTCATTTAAACATGGCAATAATCATTATTATTCACAAATTTGCAAAAAAAAGGGAACTTTTGGATTTATGCTCAACTTTAGAAATTCCTAAAAACAATTTTTTTATTTTTTTTATTAATTAAGGGTTGACTTTTGACCGTTGACCAGCAGCACAAGGCTGCCAGTCAACAGCCAAACTTCAACACCCAAAAATTCACGAGGCTAGCAGCACAATGGCTGCCAACCCATTCCCCGCTAGCAAAACGCCAGCAGGCCCAACACTGCACACCCATCTCACAGCACCGGCCAGCAGTCGTCACCGCCGGCCATACCACACCGCGTCACGGACCTTCGCCCGCCGTTTATCGCTGCCGAAAGCAAAGCCGACCAACAACCGCGAGCAAGCTCGACTGGTCGCGCTGACTAACATAGCCAGCAAGGCCGCAACCTCGCGCGCCGCCCCTGCCCCTAAACCCTCCACCGTGGCTCCACTGGCGCGGGTGGGGCCACCCAGCCATAGTGGGAAAATCTTTGAATTTTGTAACAATTTACAAAATTGCCATTAAATCTTTAACAAACATTTTATTTAAAGATTTAGGATTTTAATTAGGCTTTAATAATCCGAAAATTATGGCAAAATTTCTGAATCACTTAACAAACTCAAACAAAATTTTAAATTTGTTAAGATTAGATTTTTCAATGCTTAATCTATATTAAACATTAAATCGAACAAAAATTCAAAATTTGGGCAAAAATCAAATTATCTCCAAAAATGCAGAATATTAACATTTGAATTCCGAAAAATTCAAAATTAATTTTTAGGGTGATCTACTGAATTATCTTAACAAATAAAATCAAATATTTTAATTGTTATCCTTAAATTCTATGAATAATCAAATTAAACATAAAATTTAACCAAAATTCAAAAATAATATGATAAAATTCGAAAATTAGTGGGAAAAATAATCAAATTAGTTTCAGCCATCATATTATTCTTGATCTATGTGGGTGATGAACATTAGATTTATTTAACAAATTAAAAATCAAATCTTTAATTGTTAACAAATTATTTCAATGATTAATCGAATTAAACGTAAATAATTTTAAATCTAACAAAAATATTTATAAAAATCCGAAAATTTTAGAGTGAATTAAACAATTTATTTCGTCCCTCACATCAAAATTCGGACCTTAATAAAAATATTTGAGCATAAATCAAAATTAAATCAATTAATATCAAATATCAATTATGCAAATTCAAGCCATAAATAAATCCTCCCTTAATTGAATAAAAATAATAATTTGCATACAATTATATGATCATATGAATATTATGAATTAGGCAAAACTGATACCACTATAAGAACATATAGATGCATATATCGGAATTTCAGGAAACAAATTTCCTAACATCTATCACAAGATTGCATGCATAACATAAATATGAATCATATTATAAGGAAAAGAATGTACAACCTTTGTAGCGTGTTTTCCACCGGATTGCAAGTGCTAGAGATCAAAGAACAGCAATTGATGTCCCTCTACTTAATCCAAGAGCACCAATTGAATTCCTACGTTTGCTAGAACGGAATAGGATGAACAGATTTCACTCTCTTGCTTTTTAGGGAGGGTGGCCGGATTTTCCAAAGGGAAATAATAGGGTTTTTCTCTCTCTCTTTTCAGTTTGAAAGTAACTGTCAAATTGAACGTTTTATTCCTCTCTCCTATTATAACCTTTTATAATAGTAGGAGAATAAAATAAGAGAGAGATCTAACCTAACAGTAATTTCTCCTATTGGCCGGTTTCCTTACTTCAATTAGTTACTACAATGTGTGACCTCATAGGATTAGGTTAACTTCGTTGTAGGGACAATCAATATTGTTCTACTAACCAACATTTATTCTCTAGCAAGTAAATGTGATTACTAAACTAACGTAATTAATTATCTCTATAATAATTCCTTTTATATTTAGTAATTGACAGGATGTCTAAGGACATATTCCTTCAATTGAGCCGTAGAGCTGTTCACGGACGGGACGACCCGCTAAGCCCGCCGAACCTGGCCCGCTAAAGTTGCGGGCTTGGACAACAAACTTTGAAAAAAAATTCTAAATGGGCGGGCCAAGCCCGGCCCGCTAATATTAATAGGCGGATATGGACAACCTCAAATATACCGCGGGCAAGCCCGCTTGGCCCGTTTATCATAATATCTATTTTCTATGAAATATAATTTTTTATCTAACTAATTTAGTATTGATTTATCTTTTGGAATATATAGTTTATTTGCACTAATATAGCTTTGGTAACACATAATTGTCTTTATTCTTACCTTTACTTACTTAATTTCTTAATAATTTGTCGTCCTCTAATATTTTTGTTACGAATATTTTTTACTTTCTCTTTACTTAAATTGTGATTATCAACTTTTTTTTCTATTTTAACCAAAATTATGTTTTAATCTATAAATATTAAAGGAAATTAACTAGAGTATTTGAAAAAATAAAAGTATTAATAGGCCCGTTTGGCCCGCGAGTAAGCCCGCCCGTTTATTAGGGCGGGTCATGGACAAGTAGTTAAGCCCACATAAAAGGGTTTGGACTAGACATATTAGGCCCGTTGAAAAAAAAATTGGTTAGGCCCGGCCCGCAATCCGCCCAAGCCCGCAAATTATCACCTCTTCATTGAGGGTTAAATATGTATGTTATGCTATCATAAAGGCCCTGTTCTTGTGGACTTTTTTTCAGTTAATTTTAGTTCAGTTCAGTTAATTTAATTTTAGTTAATTTAATTCAATTTCAGTTTAGTTAATTTAATTTCAGTTTAGTTAATTTAATGTTAGTTAAGTTCAACTTAATAATAATAATAATAATAATAATAATAATAATAATAATAATAATAATAATAATAATAATAATAATAATAATAATAATAATAATAATAATAATAATAATAATAATAAATAACACATAATAAATGATAAATAATAATAATAGTAATAATAATAATAATAATTAAATAATTAATAAATAATAAATAATATCGATAATAATAATAATATTAATAATAGATAAATAAATAATAATATTAATAATAATAAATAATAAATAATAATAACAATAAATAATAATAATAGTAATAATAACAAATAATAATAATAATAATAATAATAATAATAATAATAATAATAATAATAGTAATAATAAATAATAAATAATAAATAATAAATAATAAATAATAATAATAATAATGATAATGATAATAAATAATAATAGTAACAATAAAAATAATAATTAATAAATAAATAAAAAATAATAATAATAAATAATAAATAATAAATAGTAATAATAATAATAATAACAATAAATAATAAGGATAATAATAATAATAATAAATAAATAAATAAATAATAACATAATAATAAATAATAAATAAATAAATAAATAAATAATAATAATAATAGTAATGATAATAAATAATAATAATAATAAATAATAATAATAAATAAATAATAAATAATTAATAATAAATAATAATAATAATCATAATAAATATTAAATATTAAATAATAAATGATAATAATAATAATAATAATAATAATAATAATAATAATAATAAAAAAAAAAAAAAAAAATAATGACAACTAATAATTATTATTATCATAAATAATAAATAATAATAATAATAATAATAATAATAATAAATTTAGTTTTAGTTAAATTAATTTAATTTCAGTTCAGTTAATTTAATTTCAGTTCAGTTAATTTAGTTTCAGTTAATTTAATTTAATTTTAGTTCAGTTAATTTAATTTCAGTTCAGTTAATTTAATTTAATTTAATTTCAGCCAAAATAAGTTCAAAAGAACAGGGTCAAAGAACAAATTGAGCTCAAGAATCCAAAAGTATTGTATTGTAGAGAGAAAATCAGTATGTGTTTATTACATGAGATCCAAAATTAATGAGCTTCTACTACTACCTCACTATATATACAACCTATATGTTGACTTAGCAATTACATAAATAATAATACAACTTATTCACCCTCTTCAAGCCGGACTTGTGTAACAAGACCAAGCTTGGAACAAAGAAGATGATGTTGTGAAGAAGGAAGGGCTTTAGTCAAAATGTCAGCAAGCTGTTGTTGACTAGACACATGAGCAGTAGTTAAAAATCCTGCTTCAACTTGCTCTGTGACATAGTGCATATCTCGTTTCAAGTGTTTAGTCTTTTCATGGAACATAGGATTATGAGCTAAGTGATCAGCTGAAGTATTATCACAAGCTAAAGTAATAGGAAGTTGTACTTTAACTTGTAAATCTTCCAACAGACCATGTATCCAAACAAGTTCACTTGCAGCATTGGACATACTCCTATATTCTGCCTCTGTGGATAACTTGCTAACTGTAGATTGCTTTTTGGTTTTCCATGACACCAAATTCGATCCAATAAAGACAGCATATGCACTCAATGATCTACTGCTGAATTGACATCCACTCCAATCTGAATCACTGTAAGCATGCACGTGTAAGTTTGAATTAGTCTTGTAATACAACCCATAATCCAATGTACCTTTGAGGTACTTAACAACATGAAGAGCAGCTCTTAAATGAGATGTCCTAGGGCAATGCATGAACTGGCTGAGATGTTGCATTGCATATGAGAGATCTAGTCTAGTAAGACCCAGATACAACAATCTACCAACCAAACTTCTATGTATATCAGGCTCTGCCAGAACATCTCCTGTTTCTGTAGACAATTTCATACCTGAAGAAAGAGGAGCATTAACAGAAAAACACTCTTCCATATTAGTATCAGCAAGGATGTCCTTTACATACTATCTCTGTGACATAAAAGTACCATAAACAGTTCTGGTAATTACTATATATGCCTAGAAAGTAATTGAGCTCCCCTAAGTCTTTGATAGTGAAAGCCATATCAAGAGCATGTTTAACTTCTTGAATCTATGAGAGAGATGTGCCTATCACTAACATGTCATCCACATAAACCAAGATCACCAAAAATTCTACATCTTTATGTCTTGTAAACAAAGAGTAATTTTGTGTAGACTGCTTGAACCCAAGAGACAATAAGAATCCTGTCAACTCCTTGTTCCATTGCCTTTGATGCTTGTCTCAATCCATATAGAGACTTCTTCAGCTTACAAACTTCACCATTTCTTGCCTTTGTATAACTAGCAGGTGGGAGCATATAAACCTCCTCATCAATAAATCCATGCAAGAATGCATTTTTTACATCCAGATGACACATCTTCCATTGATTCACAGTAGCCAAAGCAACAATCACTCTCACGGTTGCCAATTTAGCCACTAGTGAAAATGTTTGTGTAAAATCCTGGCCTGCTACTTGTTGATAGCCAATTGCCACCAATCTTGCTTTATATCTCTCAATTGAGCCATCAGGTTTGAGTTTAGTCTTATAAACCCACTTAGAGCCTATAGCTCTCTTTCCTTGAGGTAAAACAGTCAATTCCCAAGTTTCATTATTTTCAAGGGCTTCTAGCTCTTTATTCATTACATCAATCCAATTGGGATCATTTTTAGATTGGTTATAGTATTTGGGTTCAATGATTTGACAAGAATTCACAGCAAAAGATTGTGGTCCAATTAGAGATTTTTATCATTCAGCAAAATTGATTTGATGTTTTATATATTACCACTATTATAGTAATCGAAAATTTGATAAGTAATATAGCTTGTAACGATATATATATATATATATATATATATATATATATATATATATATATATGGGCTCATGTGAGAATACCATAGTTATGTGAGAATACTTAATTATATGAGAATAGATCTCTACCCTTAGATCACTCTCATCTAACGGCCGACATTTCATTAATCAAAAGAAATCGGCGACCCTACCGTAGCTCATTAATCCCAAAAAAAACCACTGAATCCCCAAAATGTCGTGCATCTTCTTTGTGCAACCCAACTGAAGCTCGCCATTTTCGTCCATTGTTGAAGCTTCAACAACATCCAAAACTAGCAATTTATCCTCAATTAAAGCTCGAACAAGATTCCAAATTCTACATTGAAGCTCAATAATGATTTAAAGTGGTAAATTTTTCGGATTTTTTGGCTCTATTTTTCAGTTACATCTCGGATTTTAGGGTCTCAACTTCATAATTTGATGTTGTTACTTTGAAATTAAGCTATGGAAAATGTCATTCTCATTTTGCCTATTTGCTTTAGTTGTCGTTTTATTTCATTCTGGTATTTTTTCGGATTTTTTTGGCTCTATTTTTCAGTTACATCTCGAATTTTAGGATTTCAATTTGATAATTTGATGTTGTTACTTTAAAATTAAGCTATGGAAAATGTCATTCTCATTTTGCCTATTTGCTTTAGTTGTTTTGTTTTATTTCAGTTACATCTCGGATTTTTAGCATTTTCTAAGCTTAAAATTTTAGTTATTTGTCAGATTTTAGGGTTTCGTTTTTCATAATATGATGTTAATATGCAATTTTTCTAAATTAATGTAGGATCTGTAGTTCCTATTGGTAATAAATTTTCGTTTCTTGAATTCATTGTTGAGTAATAAAATGTAGTGGGTAAATTTGGATTGTTCTTGGATTTCATGGATGAAAATCTGGAAGGAATTTAGATTTCATATTTGAGTAATAATATGTATTGGATAAACTTTGCTTGTTTGTTGTTTTTGAGTAATAAAGCAATGATGTACTTTTAATCCACTCTTGATGTACTTTTAAGCTAGTGGTGATGTATTTTTAGCCACCATTAGTTATATTTTAGCTAAAAAGAATTGTTAAAGTTCCTATGCTCTTGGTGGATCATATTTTAGCTCTAGGAGACACGACTGTGCATAAAAATTCTGCATTGGAACTTAGAAAGGGAAAGAAAGACAAAAGTCAGAGTTCAACCTTCTTACTAGGCATTGTTACTTGGAAAATTCTTTTGTTTATCATTAGTGTAGAGGTGAATCTGATCACAAGATAGACGAAAAGCTGAAATAGTTGAGGCAATTGTTGATTAGAAAGTAGACCTTTAGTATGAACTATAGAACAAATAATGCTTTGGTTGTGTGTGGATAATTGAATAAAGGCTTGTTTTGGTGAAAGTATTATTGCTATAAATCCTCATTAAAAGGTTCTAATATTTTACGTAGGGTATCAAAAGTATTATATGACCCTGCTCTCAGTGGAATCATGATGTCTATTGGAATTAGACTTTCCATAGATGATTTTGCTCTTGCATTTCAAAGGTATTCTACAACTTCACCCATAGGCCTTGTACTCAATTTTTTTATAATTTGAAGCTTTATTCTGTGTAAGACGAATTTAACAATATAGTAGCGTAAGATTCTTTTGTTGCTCACGTTTGTGGCACACTTTCCTCTTGATGCTAGATTAGAGCCTCTGCAAATTTTCGGGACAAAGTTGTACATAGTTGACCACCTAAGAATTGTAAATTTCCGCCGAATAGTGAAAATCATGGTATAGTTATCACTGTCACAAGAGAACTATTATGATTCCCATGGGTTCAGAATTCATTTAGGAAGAGCAACCAGATTAGAATGCCAATATGCCCTCCTCTAATTTTACAGGATTAATCCTTCAAATTCCCCATTATATATTATACACAGATTAAGAAGAAAATGGTGCTTAGGAGTTGGGGCGCCAATCATGTGCCTTCATTATGGTTGAGTGATAAATTTCTTGATAGATTTTAAAACTAAATATTTCTAATAGGTGATGTACTTTTAAGCCATCACTGAGCCATCACTGATGTACTTTTAAATTACTAGTGATGTTCACTTACATCTTTCATAGTAAAAAAAAATACATGAGAGGTAAAGTTACATGATACAATAGTGATGGAACAACGTTACATAGAAGCATAGATTACTGATTTAGGCTCATGGAACAAAATTTCTTGGATTTCGAAGAAAATTTGTAGTTATTTTCATTTTGATGTACTTGTAGGCAAGTTGTGATTGTGCTTTTAGGCCATTCATGATGTATATTTAAGCCACTTGCAGGTGGGCAAACTATAGTTGTTAACTGAACACCTAAAATTAGAAAGCTAAATGATAAAAGTGATGAATGATTTAATTAGCTGGTAAAATACAAAGAAAGAATGAAGAGTGAGGCAGAGGTGGAATGATTGAAAGTAAATTAGGAGGAGAGAGAATTTGGTTCGCAGTTAGAGCAAAATGTTGAAGATGTAGCTCCTATTGAAAATGTGATTTTGATTCTAAATATTAAGCATGTATAATTGGAGATGTTGAAGATGTAGATCCTATGGTAGAGGTGACTATGGTAAGATGCTATGAGAATATACAAATATGCTAATATTCTATGCCTTGAGTTTTTGATCCTGATGAGCTTAAGCAGAAAACCCAATAAATTATGATGAGTTGAATGATTTTAAGAAAACTTAAACTGGAGTTTTGAGAGAAATTTCATGCAGAAGTGATTTGGAGGAGATACACAAAGGAAAAATGTTGTTGTTAAGATAAGAATGATGTTTAATCTCATAACATAATTTTAGGCTATGGTAGAGGTGACTATGTAAGATGCTATGGAAATATACGAATATGCAGTGGCCATGATTCTGTTATGCACCCATATACTAGGCCACTATCAAGCTAATTTATGCAAGGTGAAAGTCAAAGCAAAAAAGGATCGAATAAATCCTCCACTCTTATTGACAGATTATTACTAATGTGTTGATATAACTGTTACAATAATGTATTTGAGTCAATAAGTTATCCAATAAGCTATTACTAAACGCTCCATAATAGTATCATAATAGTGTCTAGTATCTACATACAGCACTACTAAAAAGCTTATAAGTGAATCTTATATGTTGAGAATGGGTGTCATATACTGCAGAAGGGTTTGTGTAAGCCACCTAATGTGGAGAATTCGGTGGAAAATTCAATTTTAAGTAGGGCAGCAGTCTTGGATAAGGGAATTTCATGGGATGATGAGGCTAATTACTTGTCTCAATATGTAACTATGTAAATTGGAAGGGAGGATGGAGAATCTATGAATCTGTCAGAAGTACAGGTACTTTTCTTCATGCTCTCTTACGAGATTTGAGAAGAGATAGTTGAGCATAATATATTGAGGCAACTTCGTATTCAATACATGTCAGATACAGGACAAGGCAGTCCTACATGGAGTGTCTGCAACTTAGGTTATAGTTGGTGATGCCTGCAACTGGGACCTCCTTGCTTCTATTTTTACTTCTCTGTTTAATTTTGTCTGGTCTATCTCACTAGTTTGATTTGTTTAAAATGTGCTATTCTAATTCGTCATCATCACTTTGTTCACTTAATGCACAATATCAACTATTGCTCCTTCTCCTGATATGCATGATTTTATCAACTAGAACAGTCATGGTGAAATGTAGGGAACTTCTTTTTTTCTCTTTTGTCTCAGACTATTGGTTATGTCTTCTCTTCCTTCTCTGATAAACTGAATTTACAGTATATGCAGGATGATTTGGTAACAAAAGCTACAAAGAACACTTCAGGGGTAACAACAAACAAAAATGATAATGATTCAGTGCACGTTGCCTTTATCAACGACCAACTGAAAGCACAAAGTTTATTGTCAACTATGGACCACTTGCAGAAGGAGGTATGCACACTTTGTAATAAATTAGCGTACACATTAAGGCAGACGAATTTGCAAATAATAATTCCTACTAGTTTGGATTTTGAGTGCAAAATCAATTGGGTTTCACTGATGAAGAGAGCAACGTATGCACATATTGGAGAATCTTTGAATAATGTCATAGTTATAATAAAATTAGACATATTAAAGAGTTTCAGTCAGGTTATTTCAAAAGCTTTTGTATACATAATCCATGAAAATATCAAAGTATCTCATTGATTGTCAACAGTGGAGATCACATGCAAGTACCCTATAAGCACCTGCCTATGCTTTTTACTTGTACTTTAAAACCTATTAGCTCAAATGGAAGAGCATGTGCTATGCGCAAGATGTGGGTTCGATTCCCACATAGGTTATAAAATGACAATTATTAGAAGTTAGAGCCAAGATATAGAGCGAACATGATGTACAATAGCACTCATGTACATTAAGAATAGAGTTGAAAATCATACTTGTGACTCAAACTAATGTTATCATTTGTTTCTTCTTTACCTTAGCATCAAGTAAGGCTTATGAGAAAAATTAAAAACATCCTAAAAAGTAAAAACTAAACAAGACCATGAAAATAATAAGAGCTTGTGTGGGAGTTGAACCCACATTTTTGTGTATTTGCACACAAAACACTCACCAATTGAGCTAACAAGCTATCAAGTTGCAACATTTTGATAAGAGTTATATCAAGTATTGGTTAGAGTTGTAGCAACACTTGACTATAGTTATAGAAAATAGTAGTTATTAAACATTTTGTTTTATTATATTTTACTCTTGTAAACTTTGTTTAGATCCTAGTATTTATTTTGACAACATGCACTTTAGTCCCCACCAATCTGAAAATGCTCTTATTCAAACTTTCAATAATGCAATAAAATAGGTTAAAAGATCAAGAGCATTATGACTATTATTGCAATGAAATCAGATTTCACTGAAGAAATCTTTGTAACCTTGAGACTATACCCTCTGATGTACATTGAAGCCATCAATGATGTACATTGAAGCCATCTCTGATGTACATTAAAGCAATCGATGATGCCATCAGTAAGTTTTTCCCCTCTACCATTTTTGTTCACAAAAAATACAAGAAAAACCCACTTTAGAATCCAAGAATCAAAATAAACTACAACAATCTGAGAATATAACTTCAACCCAGATACTCAAATCACAAAGAAACAGACCCACAAAAAGAAAAATAAAAAGAAATGATCTTTACATTCAAAGAAAGCAAAGCAAGGTGGTTAATTTATGCAAATAAGCAAGTAATGATCTTTTCTAGTATCACCATTCACTAGTTCGACTGGGCAAAAACGAACTTTGACTGATAACTTCGATTTAGATTCATCAATTAGATACATAGTATCTAAACAACTAGGGCTTATCTCAACTATTTTTTATCAGAGGGTATTTTTCTAGAATCTGAATCGATTGTTGTTAATAACAAACAAAATTCAAAAGATTTTTTGGATAGAAATTTAGAAGTCCAAACCAAAGAATTGGTAAACCAAAAGTAAAGCAAAATACAATAAATATCACCATCTTTTGAATTGTTCTTAGGTCAAAATTAGGCCAAAATACCCACCTAAACCTTCAAGATTTCGATCATGATGACATCTCATTCTCACCAACCATATTAACAAGAAGAGCATAATATTAAGAACAACAAACTTGGAAAACAGATTTAAAGCAATCAAAATTTCGTACCTGATAATGATTGAATTGAACAATTGAGCAGCACCCAAATTTGATGAATTGAATGATTGAGCAGCACCCAAATTTGATGAACTGATCGATTGAGCAGCACCAAAATTTGATGAATTGAACAAACTTTTGATGGATGAATCAATCGATGAAGAGAGAAAAGTTCAGATTTTTGATTGCAGAAAATCGATCGATTAAGAGAGAGATGGGTTTTCAATTTTCCCCATTTAGGTGTTGCTTTCCACGCTAGGAATGATGATCACTTGTTATGAAAACTTATGGGTTTGGTTATTAGAGCTTGGGAATATCGCATCCCTTAAAAGCAAGATTAGGCCCCTTAAGTTTCACTTGTGGTGATTAACCCCCACAACTTTACCAAATGTGAGATTACACACTTATTATAATATTTAACCATTTTCTCATTAGTAAATAATTTTTTAAGGAACAATTGCTTCTAATAATGCAACCTTTTGGCTATTTGCAAATGATAATGCAACCTTATGATTATTCCTGAATAGTGCAACCTTTATACCCCATTTTCTTTGAGTAGGATAAAGCCGGATAAAACCTATAACATAGGTAAATCTAAACACTTGTCGGTTAACAATTGTCAAAAAGTCGCATATAAAGGTTGCTTAGAACCTATAAAAATAAAATAAAATACCAAATTTTCAAGTTAAATTTCATTTCATCCTACTCAAAGCAAATTAGGTATAAAGGTTGCATTATTCAGGAATAATCAAAAGGTTGCATTATTATTTGCAAAAGGCTAAAAGGATGCATTTTTAGAAGCAATTATTCCTTTTTTTAATACTAAAATAGTAGATTATACATATTTTATACAACTTATTCTTCCTGGCAAGGCTATGAGGAAGATGAGAATAATTGCATAGTGATAGGGTCTAATCTAACAAGGTTATGAGGAAGAAGAGATGCACGTTCAGTGAAGAAATTATTTTTTTGTTTTTGTATGTTTGTACTTAATATGTATAATTTATGTATTTAAGATATTTTATATCATCATAAATTATTTTCAAATGATTTTCCCAGGTATTTTTCCTAAAAAGATACATTTGTAAAGAAAAAAAATGGTTATATATACTAATAAGTGTGTAATATCACATTTGGGTAAAGTTGTGGGGGTTAATCACCACAAGTGAAACTTGAGGGGCCTAATCTCACTTTTAAGCAAACCTAAAGGGCCTAATCCTCACTTTACCCGATTTATATGATCTAATGGTTGTGATTTATTCTCACATATTAATCTATTCTCACATAACTCTTCATTCTCACCATATATATATATATATATATATATATATATATATATATATATATATATATATATATATATATAGAATTGAGTTTATGTGAGAATGACCATTTACATGAGAAGTGAGAAGAAATCCGGGACGTCTGATGAACGAAATCCAATGGTAAAAAATTAACGCGTGTCAGTAATGGCATAGTTGTAATTTTTCCAAAACTTCTCGTGTCCCCAACCCTTGTTCTTTATCTGACTCACTATTTCCCCTCACCCCCGCCTCTTTGTCTCTTTCACCATTCCTCTGTACCAGATCTAACTTGATTTGTCCCCTACCCTTTTCCTTCTCCTCAAAACCTCTCTGCTTCAAATCCAAATTAATAATCTCAAAAGATAACATACCAAAGCAAATAACATCAACATTTCATCCCCTCATTAGCAAACATGGAGATTCACCAAATACCCATCACGAGGCAAGAAGTAAAAGAAAGAGAATTTGGTGCTGAAATCGTCATATACCCATAAAATTTGGTGGCCTGATTTGTTTTAAATTTTCAGATTTTGCTTCAAGTTTGCACTCTAATGTGTTGCAATTTTAATTTCGTCTTTGAAAGAACATGTTGTTTTTTTTTTTTTTTTTATAAATTTAGCCATAACTCTAATCAATAATTGGTACAACTCTAATATGTATTTCCTATAACTCTAAACAAATATTGGTGTAACACTAATGAATACTTTCTACAACTCTAAACAAATATTGGTGTGACTCTAATAAGTATTTCCTATAACTCTAAACAAATATTAGCGTTACTCTAAATAAATTTTTAAAAAGATGCAACAGATGAGAACTGAGAACTGAGAACTGAGAAAAAAAGGAGAAGAAGGCAAGATTTTTCATTGTTGTGTTTATCATGTTTATTTAGCATAAGTGAGAGAAATTCAATGGCATTTTAAGTTTGACGAGAGGAGCGAGCTATAAGCACCTAGTATTACCGAGGTTGAAGCTTGATTCAAGTAGAAAGGAAACATGTATAGATGGTCCAGATCTTGTCCGTCCATCTTACTTTATCTAATGGCCTAAGTTCTTTCTTATTTCTCACCTAAAAAGCTTTCTCACATGATCTTGCCTATATATATATATATATATATATATATATATATATATATATATATATATATATATATATATATATATATATATTACTCATTTACATGATAGGTCAATTAATGTAGGCCTCGAATTCGTGTGTCAACTTAAGAAGTACAATCACTTATACTTACAATAAAAAATCAATATGAGATTGTAGATTAGTTGGTTAGTGTATTTAATTGTATCTCAAAGGAAAGGTTGTGGGTTCGAGTCTTAATACATAGCAATTAATTGCCTTGGGTTATATATATATATATATATATATATATATATATATATATATATATATATATTATATATATATGAACCCAATAAATAAACCTGAGGTTTTCACTTTTTTTCTCTCATTAATAATCTACGTCAATCTTGAATTTCTAGATTTGGGTGAACTCCGTAATTGGAGTGATTACCATTGATCAATATTTATAATTTACAACCCAAAGATATAGTCCTATACATATTAGGAAACCTATCTAGATTAGAAATCCAAGAACAAATGTATCCTATAGAACATTGTATTCTATCACACCTCCAAAGTTGGACACGGAGGAGGGCGAACGCTGAGACTGGACTTGAACTCCAACAATAACTGCCATGGAAGACCTTTAGTGAATATGTTAGCAAATTGATGTCTAGTAGCAACATGCAAAACCCGTATCTGACCCAACACAACCTTTTTCTCCTACAAAATGAATATCCATCTCAACATGTTTGTCGCGTTGGTGTTAAACTGCGTTACGAGATAAAAAATAGCATTGACATTATCACAATATACAATAGTAGCCTATCGAAGAAGGCACTGTAAATCCAAAAGAAGATTACATAACCATCACTAGTAGAAAAATGATGATTTGAGTCCGCTTATTTCCGTCGCATGCAAGAACAACTGACGTAAATGGTCAGGAAGAGAAGATTTGCATCGGATTGTGATAAGAGGTTTTTAGTGTGTCGTTAAGGCACCAAAAATCGCTTTTCAAACAATATTTATAACACGTAACAAGCAATTACTAAGAACGTAGTAAAGGCAAGTCAAGTCTAGCAAGTCTAGATTACCTAATTGAAGGGTTTGTGGGGTTTTAAAAATGATTTGGTAACAACTACGACTAGCTAATATCGAAGAACTAGCAAATAACACGAGATGAAATATCAAATAGGAAGACACTAGAGTTAAGGTTACTAGTATGGATCAAAGCGAACAACGATTATTAATGCAATTGTGATTCAAAGGCAACGATTATGCAAGGTTTAGTTTTCCTCTAAAATACTCTAGTCCTATCTCGAATGGTCCTCGAGAATGATCGCTTAATCAATCAACTAAATCCTCTCTCGAATGGTCTTTAGTCAATTGATTAAGAGATCCAATGAATTTGGAAAACCCCTAATATAGGATCCCCTTAATTTCTACCTAAGATCTTGGTCTAGAAATTAAGTTGATTCATGGGGATGATAAAAGAGTTCATAATTCAATTAAGAACATTTGAAATCAAAATACCAAAGCACAAATGTGATCAATATCTATCCTAAGGCCTCAAAACACCAAGATTAATACATAAACGTCTTTAAATCATCACAATCACATTAACAATACATTTAAACCCTAATCCATACTTTCACCCTAACCCTAAATAGGAGACTACTCACTAATCATGGATTCTAAGCATAAAAACATGAAATCTATAACTAATCTAGGGCTAAACATGATTAAGAGATAATTAATCCAATGAAAATAACAAATATGAAACTATAATAAAAGAGAACTAGTACTATGGAAAAGGAGAGATTAATAATCTAATAGATGTATGAATAAAACTGAAAACTTTGAAATTAAATTAATGAAAGTTACCTTGAAAGTGTAGATAATCAACAACTTTAATCTATGAATCTCAAATCTAAGAATAAGCAAAGTGTTTTTCTATCTAAAGTAAACTCTAAAATTCTTCTTTAAACTCTAGAAAAAAATAAGCATCCTCGAAAATAATAACTATCTCTCGTTCTTAACAATCACGAGTATTACAAAATTCTGGCGGAAATAGGTGGTGCGGGCGCACCAAAGCTACTGACTCAGGTGGCCAAACTTCCCAGGAATGGTGCGGACGCACACCTTCTCAACTCACACTTCCTTTCCTCCATTTTGGCGCGTGCTAACTCCTCGAGACTCCCGCCTATTACCGTATCTCCCAATTCTTGATCTTAAAAAAGATCATACCTGCAATGAAAGCACTGGAAAACACGGTGAAAGCAAATGTACTAGAAATTCAGTCAAAATTGACTGAAAATCTAGCGAAAAGTCACAATGATCAACAATGATCAAGTGAAAGAAATAGAGAGGGAAATGAGGAAGAAAGAGGGAAGAAAGGGGTATAAAGAGGATCAAACCAAACCAAAAGGAGATCGTAAAGTGTGTTAGAAACGCACTTATCAAACTCCCCCAAGCTTAGCATTTTGCTTGTCCTCAAGTAAACCAAGAATGAGAAAGAAGAAAGAGAGGAAGTGAAAAGGAGGAAAAAGAAAAATCATGCAACAAACTAATCTAAATGCTCTAAAAGCAAAGCTACAAACATGACATGCAAGCTAAATGAGTTCATAACAAGATTTAGGAGACCAATCAAACACAAGAGGGAAGATGATTAGGAAGAACAAGAGTGACTTAAGGGATCTAATCCACCAATCAACCGAGTCCCCTTGAAAAATAGGCTTTCTAAGGGTGATTTCTCACTCCTCTCCACTTCCAAGTCCCGAGTTTGACTCCCACCTAGGGATGCTCAACCATAATAGCTCGCCTCTACCACATTTTGATGACCCTCATCATGACTTGCACAAAATCTCACCCGCCACTACTAATTGACCAAGTTCAATCTAGAAGTCAAAAGCGGCTTTATTGAGGTTGTAACGGGGCTAGGTTAAAGGGTGTGGATAACAATTTAGGTTTGGCCATGACTTATTATGAGGGTTAAGCAAAAATAGGATAGAAAGGCTCAAATGGGTTGAGAAGCGGACAATTATGCAGGTATAAAAGCTTTTTGGCTTTTGAGCTCCTATTCCTAGCAAAAAGAAACGCCCTAAATCATTCTTCTATAGGCTCGGTCTTATGCAATCTTGGGGAGCTAAAATGCAAGTCACAAGTTAGGCGATCAATGGTGAGGGTTGTAAATGAGTCTTACGAGGTTATTGGCCCTCCTTCGGGGTTCACCGCACAAGGGACATAGCAATCCAATCAACCAACTCGCCTAGTTTCAAAGAGACTCTACCAAAAGTTACCGATCTCAAAGATCACCTAATCGTCACAACGAGGCTTCCAAAATCATCAAGTCAAATGCAAAGAAGGTCTTCCAATCAAGTTATGAACACTCTTAGCCACAAATCATACATGCAACTAAGCCTCCCTAAATGCAGAAAAAGGAAGAACAAATTTTTTTTGTGTTTTTTTTTGTTTTTATTTAATTTTTTATTTATTTTGTTTTTATGCAATGCAAACATTCCAAAAAAAACTACCAAAACTAAGCTAGAAACAAACTTCTAAAACAAGCTAAAAATAAACTACCAAAAACAAGCTATACAAGGTTGATTTGGATGAAACAGGGGTGGGGAGAAAAAACCAAGTAGAATAACCAATCACCAAGTCAAACCCACAACCAATAGAACACTACCTAAATAACCACCTAGGACCCCAAACTCCCAAAAACATAGGCATGCATGCGAGGATCCCCACGCTTAAGTGAAGCTCCACGCCCGAAGTTGTAAAAGGTAGGAGGGGGAGGGGGGTCAAAAAGAGCACCTAAGAGTTCCCATCATTTCCCCCATCGAGAGTGGGTTTGAAGGGAAAAACGCACCTGGATACCCGTCTGGATAGTAAGACGAGTAGTGGGGGAAGGGGCGGAAAGGTACCTCCTCAAATGGCCCGTCACGAGGGTCAAAGGCATGAGGGTAGTAGGGGTGGTTAGGGAAGGGTGCCTCATGTCCGGAGTGGCATCGGCGAGATGAGTTCGCCAAGCCACTCGAGACACATGGTCAAGGTCGGTGCGGATACCATCAAGGGTAGCAGTGACCACACGGTGGTTGGCCGCTTGAGTGGCCTGCATCTGGGCTATGGCCGCCATGACGGAGGCCATATCAAAGGATTGGGAGAAGACGCCTCGGACGCATCACTCACGGGAATGCGGTGGTCGGGCCTCGGAACCCTCTTCACAGTGGTGGACTGAAGGTAGGTCATATCAGCGCAATGATCTGGGTCAATAAGGGAAGGGGGAACCCGCCATCGGTTACATTCAGGCGGGGGGTTCCAAATGAACTCAGTGATTTGATAACAGTAGGGTCTCCCTCCCACTAGCCAAATGCAACTGGTCTTCATAAAACCACGCAGAAATTTCATCTGCTGAAGGGTCGCACCATCCATAAGTTGGACTGACCAACAGTTGGCATGCTTTCTTCTAAGCGGCCCAGGTCATCGTCCAACGAAAGGTAAGATGCTAGCCGGGTGATCATTCCACCACAAATGATCTCCCCAGCTAGAGTAGTACCCCCCCCAATCTCTTGCAATCGATTAAGGAAGATAGCTGCAAAGTTTATTCGGGCTTCGTGGTAGGCCCCATCAGTGGCCAACCACAAAACCACTAGCTAGAGATGGAAATATCCAGTGGACCACCCGACCACCCGCTCCACCCGGTTTATTAAGTGGGTGAAAAACCCGGTTTAAACGGATGATAGCCGGGTGACGGATGAGGATCGGGTTCCGATGAGATTTTTTCATCCGTCACCCGTTTACCACCCAACCCGTCATCCGTTTATAATAAAAGATATATATAATTTTTTATAGGTTATCTGATTTCCGTAGCTGGGCCTTGAATCAGGTACCTAAAATGCAACCTATATATCTATTTTAAAACCCAATAAACAAAACTCTCAAAGAGACCTTAATAAAATTTCTTCCAGCCGTCATATAAAAATCCCATTTGTTTCTCTCTTAAAACTTACCCTCTAACACTGTTCAAAAAGCACAGAGATGCGGTTAAAGATGTTCGAATGCCGAATTCATCGTTAATGGCGGGTGGAAGTGGCGGTGGAGCTAGAGGTCCAGTGATCGAAATGACTTCACTCCTCAATTCTCACGCATCTTCCTCATCTTACACTCCTCAATTCTCACGCATCTTCTTCATCTTACACTCCTCTTAGTACTGAGGATCCCTCTACTTCCAAGTTAGTTCAATTTTTTCTTTATCGAATTTCTCAAATTTGTACAATTATTATGTTTGTTAGTAGCTGCAATTATGAAATGCTAATGTGTGATTTTAGCTATAGGTTGTCTGAAATTTGCAAATGAGGAATGATTTTTTGAATTGCTCGTATTTGTGTTAACGTGTTAGTTTTGTATTTATAATTGGCGTTGATGTTTGGTGATGAAGGTTACTTTATGGAGTTACCTTCTGTCGCATGACTCTTGAATTATTTGATGTTGTTGAACTTTGTGTCTGTATTATAATTAATTAAAGTTTGGATTTGGCTTTTGGATGTTTAAATTGAGCGTTTGACACTTAAACATAGTTCATCTGAATATCACCCGATCCATCTGTTTCACCCATGGGTGATGGATGGATGATTTCGGGTGGATGTTTGACCGGGTGATGGATGGATCGGGTGGGGTGGATGGAGGCGGGTGATGGTCCACCTGCCCCGAACCCGATCCATTTCCATCTCTACCAATAGCTCTTCCTTTCTCAATTGCCCGACTTCTTGCTTAGGAAAGAAGGTATAAACCAACATCCTATGGAAGTAGCGGAGAGCATGATGGATAATCTCAGAAGCCTTGGACGAGTTCGTCCGAAACTGAGTGGTGCCATCAGTGATCTTTGCCCACCACTCTTGTTCATTGTATCCCTCCCAAAATATTGAAGAGGGGGTATCACATGGGGTAGTAGAGTCCGTCCCAAATGCGTCACAAACCTCGTCAAAAGACAGTGTTCTGACTTGATTAAATTGACGAGCTTGGATAGTCAGAGCACCGGATTCTTGCTCCCTACTTATGTTCAACGAACTCAAGAACTCAAGAGTTAGTTGGTCATAAGTAGGTTCCCGGACTTGAAGGAAGTTCGACAACCCTAGATTTCCTGCCATCTCCCTTACTATCGTGTCGATATTAAGGTGCTTGCAGGTACCAGAGTCATATAACTTCTTGGGTCACAGAGTTCGGTTCGAAAGCTGAGTAAAAATCTGACGGTGTGCAGCATTTGAGAATTTGAGAGCGTAGATAGGGGGGATTAGAGCTAGAAGAGGGTCCCTGCGAGGAGGACCCTGTTTTAGCTCTCTTAGCCCGGGAGGAAGATCCTTCGCCACTTTTTTTCCCATGGTGTTGTTTTAAAAACAATGTGAGAAATATTTTCTTTCAAACGGGGAAAAACAAAGGGCGTGGCCGTATCAATGGGACTCTTCAAAACCTTTGGTCAAACAAATCACCACACTAATAACACACAAAAGACCTAAAAAGAAAAAAAAAACTACCAGCACATAAATCCCACAATCAATAGCAACGAAGTGCTAACAAGCAAGAACTTGATTCTAATCCGAAAACTCAATCAAACTCACAAAATTCTCCAACTCACACAATCACAATCCAACAACATGTTTATCAATACTTGCTCAACAAATCACTTCAAATAGTTCAATCTAGTTCACAAAAATCTCATAGACTATGAAACTTCCACAAAGAACAAACAATTAAACTAGTTCATCACAACACCAATCATAAATTTGGGCAAAATTCATGAACAAACCAAAGCTAGAAGAAAAACAAGCATGCAATCAAAAAGAAAAAAAAACTTGTAGTCCAAATAACAAGGTTATCAATGAAAAACAAGAGCTTGGAAGGATATTACCATCTTGGAGATGAAAATCCCCAATTTTGAAACCCTAGAAATCCAAATCTTGCAAAAACCCCCAAATTGATGTACTTGATTGTTGTAGAGAGGAAGAAGATGAATTTTCCGGTGATACGTCGCCGGAAAGCCGCGATGGTCGCCAGATCTAGAGTTGTTAAAGTGAGAGAAAGTGAGTGAGGGAGGAGAGTTGTTCGAAATTTAGGAGAGCATGAGTGGTGAGTGCCGAAAAAGAAAAAAAATCGTGTGTTTAATTGCTGTCAGGGTTTGGTGCGGGCGCACCTCTAAGAGGTGCGGGCGCACCTCTAAGAGGTGCGAGCGCACCAAACTTCCTGCCAGGTGCAAAAGAATACGGATGAAAAGGTGCGGGCACACTTCTTAGGGGTGCGGACGCACCGTTTAAAATTTTCGAAAATATTTTCGAACGGTGCGGGCGCACCAGACCGTCTGACTTCTCCCCTGGCTGCAGACAGAATGGTGCGGGCGCACCATTTCTTCTGCCAAAATATTACACATTCGAGTTGTTTGGTGCGGGCGCACCAAACAGACAGCCCAACAACTTGGTGGTGTTAAATTTCGACTTCTCAAATGAATCAAATCCTCTTAAGCTCAATTAATGCTCATGGTTAGCCGGTAAAACAAAAATCTAGAGTAAAAATAAAAAAAGAAGAAGAGAAACGGGTTGCCTCCCGTGTAGCGCTTATTTTAAGTCATTATCTTGACTAAAAGGATATGTTCTTCAAGAGGTGCGCTCGGGCGAGCGAAGAATCAAGCAACCAACATAACCGATGGCTTGATCATCTCGCCTAAAATCTCATAGGCTCCATAACACTTGGAAGGGTCCCGACCACTTGGAATTTAATTTTCCGAGGAAGAGTTTTAGCCTTGAGTTAAACAACAAGACTTTGTCTCCAACCCTGAAGTCTCTTTGCTGAATCCAGTGATCGTGCCATTTCTTTGTTTGCTCTTTGTATAGTCTCGAGCTCTCATATGCATCGAACCGGAGTTCTTCAAGCTCAACTAGCTTTTCTTTCCGAGCATCTCCCGCCAAGTGAAGATCCATGTTGAGCTCTTTGATTGCCCACCAAGCTTTGTGCTCGAGTTCAACTGGCAAATGACAAGTTTTGCCATACACAAGGCAGTAGGGAGTGGTTCCTATAAGCGTCTTGAAAGCTGTGCGAAGAGCCCAAAGAGCATCATCTAGCTTCAAAGACCAATCCTTCCTTGTTTTATTTACCACTCTCTCAAGGACATTCTTCACTTCTCGGTTGGAAACTCCAATTTGGCCTTGAGTTTGGGGATGATAGGGAAGTTTGGCTTTGTGATTCACCCCGTACTTCTTCAAGAGGGCCTCCAGTTGCTTCTTGGCGAAGTCTGAACCGTCATCACTTATCAATACTCGGGGTACCCCAAACCTTGGGAAGATGATCTTCTTAAGGAGTTTAGTTACAACCTTGTGGTCATTGGTGGTGGAGGCAATGGCTTCAACCCACTTAGTTACATAGTCAACCGCAACAAGGATGTACATGTTGCCCAAAGAAGGGACAAAAGGACCCATGAAGTCAACTCCCCATACATCAAAGGGCTCAACCTCCAAAATATTTTGTTGAGGCATCTCATGTCTCTTCGTGATGCCGCCACTCACGAGCATATTTTTGAAATGATGGCCAAAACATACCACATTGGAACACCTTAGGAACAGTTTTGCTTACTCCACCATGCCCTCCACATGCCAAGGTATGGCAATGATTCAACACCGAATTGATCTCATGATTGGGCACACACCTTCTAAAAACACCATCGGCGCACTTCTTAAACAAGAGAGGGTCATCCCAATGGAACCTCAAAGCCTCCTTGAAAAATCGCTTCCTTTATTGAGAATTGAAACCATGAGGTTCAATCCCACAATCCAAGTAGTTCGCATAGTCTGCGAACCATGGAATCTCATTAATCAGAAAAGCGAACAATGCTTGTTCTCTCAAATCTTCTTCAATAGGGGTCTCGTCGGGATCCAAGACCTTCTCATCAAGAGGGAGACGAGAAAGATGATCAGCTACCACATTCTCCGTCCCATTTTTCTCCTTCATCTCAAAATCAAACTCTTGAAGAAGCAACACCCACCTAACGAGCCAAGGCTTTGCATATTTCTTACTCATCAAATAACGGACCGCAGAATGATCTGTATACACAATAGCCTTATTATTGCAAGTCAAGTAAGACCAGAATTTGTCAAATGCAAAACCTATGGTAAACATCTCCTTCTCCGTAGTTGCATAATTCCGTTGAGTATCATTCAAGGTCCTACTTGCATAGGCTATGACATGTAGCCTTCCTTCCTTGCGTTGCCCAAGAACAACGCCCACTGCAAAGTCACTAGCATAGCACATCAGTTCAAAAGGCAAGCTCCGATCTGGAGCTTGCACAATGGGGGCAGAAGTGAGGGCCTTTTTCAAAGTTTCAAAAGTCTTAATACAAGACTCATCAAACTCAAAATCTACATCCTTTTGAAGTAGATTCGTCAATGGTTTGGCTATTTGAGAAAAATCCTTCATGAAACGCCGGTGAAAACCCGCATGTCCAAGGAAAGCACGAACTCCCGTCACCGAGTTCGGTGGCGGAAGTTTCTCAATAACCGAAACCTTTGCCGGATCCACTTCAATGCCCTTTTTTGACACTTTACGCCCAAGGACAATGCCTTCCTCGACCATAAAGTGACAGTTCTCCCAATTCAGGACGAGGTTCATCTCTTGACACCTTTTCAATACACACTCAAGATTAACCAGACATGTGTCAAAAGATGAACTATACACACTCAAATCGTCCATGAACACCTCAATATAATCTTCTAGCATGTCAGAGAAGATTATTGTCATACACCTTTGGAAAGTAGATGGGGCATTCACAAACCAAAGGGCATCTTTCGATATGCGAATGTCCCATACGGACAAGTAAAGGTGGTTTTCTCTTGGTCATCCGGATAAATAGGGATTTGAAAGAATCCGGAATAACCATCGAGAAAACAAAAGTGTGAATGACGAGCAAGCCTCTCCAACATTTGGTCAATGAAGGGGAGAGAGAAATGGTCCTTTCGGGTGGATTTGTTTCTAACGCACTAGTTGAGATAGTTTCTCCTTTCTCATTCTCAACAATAGTCATGCCTCCTTTTTTTCGGAACCACGTGAATCGGGCTCACCCACTTGCTATCGGAGATAGCGTAGATGATTCCCTCATCACGCAATTTCATAATCTCTTTTTTTACAACCTCTTTGAGGTTAGGATTGAGCCTTCTCTGATGCTCTATGGATGAGGCATTACTATCGATGAGATGGATACGATGCATAGCAAGAGAATGGCTTATTCCCTTAAGGTCATCAATCGAGTACCCAATGACATCTTTATATTTCTGTAATATCTCAATCAATTTTGATATAGAGATGTCATCAAGACTCGAATTGACAATAACTGGATAAATGCATGCACCATCAAGAAAAACATATTTAAGAGAAGAGGAAGGGGTTTGAACTCTATCTTGGGAGGAGGCTTAGAACACTCCTATTTGTCAATGGATGTAGCTAGAACCTCAAATGCTTCATCTTGTGTCTCCTCAATGGTAGTATCAAGAAGCATGGAGAATTCCTTCACCTCTTCCATGTCCAAGCTCGGGGCTTCGGTAAGAGAAGCATACAACTCATCCCCGATGTGAACCGCACTCACAGCATCCTCTATCTCATTCTCCACTAGACTAACCCGGCAAATTCTTTCTATCATAGGCCTCTTCAAAGTCTTAGAGAACTCAAACACAACCCGCTCATTGGCTACCTCAATAGTGATTGTATCATTTTTGCAATTGATCACGGCACCCAATATCTTTAGAGCTTCTCTTCCAAGAATGCGAGGAGTCTCCGGATCTTCCTCCATATCCATCACCACAAAATCAGAAGGCACAAAAACATGCCCAACTTGGATTAGTACATCCTCCAACTCACCATGGGAGACTCTCACAGTGCGGTCCGCCAATTGAATAGTTTTTCGTGTCGGATGAAGAAGAAAATTTAGGTGCTTAGCAATGGACAGTGGCATCAAACTCACACTTGCTCCTAAGTCGGCCAATGCACCCTTAGGCTCTAGATCACCTATCTTCACCGCAAGGTGAAACTCCTGGGGTCCCTTTGCTTCTTAGGCATAGTACGTTGCACAAGAGCACTCACTTGCTAGGGCAAAGTGATAAGCTCATCTTCAAGCTTCCGTTTGTTGGAGAGAATCTCCTTCAAAAATTTAGCATAGGTCGGCATTTGAGACATAGCCTCAAGGAATGGAATATTTATTTGAAGACTTTTCATCACATTGAGGAATTTAGTGAACTTGTCACTCAATTTTCTCTCCACTAACCGTTGAGGATAGGGAACCGGAGGCACATAAGTCTTAGTTGGTGGAGAAGATGGCATTGGAGCTTTATCACCAACTTGGACTTGTGGCTCATCTCTTTCCACATTCTCTCCTTTATCACCCTTTTCAACCTCAACTTCTTTCTCAACGACCTCAACTTCTTCTTCCTTCTCTACCTCCTCGCAGGCATCTTAGGACCCTCATAACTTGTTCCCGACGTCAAATGGATGGCTTTGGCTTGGTGGAGGTTGGGGTTAGGAATGGGTTGGCCCGAAAGTTGATTTGTGGGAGTAGAGGGGTTTTTCTCGGCTACTTGGACAATTTGGGTTTCAAGCATTTTATTATGGGTTTGTAGCTCTTGAAACCTTTGCTCATGGTTTTGGAGAATTTGGTTCATGGATTGAAGTTGTTGGAGAATTTGGAGAGAGGTGGGATCGCGAGATGGAGTAGGTTCGGGATTTTGTTTGGGGAACGGAGGGTTAGAGGGAGGTTTTTGGGTATTGGCACTTTGATGTGGAGCTTGGTAGACATGAGACCCTTGTGAGGATGAACCACCTTGATTATAGTTTGCGTTATACCCTTGCACATACCCTTGATTGTAGTTTTGTTGGGGTTGTTTCCAACCTCCTTGGTGATTGCTTCTATACCCTTTGTTTCCTTGGTAACCATCTCCTTTAGAGTTTATTGCCGCCACATGCTCCGAATTTGTACCTCCACAATATGATGTATCATGATTAGTACCTCAACAAATATCACAATAAAAGGAATTTACCTGTGATGGATTAGATGATGCGAGGTTGATCTTAGAGAGCTTCTTGTCAAGTTGATCCATCTTAGCTTGAATTTGATCCATGGGATCGAATTCAAACTTCCCACTCTTCTTAGGTTGAGCACCTCTTTGTCGTCCACCCCATGAATAGTTCTTAATTACTTCCTCAATAGTGGACCCAAGTTGATCTTACGGGATCTTTGAAAGTTGACCTCCCGCTCCAACGTCAAGGTTGGCACGTGATATAGGATCAAGGCCATCATAGAAGAATCGCATTAGTAGATTCTTGGTAAACTCATGGTGAGGGCATGAACGGATCATCTCCTTGAACCGTTCCCAAGCTTCCGCAAGTGTCTCATTGATTGTTCTCTTGCTCAAATGAGGAGATCTTCCTCCTTATGTCTGCCCTCTTCCACTCTGGAAAGTATTTCTTCAAAAAGGCTATTGTGACTTCCCCCATGTAGTGAGGGAATTAGCAGGTAAGCTCTTAAGCCATGATTTTGCTTTTTCGGTAAGAGAAGACCGGAACAAATGCATCTTGATGTAGTCTGGAGAGACGTCATTTGTGGTTATCATGGCACAGATCTCAAGAAACCTGTCAAGATGGTCCAAAGGATCTTCATCTGACCCCCCACAAAATTGTTCTGCCTACACCATCCGAGTGTACTGAGGATGAATGCTGAAATTGGTAGTAGTGGTGGGGAGTCGAATACCACCTTGAAGAACATAGGAACCCGGATTTTCGAAATCCCTAAAGAGTTGTGGATTTGCTTCACCCATTTCTGACTCTACTTCACTTGTTGTACTTGAGGCTAGTGAAGATGGTTCGGAACCCAAGGACAAATCTTCCAAATTTTTCCACTGCTTTCGCAAGGTACGGTCAATTTCTGGATCTAGAGGAAAGGTGGGTGAACCATGAGCTCTTCTTATCATGTAACACAACAAAGCTAAGTAGAAGATTAGCAAATAACAACCATAGTCAAAAAGAAAATAAAAGAAAAATCAACTAAGCAAATCTAAACTAAAATAAACTTTAATTAATAGCACAATCTCCCCAAGAAAATAGCTCATTTTGATAAGAGGTTTTTAGTGTGTCGTTAAGGCACCAAAAACCGCTTTTCAAACAATATTTATAACACCTAACAAGCAATTACAGGGAAATTGGGATTAATTAAAGTCTAGCAAGTCTAGATTACCTAATGAGGGGTTTGTGGGGTTTTAAAAATGATTTGGTAACAACTACGACTAGCTAATATCGAAGAACTAGCAAATAACACTAGAGTTAAGGTTACTAGTATGGATCAAAGCGGACAACGATTATTAATGCAATTGTGATTCAAAGGCAACGATTACGCAAGGTTTAGTTTTCCTCTAAAATACTCGAGTCCTATCTCGAATGGTCCTCGAGAATGATCGCTTAATCAATCAACTAAATCCTCTCTCGAATGGTCTTTAGTCAATTGATTAAGAGATCCAATGAATTTGGAAAACCCCTAATATAGGATCCCCTTAATTTCTACCCAATATCTTGGTCTAGAAATTAAGTTGATTCATGGGGATGATAAAAGAGTTCATAATTCAATTAAGAACATTTGAAATCAAAATACCAAAGCACAAATGTGACCAATATCTATCCTAAGGCCTCAAAACACCAAGATTAATACATAAACGTCTTTAAATCATCACAATCACATTAACAATACATTTAAACCCTAATCCATACTTTCACCCTAACCCTAAATAGGAGACTACTCACTAATCATGGATTCTAAGCATAAAAACATGAAATCTATAACTAATCTAGGGCTAAACATGATTAAGAGATAATTAATCCAATGAAAATAACAAATATGAAACTATAATAAAAGAGAACTAGTACTATGGAAAAGGAGAGATTGATAATCTAAAAGATGAATAAAACTAAAAACTTTGAAATTAAATTAATGAAAGTTACCTTGAAAATGTAGATAATCAACAACTTTAATCTATGAATCTCAAATCTAAGAATAAGCAAAGTGTTTTTCTCTCTAAAGTAAGCCCTAATATTCTTCTCTAAACTCTAGAAAAAAATAAGCATCCTCAAAAATAATAACTATCTCTCGTTTTTAACAATCACGAGTATTACAAAATCTGGCGGAAATAAGTGGTGCGGGCGCACCAAAGCTACTGACTCAGGTGGCCAAACTTCACAGGAATGGTGCGGGCGCACCTAGCTAACTAACAGCAAGAATGCTGAATTTATTGGGCGGTGCGGGAGCACCGATGTGTGCGGGCACTGCTAAGGTAGTGCGGACGCACACCTTCTCAGCTCACACTTCCTTTCCTCCATTTTGGCGCGTGCAAACTCCTCGAGACTCCCGCCTATTACCGTATCCCCCAATTCTTGACCTTAGAAAAGATCATACCTGCAATCAAAGCACGGGAAAACACGGTGAAAGCAAATGTACTAGAAATCCAGTTAAACTTGACCGAAAATCTAGCGAAAAGTCACAATGGTCAACAATGATCAAGTGAAAGAAATAGAGAGGGAAATGAGGAAGAAAGAGGGAAGAAAAAGGTATAAAGAGGATCAAACCAAACCAAAAGGAGATCGTAAGTGCGTTAGAAACGCACTTATCAGATTGTAATCGACGTGCGACGCAAATAACCAAAGCAAATGATTGGCAGGCTAATTTGCGTCGAATGGTATGGAGGACGCGACGTAAATGACAAAGGCAATTTACATCGCTAAGGTGTAGACGTCCGACGCAGATGACTGAGGCGTTTTGGATCCGGGGCTTTGCGTCGGATGGATTTTTGGATCCGACGCACATGACTAAAGTGAATGGGCAGCAATACACGAGCTATTTGCATCAAACCCTCTTAATATGCGATGCAAATCGTGGTGTCAGGCGATGTGCGTCGGATCTCACAGCCCATCCGACGCAGATGACCAGCCCGTTTATTTTTTTCGATCATTGAAGCCCTAGCCCCTAAACATTACTCCTAACTTCTGTCTCACTCACACTTCTCACTCTCTCTCTCTTGCAAATGGCAAATCCTCGGTGCCTCACTCACCGGTGCACTCCCACTCTGACTGCCGCTCTCTTCTCTGGCGAACGACCCCCTCTTTCTCTCTCACACTCTCTCTCTCATTCTCGCTGGTGCACTCACTCTTTCTCTCTCACTCACCGGTGCACCGATGTGCCGCTGCACTCTCTCTCTCTCTCTCTCTCTCTCTCTCTCTCTCTCTTCTCGCTGCACTCTCATTCTCTCTCTCCGTCTTCGGTCCGGTAATCCGTCGACTTTTCCGGCTATCTCCGTCCGGTTGCACCGTCGAGTCAACACCTCGCCTCCACTGCTGCATCACTCTCTCGCCGCCGATTTCTCTGGCAATGTAAGTCTTGCTTTTTTTAATATTTTTTTACTTTAAATTAAATTACACCCTCTTGATCATATTAAGTCATCGTTCTTTTTTTTTTCCATTGATCTTAGCAAATCTATTTTAATCTTAATGTTGTTTCTTAATCTCTAATTTGTTAATTTCCTTAGATAATTGATTTTATGAGTTATGACTTTTAATCATTATTTAATTTTTGGGTTGGTCAATGCCCAACTGCAGCTGCCACATTTCGTCCTCTATTGGTCAGTTTGCCGGTGCTCAAGCTCACCTCGTTGTACTTGTCTTCGCTGCTCCTTGAGAGCAGAGGTATATATTATACCTTTTACTTTATGTAGATTTGTTAAATTTGTCCCTATAATGTTGAATTATGAACAAACCTATATAGGGATCAGGAATTTGAAGGAATGGTTTGGTTTTGTGATTGGGAAAGTATATGAATTAATCGAATTTGTATGAAATTATTGTCTTGTTATATATGAATTATGAATTTGTGGATTTAGTTTCTCCATTGACATATTGACATACCTTGATTAGGTGGGGAGGGAAATCTAAGGAATGGATTGGTTTGTGCTATTTAATTGCAATGTGCATCATTGGCCTAGATATATACCCGTTCGAGGCTTACTCATTAGGAGTAAGTCTTGAATGGTCCTCGGTTTGGGACTGTCTTTGAGTTTCTTATCTCACTTAGGATGTGAATGAATGTTTGGTTTTTTATTCTAAGGAAGATCTAGCTCATTTCCCTAAGCTTTCTCTGGGTACAGATGTTGATAGTTTACCTACTATCTTCATCGTATACTTGGAGAACTGTAGGGAAGTGCTGCTGGATCTTTCTTAGAATTGAAAACCAAACGTTCATTCACTAGTGAGATGAGAAACTCAAGGATGGGTTAGGTTGGAGTGATAAGTACCCAAATGTTCCAAAAACCATCAAAGCAAACCCTAAAATAACGAGAATCAACCTATCAATAAATAAAACATCGAAA
Organism: Beta lomatogona; assembly: GCA_947646795.1. NCBI lineage: Eukaryota > Viridiplantae > Streptophyta > Magnoliopsida > Caryophyllales > Amaranthaceae > Beta > Beta lomatogona. Next base: position 325,965 of record CANSNZ010000136.1, on the reverse strand, counting down.
AAAATCAAACGAAGACACAAATGAATTAACCCTAAAAACAACGAAATCACCAAATAAAAATGCAAAAGAAAAGGAAATAGATTAGATGTTGGATCCCTACCACAAATCACACGAAACAAAATGATTCAGATGAACGTTGAACGCCTAAAACAACAGAAAATCGGCCTCCGTATCTCTCGTCCTCCTTTTTTGGAATATCTCTCTCTGGTGGTTGGTGGTTGGCATCGTGCGCTGGTGGCTGGCGTGGAGTTGATGGTGAGAGACGAATAGGGAGGATTGTGGAGATGGTGGTGAGAGAGAGATGGAACTTTAGGGTTAATGAGAGACGAATAGGGAGGATTGTTGTTGTTGGGCGATGGCTAGTGTGGTGTTGTTGCATGCTGTGATAAAGAGAGAGGATGGGATGGACAAAGGGTGAGAAAGTGGGGGAATTCAGGTTAATGATTTTTGGACTATTGAGCTGATCTGCTTCGGAGGAGAACAGGATCAGTATCCGGTTCTCCTCCAAACCGGATCAGTTTAATAGCTCGGAAATTTCCGCCAAAAACAAATTGAATTTACTTATCCGATTTTGGGAGAACCGGATTAGTTTGTTTGTGTCATATAAGATTTTTTGCACTAGTGTTACCGTGGTGAAAAGTGAATGATGAGTTGTCACTCTAAGCAACAACAAACCTCATATGAAGAAGAAAATGTGCAAACGCTGATACCAAGCTCGGGGAGCTTGTTTGAGATCATAAATAGCCTTACAAAGGCAACAAACATAGTGAGGAAACCTCTTATCAACAAAACCTATAGGTTGATGCATATAAACAGTTTCCTATAAGTGAACCCCAATATTATACGAATAGTAGTAGGACGAATAACTAGACTAAATGTTTCATCACAATCAACTCCCACCTTCTGAGATGTACCATCACAAACAAGTCGAGCTTTGTACGTTTGAAGGTCACCTTTATCATTTTCTTTGTGACTATGAATCAGCATGCAATTTACAATATTCACCCCCATAGGCCTAGGTAAAAGTTGACATGTCCATGTATTAATTAAAGCATTATATTCATCATGCATTACCGCGTTCCAATTCGGGTCAGTCAAAGCTATTTTGTGAGATTTAGGATTTGGCGATTAGGAGAGAGGAGAAGATATGGCAATAGAATGTAAATCAAATTTATGGGATTGGGTTTAGAGATACCTGATTTGGACGGGCGGTCATGTGGTGAGAGGAAGGGAGGAAGGGAGGGGTCGTGTTGGCCTAATGGTTTGGAGCCCAAGCATGGGGGAGGGTTGTACCGTGCGTGGGGAATGTGTTGGGCTTGGGTTCGGATAAGGGGAGGGGGGAAAACTGGGCGATGGGCCTGGCAAGGATGCGTTGGGTGGTAGCAAAAAGGGAGGAGGGATCTGCTAGGTCTGGATCATGAGGGGAGGGACGCGCACCAGGGGATGGGGGTGGGTTTAGGCCTAGCTGTGAAGCGCACTAGGGGAAACGTAAGGATGAGGGATTTCGTTTTGTCGAGCGTAGGCCTGGGTGATTTGTGGAGCAAAGGGAGGCTGCTAGAAGGGAGAGACTAAGGGGTTGTCCCCGAATCCTCAAGGAAAGAATAGTTGTTAAATTTGGAAAGCAAAGACACCCAAAAACCCGAATATGGTCATAAGAGGGGGTTATTTTAAAATATACTTCAGCAGGAGCAATATTATTCAGTGTCTTAGTAGGCAAGAGATTAACAAGGTATGTGGTCGTTTTAAGAGATTCTACCCAATATTAAGGAGGAATGGAAGCATGACAAAGGAGGGTGCGAGACATGTTATCTAAAGTTTTGACCATGCGTTCGGCTTTTCCATTTTGTGAAGATGTATGAGGGCAAGAGAAGCGAAAAATTATTCCATTTTTGACACAAAATAATTTAAAAGGGCTATTATTAAATTCTCTACCATGACCACATTGGAAAGCTTTAATGAGGCGTTCAAATTGTGTTTGGACATATTGGCAAAAATTAAGGAAGTTTTGATAGACCTTAGATTTAAATTTGAGCAGTATAGTCCACACAAAGTGAGTAAAATCATCTAATTGCTAGCACTAAATAATATTTATGACCTTGAGAAGTACGAATATGAAGAGGTCCACAAATCAGCATGAATAATATCAAAATCATAATGAATAGTACTATTAGGTTGATGAAACGGTAAGCGAAGATATTTTCCTACTTGACAAGAATTGCAAAAATCGGAGCGAAAAGCGAACCTTATTACAATTTATTAAATATCTAGACCTAAGAAAGCTTAAGAGTTTGGGATGTTGGATGTCCAAGGCGACTATGCCAAGTTGTTGATGAAGTAGCCGTTAGGGCGGTTGCTAGGCATGTAGATGGTGGAGTGGTCACTGGATATAGCTCCCCCGAACTATTTACACCTCACTATTATATTCCCCGTGCGAAGGTCCTTTACATAAAAACCATAAGGATCAAATTCAAGGGAGGCATTATTATCAATGGGGGTGTGATTTGAACCCGTGAGCTTTATGTCGCGCAGGCTCTGATACCATGCTAGATTTAGATAAACTCCGTAATTGGAGTGATTACCATTGATCAATATTTAAAGTTTACAACCTAAGGATAGTCCTATACATATTAGGAAACCAATCCAGACTAGAAATCTAAGAACAAAATATATCCTACAGAATATTGTATTCTATCATAAATCAAAGCATTACCATATTCAGAATTTCTTCGTGAATTTGAGGTTGGCTTTTGTAACATTAAAGGAAGAACAATGAGCGTCATAAGTGTAGAAGATTTTGGGGATATAAGCCAGTTTAAAATTCAATCTCCTCTAGATTGTTTGCTCGTTGTTGTTGAAAAAGCTCTTAATGAAGAAAAACAAATATAAAAAGCAGCAAGATCGAAACAAAGAGTACTACCAGAAGAAGGGAATGAACCTTGACTTCCTCAAAGATTTAGGGGCAAAATTAAGGACTTGGATGGATTAGATTCCAATATTTTGATACAAAAGACACTGTCCAATCAATTCTGATTTGAAATCGATTTTGGTGCAATTGTCAATGTCCATACAATAATATAGCCTTATAAATCTGGAGGAGAAAGTGGATACTCAAGTGAGTGTACAAGTAATACAGCCAAACGAAAATATGGACGTGATCAACCTTAACTTTACAAAGTGGAATAGTTTACGTTGTTATGTTTTAAATGGTAACTGGAGTAGTTTTGTTGAGAAGAGCAAAGGAATACTAAAGAATCAAGATGTAGTTCAAGCTTAATATTTTCGAATTACATCAATACATGGTTAAGATAAGATGCTTCTGATGTTGCTCTTGCTCAGAAATATGGTTTTGCAATTGTTAAACTCTAATTCATTGGAAATCAAAGTTTGACCGCATGATCAATTTTGAAGTATAGGATAAAAAATTCAAAATCTTTTTTTTTATATTTGAGCTTAGTTTCATTTGATGTTATGTTTTGTTAATTTAACCATATTTGTTTTATCAACGTTACTTAAGATTCTGTGTTGGTTAACCTTATCCACTCATCTACTACAAATATATTGCTTGATCTCTTGTCTAGTCCATAACGTGAACATATCACAAATTGATGATGTATAAATGCATTCATGATAATAAAAAAAAATAACATTTTCATATCTTTTACACTACATAAAAATCCATAACAACCGTTGTTCGTCGCTCATCAATCGTCATATATAGGATATGTATATAACTTAAGAGTATAAAAAAGAATCCACAACAAGCTATATAAATTAGGCAAAGCTGGCCTCAATAGCACCAACTACGGTTTGGATGCAAGCAGCACCACCAACTTTGACTAATAGCCAAAATATCACCAAATATTGCTTGGAAGCAGCGGCGTATCATATATGACATCGGCGGCTAAAGATTCCACCGGAGCCGAGGAATCTCTATAATTTTGAGATGACAAAGCTTGTTGTAGTAGCACCAACTATGTATTGTGTGCAATGAGCACCACCACCTTTGACTTATAACTAGTTTATTCTATATTTTTCCTATTGTCCAAAAAAAAAAATTCAATACTCAAGCTAAGATTTAAGAATACTAATATAAAACTCTTGAACAAGGTCGTGAACATGCTGCAAGTATGAAAAAATGGATATCAAAAGAATATATACAGTACACCACAAATATAAAAGGCGCAAAATCAAACAAGAAAGCAAACCCATAATTAAACTAAAAGCAACTAAAATTCCATCAATAATAAAAGAGAAAAGGCTTGATGAGTAACCATTGATTTTGCTTAGAAGAAGAAAACCTATAAAATAAGGTAGAAAACATAAAATTACTACATTAACTTATGGGAGATAGAGATAAAAAATAATAAAATCACAAATTATTTTTTTAGCTAAATTGGAAGAAAAATAGAAAGAATGATAAAAAAAAAAAAAGGAAAAATTTACAGGAATAATCCAAACTATTGGAGGTATTCTCAAATTAATCCAAACTATGGTTTATTCTGGTATAATCCCAACTTAATGGTATCCCTTCCCAAAATGATCCCATATGACCAGCTACCTATTAAATAGGTAAAAAAAAAAATTCTGTTCTTTTTTCTTTTTATTTCACCCTTTCTCTCTCTTCCTCTCTTACCCACCACCATAAATCAACCCCCTAACCACCACCTCCATCGAATTCCAACACCTAACAATCACCTCCACCAAAAAAACCCACCACCGACCTCCTTATAAACAACACTCCACCATCAATGCCGCCTAAATTCTCATCGTCGCCAGATTCTCACCCGGAATTCCTCCATCCCAAACCGACTGTGAGTTCCGCGTTCTTCCGGTGGTTTTTCTCGAAGATTTGAGATCATCGTTCTCATCTCTGATTTGAACTTCTATTACTCTGAGTGAATTATCATTAAGGATCCTTCGATATTCTCTCTTGTTCAATCAAGCCTTCCTTCCAATCGGAAATTCGCCAAATCCAGGTCCTTTTTACTTTTTCTCATCGCTTCCTCCATTCTCCTGGTGATCTGGTCAGCGATGGTTTGCTTGGCTGCATCCATGGCCAAGCTCACTGAACTCCTGATCTGTTCAGTAATGGAGTCCTGCGGACTTGCCATCTGAGCTTCCAACATATCAAGCCTCTGACATGATGTCGATGGTGCCATTTTTTTTTTCCTTTTAGCCAGAGTCGAGCTGCTCTGATAATGAGTGTTGTCGACAGCACCATCAGCCCTTGTAGTCGTGTAAATCAATTCTCTTCGTCGCGAATTGCAGGGCAACCTTCTTGATGTCGACAACACCAACAACACCATCAATGGTGTCTTCTTCGAGGAGAGAGAGTGTGAGAGCGAGGAGAGAGACTGTGAGACAAAACCATGAACGGTACTTTCATGATGTCGGCGAGTTTAGGGAGGAGTAGGCGTGAGGTTTTTGTGGTTTCAGGTTGGCCATTTGATTTTTGGCCGTTGGGTTTTTGTGGTGGTTGGCTGGTTAGCTTGGTGGGTGATTCGGTTTTTGGTGGCTGTGGAGAATGTAGATAGTTGGAGTTTTCTTCTTTTTTTTTTTTTGCTTAAAACTAAAATCAATAAAAAAAAATTGGACCAATTAGTGAAGAACACTTGGACGATATGACCTTCCCAACCGGTTAAATCAGGTTATGGATCATTTTGAGAAGATATCCCTTATAGTTGGGATTATACTGGAATAAACCATTATTGGGATTAATTTAAGAAGACCCCCAATAGTTTGGATTATTCTTGTGAATTTTTCCAAAAAAAAAAGGGCAAAAAGATGAAAAAAATATGTTATGCAAAAACCTCGATTCCTCAAAATTTTAAACTCTAGGATTTCGTTTCTTCTCCTTCAATGTAGCTAAACTCTGAAATTCAATCAACGATCTCTCTCGCGCGCTCTTTATTTCTCCTTCAAGCTCTGCAATTTTGTAACAATGGTGAATGATACTAAGTATGTTAGACGCAACAATGGTGAATGATACAAGCTCTGTAATTTCGCAACAATGGCGAATTTATTAGAATTTTGTTCAAATTTTAGGTTTTTTGTTCTTGATTTTGTTTTTAGAGTGAAACGGATAAACATGTGTTAGGCCCATACATGTAGTCTTTGTCATATTAACTTGTATTCTGATGTATAGCCCATTAGCTCTCTTATTTAGGATGTATTTATTGCTAACCCTAAAGTCAATACAACTAAGGAAAACACATTCCTACATGGTATCGGAGCTATAAGCCTTCCTGCCGTTTTTTTTCCTCTACTACTTCTTCACGGCAGCACTCTCTTCTTTCACGCCTCTCCACAGCGGCGCGCCGTCATGACCGAGGATTCTAAACTCCGACTCGTCTTCCCCATTTTTTTTGAGTTCCGGTGACCAACCCAGAAACTTAATCACCCACGTGATTCTCAAAGGGGACAACTACTTATCTTGGGCTAGGGCACTCACGCTGTCCTTGAAGGCTCGCCGGAAATTCGTTTTCATTGATGGTACTATCAAAAAACCTACTGACTAGAAAAAATTACTCGATTGGGATACCGTTAATTCCATGTTAGTTTCATGGATGCTCCGTAGCATGGATTCGAAGTTAGCCGCTTCCATTCCCTATCATGAGGAGGCTCGACCTCTATGGCTTTATTTGGAGACTTGAATCTGCGTCGCTGATGGTCCTCGCCTCCAACAACTTCGTGCTAATATTGCAAACTGCAAACAAACCAAAACTATGACTATGGAGGATTACTATAACACGTTAATGGGATTATATGATGATTTGACTCGTCTGAAACCCTTACATGGTTGTACATGTGGCTCGTGTACGTGTGATGTGGCTGGGAAATTCGCCGCCGATCGCGATGAGGAGAAGCTGCATCAATTTTATATTAGTGTAGATGATGACTTGTTTTCCACCGTCCGATCAAATCTCCTCTCTCAACAACCACCGCCCGATCTTCATCGTGCTTATCATGCGTTCTTGCAGGAGGAACGAGTTCGTCTCATGGCTCGTGACAAAACCGTGGTCGAGGACGCTCATGTCTTTGCTATGACAGGTTCGTTTGATCGCCTAGCTCGCCCAGATAAATCCAAACTATTATGTACTCACTGTAAAAAACGTGGGCATGACATATCTTCTTGCTTTAAACTCCATGGTCGCCCCGCGTGGTGGGAGGAAAAATTTGGGAAGGGCTCTGGCCCGTTCTCCTCTATTCTCGCCGGAAAGTCCAGCCTGCCTGCTGCTCCTCCACCCGAGCGCCGCTCTTCCGCGCCGGCAGCGCGCATACACGCAGCCTGTGACGCTGCCACTGCTCTCAGCAGCAGCCCCTTGCCTTCGCCAGCTTCTTCGAATGGGGGTGGGGGTCCCTCTCTTGACTCCCTCACTCCTGCTCAACTGCAGGTGCTCCTAAATATGGTAAATGACCACTCTTCTGCTGATATGATGGGTGAGTCTCTTATTTCTTCTTGGCTCATTGACACGGGAGCGTCTTATCATGTTACTGGCACTTCTTCCTTATTAATTGATCCTATTCCTTTACTTGACTGTTGTGTTGGTTTGCCTGATGGTCAACAAGTCATGGCTACTAAGGCTGGCACGGTTCATCTTCCCGGGGGTTTAGTTCTTAGCCATGTGCTGTTTGTTCCCTCATTATCTTGTAATCTGATCACGGTGTCGAGGTTGATTGATGACTCTCACTGTGTTGTTCGTTTTACTGACTCTTTATGTGCTATACAGGACCTTCGCTCGGGGAACCTGATTGGAGCCGGTGAACGAAAGGATGGACTCTACTACTATCGTGGGATTCCGAGTATTCATGCTGTGACTTCTTCTGACATCAGTGACTTTGAGTTGTGGCATCGCAGACTGGGGCATCCCTCAGATAAGGTCGTCAAGCTTCTTCCTGTTTTTAGTGATTGTAGTAGCACGAAATGTTTAAATAAAGCATGTGTTGTTTTCCCTCAAGCGAAACAATCTCGTCCTAGCTTTCCCGTTAGTTATAACAAAGCTAGCCGTATCTTTGAATTGATTCATTGTGATTTGTGGGGCCCTTATAAAACTGCCTCTTCATGTGGAGCACATTATTTCTTAACCTTAGTGGATGATTTTTCCCGTGCTACTTGGGTGTATTTGTTGCCTTCCAAAACTGCTGTCTATAAGTCTTTTTGCTCCTTTCTTGCTATGATTGAATGTCAATTTGAGGTGCATGTTAAACGGGTACGCAATGATAATGGTACGGAATTCAATTGCATGCTTGATTATTTTTCTACCCATGGCATTATTTTCCAAACCTCGTGTGTTGGTACTCCTCAACAACACGGTCGCGTTGAGCGTAAACACCGCCATATTCTTAATGTGAGTCGTGCTCTCATGTTTCAAGGGTCTCTCCCTACTTCCTTTTGGGGTGAATGTGTCCTTGGTGCCGTTTATTTAATTAATCGGACCCCTTCTCGTTTGTTGAACAATAAAACACCCTTTGAGCTTTTGTTCGGGGTTGTCCCTGATTTCAATGAATTAAAAGTGTTTGGTTGTCTTTGTTTCGCTTACAACCAACGGGCTAAGGGGGACAAGTTTGCCTCTCGTAATCGGAAGGGTGTGTTTGTTGGCTATCCTCACAATAAAAAGGGATGGAAAGTGTATGATTTGGAGACTCACGAAATTTTTGTTTCTCGCGATGTTCAATTTTTTGAGCTTGAGTTTCCTCTTCATGATCCTAATGTGGGGTTGGAAGATGAATTTACGGATTTCTGGGGTGATAATGATTTGTCATTTGCTTTGGATGAGGCCTCCAACACTCTCTTGGACCCTCCTGACTCATCCGCTGCTCCTGCTGTTGGGCCTTCCGCCCCCGCTGACCCACATGACCCCCTGCTGGGCCTTCCGCATCTGCTACTTCTTCTACCGCCGCTGCTGGGCTTTTGGCTCCCAGCCCAGCCACTGGGTCGCTACTCCCCCGCCCAGCCGCATGGTCTCATGCCTCGGTCCCTGCTGGGCCTGCTAGTGATGTTGGGCCTTCCGCTCCAACTAATGTGTCTGCTGGGCCTGCTAGTGATGCTGGGCCTCCTACCCCTTGTTCTTCCTGGGCCGGCTTTGGACTATGGGCCGCCCACTCCTACTTCTTCTATTGGGCCGGCGGCCAATGATGCCTCTGATTCTTCTTTAGGCCGTGGTCGGCGTGCCAAGTGTCCATCAGTCTTGCTTCGTGACTATGTTACTCACATGAATCCCACTCCGAGTCCATCCTCTAGTTCCCCTGCTTCGTCCGATTCCTCAGGTACTCCTTATCCTTTAGCACATTTTGTGTCTGCTGATAAATTTTCTTTGCCACATCGTATTTTCCTGGCTGCTGTTACTACAGGTCATGAACCCCGTAGCTTCAAAGAAGCTCTGACTTATGCTGGCTGGCGTGAGGCTATGACAAAGGAGATCTCGGCTTTGGAAGCTAATGATACTTGGTCCATGACTACTCTCCCTCCCGGGAAACATGCACTTGGGTGCAAATGGGTGTACAAAATCAAATATCATGCAAATGGCACTATTGAGCGCCTTAAAGCTCGTCTTGTGATTTTTGGCAATCGCCAAGTTGAGGGCTTGGATTATAATGAGACCTTCGCTCCCGTCGCCAAAATGGTGACCGTCCGCGCTTTTCTTGCTATTGCTGCAGCTAAGAATTGGGAGTTACATCAAATGGATGTTCATAATGCCTTTCTTCATGGTGATCTGGATGAAGAGGTTTATATGAAGCCTCCCCCTGGTTTTCAAGAGTCCTCTAAGGGTCTGGTGTGTCGTCTAAAGAAATCTCTCTATGGGTTACGTCAAGCTCCTCGGTGTTGGTTTGCAAAGTTAGCTGCTTCGCTTCACCGGTACAGCTTTCTACAATCTTACTCAGATTACTCTCTTTTCACTCTTACTCAGGGTTCTGTGCAGCTCAATGTCCTTGTCTATGTGGATGATCTGATTATTTCGGGGAATAATTCGTCCGACATCACTGCTTTCAAGCAGTACTTGGGTGAGTGCTTTCATATGAAGGACTTGGGCTCCCTAAAGTACTTTCTCGGTGTTGAGGTTGCTCGGAGTCCCGAGGGTATCTTCTTGAGTCAGCGTAAGTACACTCTTGATATTGTCGCTGAATCGGGTCTTCTTGGTGCTCGTCCTTCTAGTTTCCCTATGGAACCGAACCATCACCTTGCGCTTGCTTCTGGTGACCTCCTTGATGATCCTGAGCAGTATCGTCGTCTTGTTGGTCGTTTGATTTATCTCTCCTTCACTCAACCGGATCTTGCCTACACAGTTCATATCCTGGCTCAATTCATGCAGGCCCCCCGGCAGGAACACTGGGCCGCCGCCCTTCGCACTGTCCACTACCTTAAGGGTTGCCCTGGGCAGGGTATTCTTCTTCGCGCTGATTGTGATCTCCAGTTGACCGGTTGGTGCGACTCTGATTGGGCTAGCTGCCCACTTACTCGGCGCTCTCTCACTGGGTGGCTTGTGTTTCTTGGTCATTCCCCGGTGTCTTGGAAAACTAAGAAGCAACACACTGTCTCCCGCTCTTCTTCTGAGGCCAAGTATCGCTCTATGGCCACTACCACCTGCGAGCTCATTTGGCTTAAGGCTCTTCTTCAAAGTCTTGGTATTGCTCATCCTAGGGCAATGCGCCTTTATTGTGATAGTCAGGCCGCCCTGCATATTGCCCAAAATCCCGTTTTCCATGAGCGCACGAAACACATAGAGGTGGGTTGTCATTATGTTCGGGATGCTCTTCAGGCAGGTCTTATTTCCACTCATCATGTTTCTACATCCGAACAACTTGCAGATATCTTCACCAAAGCTTTAGGGAAACGTCAATTTCACTATTTGTTAGCCAAGTTGGGCATTTTTGACCTTCATGCTCCAACTTGAGGGGGGGTGTTAGGCCCATACATGTAGTCTTTGTCATATTAACTTGTATTCTGATGTATAGCCCATTAGCTCTCTTAATTAGGATGTATTTATTGCTAACCCTAAAGTCAATACAACTAAGGAAAACACATTCCTACAACATGATACATATGATGAATTTGGCAATTTCTGGTTTTCTTCTTATGATTATTTGGAGGTAGAGGTGGAAAGTCCAATTAAGAGTTAAGGCGAGGTGAAAACAGAGCAGTAATAACCTACCTAAACCACGAGGAGAGAGAAAGATCGAGCAAGAAACAAGGAAAGCTCTAACGAAGGAGCGACTACTTGCGCGGCAACAGGAGGCGAAGCTCCAGCAAGATCTTCAACTGTCGGAGGTTTGATTTTCGCAATTTCTTGTTCAAGATTTCTTCCACAAGTTTCAATCGATTATTTGTTTAGTGAGTTGAATTGTTGAATTCACAAAGCATCTGGACTTTGAGCATGGCAGACGGAAAAGGTGAGGTCGCGAGTAAGAGGAGAGAGAAAGGAGGTAGGAGGGGAGAACTTGAGAGAGAAAGGAGGTCTGATATATGTATGAAGAGTTAATGTAGAAATGATAAATATTAATAGAAAAATGACACAAAATAGTTTGAAAATGACACAAATTAGTTTGAAAATGACACACGTTTCCTAAAAAATGGCATACATTGATTCGGGGTTAAAGATGATAACTTTATTATGTATGGGAACTCCTAAGGACTTTGGTATCCACTCTCTTTTCTCAATATATCCCTACCTGAAAAGGAAAATTACCAAACCCACCCATACATCAGTTTGGAAAAAAATACTCCCTCTGCTTTTTTTTATTTGCTACATTTGACTTGCACGGTTTTCAAAGCATTATTTAACTCTTAATATCTCTTATTTCGCTTAAGTAAAAATTATAAAAATTTGATATTATGAATCTACACGTCGAGACGAATCTAACAAGATCACACATGACTATATTTTTACTTATAAAATAATCAAAATAATTGGTCAAAGTAGTGGCTTCATTCCCAAGGAAACAAATGTAGCAAATAAAAAAAAGCGGAGGAAGTAATTAAAAATGGGTAACAACTTACTACATTTTTTGAACAAATTACCCGATGTCAAAAAAAAAAAAAAAAAAAAAAAAAAAAAAAAAAAGACCAAATTAACAAAAACCTCACGGTAGTTTCACTTCGGTAGTTTGCTACTTTGCCATATGCCCATATCTTCCATTAACTAGGTGATGGTTTCTTACGTCCAACACTCAAACTGCCTCTTCTCCTTTCCATTATTGCAAAATCTTGCTTTCACTACCTGCATATAACCAACATCAGATTAACAACACTAGAGATTTTATGAGTACAACATCCTGCTCCTATGTATCTGTAAGTATAATCCCTGGTAATTCTGCTTTTTTCTACGGTTTTCATTTTGATTGTCGTGGATTCCGAAATTCAATTTGGGGTTGCACTTGAAACATTGAATATTAGTGAAGTTTTGTTGTTTGATCAGGCTTTGTGGGATGGTTAATTTGATGAACATGCAAGTTGGACTATAATATACTACTCCTCTGTCATATTACAACTAACTGATTCAACGATGAGAAGAAAAAAAAGAATCAAAATTCAATCTTTTTGGGAAACAAAATTCATTTGTTTTAAGGATTCAAAATTCAATCTCACCATTAACAGAGATTCCGCTACTGCTGTTAAATAGGAATTTGCCAGATAGATCGAAACTGCAGTATGTACATTTTTGAGGTAGCAATCCGACTTATGGACCGCCCTGATATTTCATTGAAGCATATAGTTCAGCTTTTTGGATATAAGAAGGGAAATATTAAGCTAATCATAAAGTTTAGAAGGTCTTACACCTTGCATATGGATGCAATAATTGAGTAAGCAATAACCATTCCACTTAAGTTGATATATAGCACTATCCCGCAAGCATTGCAGTTTTGGATGGATGGATTTGGGGAGGAAATAGATTGATGAGGGATGGATTTGAGGATTTCCAAGTGAAGATGGGTGGTGATGGACTAATGGACCATGGTGGATGATGAAGGTGGGTTGGTTTTTGGTATGGGAGTTTCTATTTTCTTTTTTTGGTTGAGTTTTAGTGTAAGTTTGGGGTTTAATTTTAATGTTGGTAAATACGGTAATAGAGGTGATTGGGTTACAGTGAGTTTGTAGCCAATACCAAAAAATATTTGAAGGGTGTTTGTGTTTCTACTTTGTAGGTTGCACTCTCTATAAGTCAATTAACGAGTTGGAGATGTGAGGTTGTATTTATCCGGTGCTTAGAAAGTGATGACCTTTTTTAATGAGGACAGACTTTGATTGACTTAGTTTTGCTATTGTATCCTTCATATAATTGTAGTTTGTTAATTGTAGTTTGTTAATAGTACTGTTAACAAAATTAGTAAATAAATAATAAAAGATATCGATATATGTGGTAATTAATATATGCCAAAAAATGATTAAAAGAGGTTTCGTTGAATTCATGACAATATATATATATATATAGGGGTAGGATCACATGAGAATGCCTCCTTACATGAGAAATGAGAAAAAATCTCAACCACACGATTGGATTAGAGTTGCAACACTTCTTCATTAGAGTTATACCCCCGGAAAACTTTGAGCCAAAAAAAAAAAAATTTTCGAATTTTTTTTTTCCTAATATAGTTTCTTGGAGTTACATCACTTTTTCATTAGAGTTACATTACTTGTTCATTAGAGTTACATCACTTGTTCATTAGAGTTATAGCGCGTAAAATTCATTCTCATTTCTCATGTAAGTATGCATTCTCATATGAACTCACTTCTATATACATATATATGTATATGTATATACATATATATACAAAAATGAGTGCATTTTAGCAACATAGTTTGGCAACAAATTTCTAAAATGTTGATAAGTAGCAACATAATTTTTTATTTTGGTTGCCTGGCATTTTTTTCATCAAATGAGGGAAGCAACATTTTGATTTGTTTCTATTGGAAACTAATTGTCTCAGTATTTGTTGCTAGATGGCATCAAATTTTGCAATTTGTTGTCATGTTATTGCAACGAATACTTATTTTGTTGGCATTGGAAACAAGTCATATTAACATTTGTTGCTATATGACATCGTATTTTCGATTGGTTGCTATTTAGAAACAAATCATGCCAACAAATGTTTAATTTGTTGCCATGGGAAACAAGTAATTTGTTGTTAACATGGGAACTGAATCACTTTGAGCAACAAACTTTGACAACTAATTTTTGATGTGTTGCTTTTGGCAACAAGTACTCTTACTAGTTGTTGCGAGAATGGCATCCGATTTTTAATTGTTGCCTATGTAAACAATTGTCCTACACTTTGTTGCTGAATTATATCCACTGTTGTATTGTTTTTGGTTACAAACTATGGCAATGAATACTTGTGTTGTTGACAATGGAAACAAGACATTTACTATTTGTTGCTGCAGGACATCATAATTCTGATTGGTTGCTACTTAGAAACAAACCTACGACAACAAATGTTCAGTTTGTTACAACTAGAAACAAATAATTATTTTTATTGTTGTTAAGATAGAAACATTTCTTTTATACATTTTAAAACTCATAAATAAAAAAATCCTTGATTTAGTTTTAACAACAAATTCGAACAACTAATTTTTGATGTGTTGCTTTTGGCAACAAGTAGTCTTATTAGTTGTTGCGAAAATGGGATATGATTTATCCTTTGTTGCCCTTGTAATAAACTTATCTTATGATTTATTGCTAAATAATATGGACATCTTGTATTACCAAAAACTGAAAATTACTCCGTCCGATTTTTATTTGTTTGCCCACTTTTTTGGGCACCGAGTCTTAGAAGAGAAATAAGTGTGTGGATCATAGAAAGGAAGATAAAATATTAATTTATTGCATATCTTGTTGAAGTTAATGTTCTGGGCTAAGAGTAGTCGAATGAAAAATTTTATTGTAAAAATAATAATATAAAATTGGTATGACTATTCCAACAATTGAAAAAAAAAGGAGCGGGTGATCTAATAAATGATAACCCAAAATGAAAAGTAAGTACACTATTAAACACCAGAGGGAGTAAAATAAAATTTGTTGCATCAGTTCTAGCAACATACTATGGAAATCATATTTGATCTCTAACAATTAGAACAAGTAATTATACTATTGGTTGTTGCCAAAATTGAATACTCGGGCCCCTATTATATTCACCACATTTTCGCTTATTTCAAAAAAAAAAATCAAGTATATTATGGGAAAAAAATAAGTGCTACCCAAGTACACATATATAAAAGAAAAACAAGTTATCATAAGAATTAATAAGACTATGTTCGGTTCAACTTATTTTAACTTAAGTCTGAAATAATAAATTATGATAAGTTCAAATTAGTTCAATAAACTAGATAGGTTTTTTTGTAAGTTCTAATAACTTTAAATAAGTTGATTCCAATATATAAGACATAACAACTGCTAACTTCAATAATTTTCAATAGATAAGTTCTAATTAAGTATAAATGAGTTCAAATAAGTAACGATAAACAAAGATAAGTTTAGTATGATCCACAACTGCAGTTAAGTTCAGATATTTGTAAAGAGAGCATGGTATAAGTAAAGTTGACAAACCAAATTGAAGCAAAAACATTTGTATTTTACTTTTTTTTTGGTCTTAATGCTTAGCTATAGTTAGAGTGACTTATGATGTTAGTTATTGAATTAACGTTATTATCTATTATTCGTATTTTGACAATATAATAGTTTCTTAATTTCAAAATTATTTTAAGAAACTTTCACTAATGTTTTTTTTGCTCGGTAGGTAAGATAAAAGACTCTATTAAACAGATTCCATCTCATATGTATAACCAGCCATCTTTGCAGATCAAACTCATTATTAGTAAGGTTTTAAAAGTTAATTGGGGATAAAAGGTTGTATTTTACTTTTTTGTCTTCATACTTAGTTAAAGTTAATTATGATGTTAGTTATTGAATTAATGTTATTATCTTTTACTCGTATTTTAATTTGATAATTTAGTAATTGCAAAACTCATTTTAAGAAACTTTAAATGATGTTTGTTTTATTAGGTAGGTAAAATGCAGGATCCTACTGAACCGACTCCCTCTTGCTAGTATAATCAGCCTGTTTTATAGGTAAATTCATTCGGAAGCAGGTGGGATGGTAAGGAAAACCTGACCCTCAAGGTCGCAAGGCCAAACCTATACCACTAGCCACTTGGCTAAGCCTTGCTGAATAGTGTTATTACTATATATTTACATTAGTATTATATTAAGCATTTTTGCTAAAATCTTGATTAATATATATTAAAGGAAAAAAATAGCCAAAGTTTAAAATTGTAATAATGCCTTTAACCCAATCGGCTGACCTGTAACTAAACATTTCAGGTCATTATCAGGGGTGTCAAGCCGTAAATGAAAGTTAACCCATATCTAAATTTATTCAACTAAAAACTGACCCAAACAAGTATTTTACCAGGTCTACTAAGAGCTTCCTTTTTATAAAGAAAACACGTAAAAAAATTAAATTAATTGCTAATTACAACTAATAAATCAGGGATTTTTAAATTTTTAATCAGTTTATCCTACTAAATTAGGAATATTTAAATTTTAAAAAAAAAATTGATTTTTTTAGGGGAAAAACATACTATCATTACTCCATTGATAAAGAATCTATCAAAACATAAGGAAAGCACCTCCATGGGAGAGTGGTTCTCCCAAAATTAATTTTTGGGATGACCTTTGGGTGGTTAATGAGGATGGGCGCTATATAATATATATGGTGAGTGATTTGATTGATTTTGAAAGCAAGGAGTGAAAGGTGGAGTCTATTGAAAAAAAAAACTTGGTTGAAGTAAATGACTGTGTGGTAACTTTTCACTGTTTTGTTTTTGTAGTGCCTTATTTATTTTTTTATTTTTAAAATTAATTAGTTAGTTACTTTTTTTTTCTTTTTTCTATTTTTTCGTGTTTCAATCCCCTGTTGTTATATATAATAGAGATGGACAATTAAATTAACTATGGGAGAGTATTCCAATAATTTTGGGATTGATAATATGGTTTGGGAAGTTACTGAATGCATTGTAAATGGCACGGATTATTTTTGTTATGCCTTTTTATTTTTATTTTGGTTTAAATAAGTTGGCAGTTGCACCCCTTTTTGTAATTTTTTTTTATTTTTTTTTTGCTTTTCTAGTATAATAGAG
Source organism: Beta lomatogona (assembly GCA_947646795.1). NCBI lineage: Eukaryota > Viridiplantae > Streptophyta > Magnoliopsida > Caryophyllales > Amaranthaceae > Beta > Beta lomatogona. The sequence continues at coordinate 308,834 of CANSNZ010000136.1, read as the reverse complement.
ATAATAATTACCTAAATGAAATTCAAAAACAAAATTTAGCGCTACAAATCCCCTAGCCAATTCTCACTTTGGCGGTATCAAACAATTTGTGTGGCTTACAATCAAATGATAAAATCTCTAGTCCAACTTTTTCCTTCTGTCAACTGCTTCTTCTCCTGCTCTGGTTCCCCATATACGCTACTCTTCTCGACGGCAAAATTCCAATCTCTATCGCCGCCGTTAACAAGGTACGAATTTCATCTTATTCTTCTTCATCTTGTTTGTTAATTATAGAATACTTAGTTAATGATTTCAGTCTTTCTTCTTTTTAAAAGATAGTTAATTTGATTTCAGTTAAACGATGGCGGATAGGTTTGGGAATATTAATTCTTGGCTGAAGCAATACATTACTTCTCGTAGGAAATTTTTGTTTTTTTGTCTTTTGATTATCTATCTCTGCCCTTTCCTCTTTAATCCCTCTTTTTCTATTTTTAATCTTCATCATATTCCCACTATGTATTGGTTTACTTTGATGCAAGATTATGGTGTATGTTTATGAAGTGTCAAAGTTGAATGCTTTTGTCCTAGGCGTGATTAATTTGTCATAGATTGTGTCAGAACATTGAAGATAAATCCACGATTAATTTATTAAAATAGCTTAACCTAGAAAGCTAAAATTACATTGCAACTAGCACCCCTACATAGGGTTTGTCAAGAATTATGGGTGCCAGGACATTAGGAACTACACATTTCAGATATTCAAAGATATTTTTTAGTAGCTGCATATGATTGAGGGTTAGCTTGTGCTCCTGCTTTGTTTTTGTTTCCCTGGATAAGATGTATTCCTTTCTTACATCCAAGAAGAAAGTAAGCAGAGAGAGTGATAAAGATACTTGATATCTTTCATCATCTCTCTTATTCTCTTCTTCAATCTCTGCTTATTCTTAGGGATACTATAATATCTTTGTGATTAGTTTCCTATAATGTATATCTTGTATTATCTTTAGCTTCCTTCTGTAATAGTTAGCTCTACTATATAATTCTGTGTAATCTTCTTACTTTGTAATACAACTTATAACCTTTCATGGTATCCGAGCAAGCCTTCCACCACCTGTGAAATTTTTTTTTTCCCGGCCTCCGTCATGACTTCACCTACCATCACCAATGACACCGAGCCCAACCATCCTTTAGTGGTTGTCAACCTCACTAGCATTCTTAAACTCAACTCTTCCAACTATCTTTCATGGAAGTTGCAACTTCAAGCCATCCTTTACGGCTACGGCCTCTTCAAGTTTCTTGATGGAACTCATCCAAAACCCTCCCCTCTCATCACCACTCCCGCCACTTCAACCACCACTACTCCAACCGAACAACCCAACCCTCAATACACTACTTGGATGCGTCAAGATCAACTGCTTTTTGGTGCTCTTATTGGCACTTTAGAACCCGCCATTGTACCACTTGTTTCCCGTGCTTCTACTGCTCAAGAAGCTTGGGATATACTTTCCAACACCTATGCTCGCCACTCTCGTGGTCATCTCAAACTACTTAAAACCAAATTCAAAAACCTTTCCAAAGGTTCCCTCTCTATTTCTGAGTACATAAATGCAATTCGCGTTTGTGTTGATCAACGCCTTATACTTGGCGATACCGTTCTTCCCGAAGATGTCATTGAACAAGTGTGTGATGGTATCAAGGACCCTAACTATGCTAATCTTATTACTGTTGTTCAAGCCCGTGATACGCTCATCTCATTTGATGAGCTTCACGAAAAGCTTCTAGTGTGCGAGGACAATATTAGCCAAGAGAAACTAACCATCTCCATGCCTATCACTGCCCATCCTACCTCTGCTGCCCATTCTACCTACACCCCACGTCACTCTTCCTCCACCAAAACCTACCCCTCCAACTCAAAGAAACCCACAAAAGGCTACCAAGGCAAGTGCCAATGGTGCCACACCATTGGTCACTCGCTTCACCGTTGCACTCTCTTCCTTGAGAAATTTCCTTCGGCTAAACCTACAGCACCCCCGCCCTCTACTCTCACTCACAGTCATACCGTACCTCAAGCCAATCTCACCACACTCACTCCTAGTCACTCATCCCCATGGCTCCTTGACTCCGGTGCTTCCCATCATGTCACTAATGATCTTTCCACTCTTTCTCTTCATCATCCATATGATGGAACCGAAGAAATAATTATTGGAGTTGGTAAGGGTCTTCCTATAACTCATATTGGTTCATTATCTTTGTCTCTTCCTTCCTCTAAAACTCTACTCTTATCTAATGTTTTGTGTGCTCCTTCAATGTCTCGTAATATCATTTCTATCTCTCAATTATGTGCTCAAAATAATCTCCTAATTGAATTTTCTTGTGATCTTTCTTATGAAGGATCGTCTCACGGGGGCAAAACTTTTTAAAGGACCCACAACTCAAGGAGTTTATGAATGGCCATCCTCCACTTCGGCATTTGTTTTCTCTACCACCACCACTTCCGCGCTTGATTGGCATCACAAATTAGGACATCCCTCTATTTCCATACTAAAGTCCTTAGCTTCTCGATTTAATCTAAATGTATCTCAATTTAGTACTCTTCATTGTGATGCTTGTCATTGTAATAAAAGTCATAAGCTCCCTTTCAATAAATCTACTTTAATATCTTCCTCCCCTCTTGATATTATTTACACTGATGTATGGACTTCTCCTGTTTACTCCATTGATGGTTTCAAGTATTACATTATATTTGTTGATCATTTCACAAAATATATATGGTTTTATCCTCTCAAACACAAATCTGATACTAAGCCCATTTTTATTAGATTCAAAGCCTTAGTTGAAAAATATTTTGAGAAACCTATTAAAACTATATATTCTGACAATGGTGGTGAATATGAATCTCTCACCACTCTTCTCACCATTGATGGTGTTTCCCACCTCACTTCTCCACCTCACACTCCCGAGCACAATGGGTTTGCTGAGAGAAGACATCGTCATATTGTTGAAACAGGACTCTCCCTACTTGGTCATGCTTCTCTTCCTATGGAGCTTTGGAGCTTTGCTTTCTCCACTGCAACTTATCTCATAAATAGAATGACTACTCCCTCTCTCTCACACAAATCTCCTTATGAGTGTCTTTTTCAAAATTCTCCTAATTACTCAAAACTTCGTAGCTTCGGGTGCCTTTGTTACCCATGTTTACGTCCCTATACATCTCACAAACTTCAACCTAAATCACTCCCTTGCATCTTTATTGGGTATTCAAAATCTCAAAGTGCATACCATTGTTTGGATCCTACCACTCACAAAATATACACTTCGTGTCATGTTCGGTTCATCGAAACCGAGTTTCCGTACCCTACTCTAACTCACTCCACGCCACCCCCTCCTTCCTCTTCACCTACTCCTTGGTGCACCATGTCCCTTCCTCTCACACCTGCTGCCCCACGCCTCAACTCCCCTCGTCGCTCACCTTCCCCATCCTCTACTTCAATACCGTTGTCCCCCCCACCTACTTCCACACATGCTCGCCCAACTCCTCATCTCACGCCTACTCCTCCTACCTCCTCACCGCCCAGCTTCCTCCTCTCACACATCTCCTTCGCTTTCTCACTCCCCTCCTCCAATGCCGATTCCATTACTCCTCTTTCCACAAGTAGTTATGCCCCTTCTCCATCTCATCATTCCCCGTCTCCATCTACTACTACTCTAGCCAACCCTCCACCTCCTTCTTTCGGCATTATCACTCGCTCAAAAAATAATGTCTACAAGCCCAACCCCAAATATGCTCACCTTACAACAACCTCACCCAAAGCTCTTGTCCCCACCAAAGTTTCTCAAGCTCTTCAAGACCCCTCATGGAACCAAGCAATGCAAGATGAGTTTAACTCTCTTAATGGGAACTTGGACTCTTGTTGAACCACACTTGGCTAAGAATGTCATTAAAAGCAAATGGGTTTTCCGGGTGAAATATAAACCCAATGGTGATGTTGAATGCTATAAAGCTCGTCTCGTTGCTAAAGGGTTTCAACAACGTCCCAAGCATAGACTACACTTCGAAACTTTTAGCCCCGTAGTCAAAGCCGCTACTCGTGCGCATCATCCTTACTCTTGCTACTACTCATGGTTGGTCCCTTCGGCAGTTGGATATTAATAATGCCTTTCTTCAAGGCACTCTCAATGAAGAAGTTTATATGGTTCAACCACAAGGTTTTGTTAACTCTTCTTCACCTCATGCAGTTTGTAAACTCAATAAAGCTATATATGGGCTCAAGCAAGCCCCCCGTGCACGGTACACCGAGCTAATGAACTTTCTTCTTAGTCTTGGTTTTACTCGCACCGCTTCCGACTCTTCTTTATTTATTCTCCATCAACCCACACCCATTTATCTCATTGTTTACGTTGATGATATTATTATTACCGGTCCGGATCATCATCATGTAGCTCATTTTGTCACGCTTCTGGCCACTCGGTTTTCATTAAAGGATTTGGGGTCTCTCTCCTACTTTCTAGGGGTTGAAGTTATTCCTACCTCCACTGGACTTTTTCTAAGTCAACGTAAGTATATCAATGATTTGCTTGAATCCATGGGTATGCTTGACGCAAAACCAGCCACCACTCCCTTCCTTGTTTCGGTTCCTCTCATGGCTACTTCGGGACAACCATTAGAGGCTCCCAAGGACTATAGGGCTGCTCTTGGTAGTCTCCAATATTTAACTCTTACCCGACCTGATGTTGCATTCGCCGTCAACCGCTTGTCTCAATATATGCATTGTCCCATGACTGATCATTGGGTTGCCTTAAAGCGTCTCCTACGATATCTTAGTGGTACCATTGATTATGGAATCTCTATCCTACGTGATTCTCCATCACATTTGCATGCGTTTACGGATGTCGATTGGGCAGGTAACAAAGATGATTACACTTCTACCATGGGCCATGTCATATTCCTAGGCCGCAATCCATTAACATGGTGCTCTAAGAAACAAAAACGTGTAGCTCGATCTTCTACCGAGGCCGAGTACCGCGCCATTGCTCACACTACTGGAGAACTTCTCTGGCTCAAGAATTTGTTTTATGAACTTAAGTTATCTATTACTCAACAACCTGTTCTTTATTGTGACAATTTAGGTGCAACCTTTCTTAGCTCTAACCCGGTGTTTGATTCAAAAATGAAGCATCTAGCTCTTGCTTTCAACTTCATTAGAGAACAAGTTCAAGATGGTCTCCTTCGTGTTGTTCATGTTCCCACTGGCGATCAACTCGCTGACTTTCTTACCAAGCCATTAACTCGGCCACGCCTCGATACTTTGCTTCTCAAGATCGGCATGACTAACCGCCAGCCACTCTTGCGGGGGCATGATAAAGATACTTGATATCTTTCATCATCTCTCTCTTATTCTCTTCTTCAATCTCTGCTTATTCTTAGGGATACTATAATATCTTTGTGATTAGTTTCCTATAATGTATATCTTGTATTATCTTTAGCTTCCTTCTGTAATAGTTAGCTCTACTATATAATTCTGTGTAATCTTCTTACTTTGTAATACAACTTATAACCTTTCAGAGAGAATGAGGACTAGGGAGACAGTCACTTTCTTTGCTCATAGCAATGCAGCTTTCGCTTTGTGCTGTCAAGTGTAAAAGGAAAAATAGCCATACACAATTTTAACAACCCAATTTACTTCTACCTCCTAAAGGCATGCATTAAAAATTGTATGACGTATCTGAAATTATATTTCGTAATATTGCAGTACCATTAACTCAATTATCATATATGATTCTTGTAGTACCTTTCTTTCCCTTCATATTTCAAACCTCTCGTGTCAATATATGTATATGGATGTTTTAGTGATTAATCTCTAATGAAAGACATGTATCATGAGAAATTATAAGACAAAAGGTTGCTTTATAAGGTTAAATTATATTCACCTAGTTTATTAGGTTAAATTATGTAAATATTGTAAATTCACTATATAGAAATTATAATTATTGAAGTGAATGTGCGGTATCATGAGGGTGAATCGAAATTAATAGATGTACAAAAGATTAGAGGGAAAGTTCCTTTTGCCAACCTTTGCTGAAAAGGTTGGTGAATTCATTACCTTTGCTATCACCCAAGATAATGGTGTGTTCGATCGTATGATGAAATGCCCTTGTGCTAATTGTCGTAATATTCCATATGAAGATCTAGAGATCATTAAAGAACACCTCTACAAATTCAGGTTTACGTCTAATTATTTCCAATGGGTTTTCCATGGGGAACTACATCTTTACCTTTGAATTTATTATGTTTGAGAGCATATTATTTTAATTAAAGTCATTAGTTTAAATTAATTTAGAATAATTATCAATTAGATCCATAATTCTGATTATTTAGAGAGTTAGTATACTTCAAACAAGCAAAAATTCCAAAATTCAGGGAAAAAAGTTAGATAGTTAAATAAAATACGTGGGATACTAACATCGAGACCGATACATTTGGTGTTGGTTTCCTTTCTTTGATGTACATGTCTACGGCTTGTGAATAAGAAACACCTTAAGTTGAGTATGAGTTAGATTGTTTACTTAAGTTTGTAATGACATTGAACAATCTCTTTCTTACTCTAATGTCAACATGAATTTGTGAATGAACAGTGAAGGATTTTTGTGTGTGTTATTATTGATTTTTTGTATTCGTTTTGAACATTCTCTTTCTACTTCTACCACATGCGTCCTTTATGTTTATTTGGTTGCCTTTATAATAGACGCATGCAAACATACAATAAAAGAGAAAGACACTCATATATGTAAAGGCATACATGTATACAGTGAGAGGTGCCACCATAACACCTAAGTCTAGAGTCTAGGCCTAGGTATGATGAGTATATTTGTTATCATAACTTGTATTTATTGAACAACATGAATAATAGGTAATGTTAGTAAATCACCTATTACACCTTAGGACATTATACTTAATTATATCATTATATGCCTATAACATCACCCTGGTTGTTAAAGGTGATTTTAGAATAGGTGATGTTATTTTTGCTTTTAAGTGTCATATTACTAGCATGTTTTAATAGTTATACTAGTTTTTTTTGCCCGGACGATGCCTCGGGTCAGTTACAATAAACTAATATGTTATTATTTTTAAATTTTATAATTTATTTTGCTACTTTTCGTATTTTTTGTCCATTAAGAAATTGAAAAATTCACGTCACAACGTGATAAGTAAAGAAAAATTGAAAGGTTTGAGTTTGAAAACAATACCTTAAAAGGAATTGTGGTAAGGGTCCGTTCTGTTCAACTTATTTTGTCTTATCAAATCTTATCTTATCTTATAAGATCTTATAAAATCTTATATGATCTGATCTTATCTTATCTTATCTTATCTTATCTTATAAGATAGTTTATTGAGTGTGTCTAACATATTATTTTATCTTATCTGATCTTTATCTTATCTTATCTGATCTGATCTTATCTTATATTATCTTATAAAATCTTATATAAGTTTAAATAAGTTGAACAGAACGGACCCTAAGAGAATATGACATCAATATTCTCTTGTAAGTTACGTAATAAGAGTGTTAGAGATGTATATACTTCTTCAAGTCTTTTTAGTTAAGTATACTTATTACAAGACTTTATCATATTTTATTTGAAACATTAGACAACAAATTCATAGTGTATTGATGGTTAAGCTCTAACTTTTCATTTCAAAGGTCACGTGTTCGATACCTTGCACTTACACATTTCTTTTTTAAAAGTGAGGAGTACACATAGACATAAAGCATTTGCATTAGAAAGTTGAAGAGAGTGCCACGTGGCACATAGGCTTTCTTTCGCACGCCTTTTAATATATTTGTATAGATTGCTTAATTATATAGCTTAATTATGCATTTGTGTACGCGATAGGTGATTTGTTATCAAGAGTGAGATGGCTTCACTCTTCACTATGCTTTCGCACAAATGATGAAAAATAAATTAATGATGGCAATAGTTAATATAACGGGTGATTAAGCAAAATCGCCTTTTTCATTGACACACTACTTTTTTCTTTCTGAATTATGGCATATATATAGGTGTCTTACGATTTGTAGTATGCTTTATTAACCATGTTATCTGTGTTTTTTTTGACATAATTAGGAGAAAGAATTGAAGCACGTGCTACTGCAAGTTATTTATTTTACAAATATCATGTTAAGAATAAAGAATTTGTGGACGAGACGGCAAAAAAAGTTTGGGTAAGTGCCTACGATATCTATACTACTTTTGTAATATAATGTAGTTATGCTTGTTTTGTGAACATAAAAGCATTAAGTCTTACATACATATCTTTACCCTTCTCTAGGCTGATTTCTAGAACAACATATATGCCAACTTGGAGGATGCAAATCCTAAGACAGAGGACGAGTTACTTTTGAAAACCTTAAGTGTATGGAAAAATGGAAGGGTATATGATCTTGGGAGTGCTGCTGATAACTTATATGTTAAACCACTTAATGAGCCAAGTTCAAAGATGAAGCGAACTGAACTAGTGTCAAATTTGCAGGATCATGTTGAAGAACTCACTTCAAAAAACTTGGAACAAACAAAGGAGCTTGAAGACACTAAGGCAAAACTCGATGAAAAAATAAAAAAGCTTGATGAAACAACAAAAAAGCTTAGAAACAAAAGATGATATGAAGACTATTCAAGGGCAAGTTCGTTTCCTAACTCAAAACGCAGTTCTTTGTTGAATCTTGGATCATCCTCATTTACAAACTACAAATAATAGCAATTGGGTGTTATGATCTTTAATTAGTTTTTGGTCGAAACATGGAACAATTAGTTTAGCAAAGAGTTTTTGGATTTCATATTGCATATTTTGGGTACACATTTGGAGCATTTCCAACTTTTTGTCTCAGTTTGATGTTAGAGATTATGTTTTATAGGTTATGAATTGATCTTTAATGAAAGTTTTGTTTATTTATTAATTATTATAATTGTCGTACAAAAAATTAAATTTAAATTTTATGTTTTGGGAATTGAAAAAGGAGCAAATAGGTGGGTATAATGCAACAAAGGAAAGGCAAATTTGTTGCTAGATTTGGCAACAAAGAACAGTAATTGTTCCAAATTTTAACGGTAATGCTTTTTAAATACAGGCAACAAAACCATAACTCGTTGCTGAGGAGGTAAACCAAAATAAATTTGTTGCTATAATCAACACAAAATACAAAATAAGTTCCCATTTATTAGCAATCAATATTAGTAAACTGTTGCGAATGTTAACAACAAAGATATATGTTTTGTTGCTATTTTCTGGACAATTTGTTGCCATTACTAGCAACCATCAGTATTAACTCGTTCCCATTGTTCGCAACCCATAACAATAATTTGTTGCTATTTACAGCAACCATGATTGATGTTTGTTGCTATTGTTAGCCACCAATGTTAAACATTTGTTACTAAACCAAAACAAAGAATTTGTTGCTAGAGTTCGCAACAAATTCACTAAATATAGAAACAAACATGGCAACCATATTTGAATTGATGCAAGATGACAACTACAATGTTTTGAAATTTGTACCCAAAATCACTTGGCGACAAGCATATTAGCTACCAATAATTTTTGTTTCTAATTTGTTGCTATGGTGGCCTTCAAGTTTCAACTTTTCTACATGGTGGCAGGCAAAAAAAAGATTCATACAAAGTGACCCTCAAGTTCTTTATATTCTACATAGTGGCCTTGAAATCCCCACTTCACCCTTAAACAATCCAACCACCACCACATCACCCACAAACTACCACCACCACCACAACACCCTAAAATCGCCCATTTCTCTCTCTTCTCTCCACCGCCTATTTTTCTCTCTCCTCCCTCCTCCTCATTCTTTGTCCTCCACCGCCATATCTTTTTCTCTCCTCCATCGCCCTCTTTCTGTCCTCCTCAACCTCCGGACCACGCACCACAACAACACCACTAACCTACCACCTTAGCACCACCGCCCAACAACTACACTTCCCATTTTTGGGCCTGAATTCTTCCTCGAATTTTGGGCTCGAATAGGGGATCGTATTTTATAGGCTAGAATATAGTCTCTTCATGGCGTTGGTGGCGAGAGAAGCGAGAAAGAGGATCGGTGGTGGAAGCGAGAAAGAGAGCGGTGGAGATCATAGAGAGAAAGCAATTTGTGGGTGTTTTAGGGGCTGAGGGGTGGTCTTCGGGTGTTGCGGGGGCAGAAGGGGTGGTTTGTGGGTGTTGTGGTGATGGTTCATGGTGGTTTTAGGGGCAGAGGGGATGGTTTGTGGGTATTGTGGTGGTGGATGGTTGTTTCGGTGGCAGAGGGGCTAGTTTGTGGGCAGATGAGACGGTTTTGTGGGGTTTGGTAGGTGCTGGAATGGTGGTAGTGCTGGTTGATGTGGTGGTGCTAAGGTGGTGGGGAGGTGGTGTTGCTGTTGTGGTGGCCTAATTGTGGTTTAGAGAGGTAAATGAGATAAGGAAGGAGAGAGAAAGGGTTAGAGTTTAGTTATTAGGGCTGTTCACATGGGTGGGTCGGACCGGAATTTGGACCGGACCAGACCGGATTTTGGACCAGACCGGAATCTCTCCGGTCCGGTCCCCGGTCCGTGGAAAGTGACGATTCCGGGTTTTCGGTCCGGTCCGGTCCAAACCCGGAAAAATCAGGTCCGGACCGGAAACCCGGAATTTTAGTATTTTTTTTTTTAAACTGCCAGCCCAAGTCATTTTTACAGGTCCAAACAGGTCCAACAGGTCCAAACAGGTCTAACAGGTCCAAACAGGTCCAACAGGTCCAAAATTCGCAAAACAGGTCCAAATAGAATCCAAAAAAAAAAAAAAAAAATCGAAAATCAGGTCCAACAGGTCCGGACCGGGGACCGGACCGGACCGAAAAAATCAGGTTCGGTCCCCGGTCCACCAAATCCCACAAATCAGGTCCACCGGTCCAAGCAGGTCCGGTCCGGTCTTGGACCGGTGAACAGCCCTAGGTTTGAGCCACCAGTTAATGAAATAAAGCCATTATATAGAATTTTTCAAACTTAGGAGTCTCTTTGTATAACCAAATCAATTATTAAGCTAAAGCAGGCCATAGATGCCATAATTTAGACCCAATTTACCAAAAAAATCAAATTACAATAAATGTCCAAAATCAAGCAAGAAACCTAACCTGCGAAATTAGATACATAAATCATACATATAGAAACTCAAGAATCTGCAATTGTCATTTGATTGAGGTTGAGTATCTCATAAAATTGTAAGCTCTAACTTAATTTAGGTATCTATGAAAGAATTTTGGGGTTTAGATGGATAGGAAGTCAGAAATTTGGTTTTTTTGTGAAAAGTAAATGAGAAATCGAGGCATCAGGGGAAAAAAGGGGAGAAACTAAAGGTAAAACAGTTAGGTAGGCCCTACTTAGGCGGATTCTTCACCTGAGATGAGCCAAGGTGCTGATTTTTAGTGAGTTATGAACTTTAAGGTGGTAAATTTGAAAAAAAAAATAAACAAAAGGTGGTATTGTATAAAACAGGGTAATACTTATAAGGTATTAAAAAAAAGATCCTAATAATTATACACTCATATTTTTGTGTGCGAAAAAAAATTCCGTTCTCTCTTTTTTTTTTTAAAGTTAAATACTTTTCCGTTCTTATATCTTCATTCTATTTAAACATTTTGATTTGCTTTACAATTTTCAATGCAGAGTTGTAACCATTATCACCTTTAATTACCCTTAAAAAGTAAGATAATGTGTATTTAAAAGATTCACATTAAAATGATTTCAATAAGATCACATGTGACTTAATCTTTCTTAATATATTGGTGAGAATTTCAAGCCAAAATTTTCATCGTATGTACATTCTTGATTCTAAGGCATGCGAGTGCCCAAAAGGCCCTCCCTTAGCCCTGAGGTGCACCACATGCGCTTTGTTGCCTAGGCCTTGAGAATGCCCAAAAATATGCATTATAGTCTTCACTTTTGCCAGTTTTTGGGCCGTTATCGGATTTCTCATAACCTTCTGAGAGGGGGTTCGAATGCCTTGGGGTGGCATTCGAATCATTGCCTATGAGGGATGGCAATAGATCCTGTACCGGCCTGGATTCGTGAACCCGTATCCGTTTTTCGGATATGGATCCTAAAATTACAGACAAGTTAATCCAGGTCGGATCCGGGCCCTATCGTCAGATTGTGAATCCGGGTCCAAATCTGACCCAGGACACGGATCCGCAGATTCCTTTTTTTTTTTTTTATATAGTTGGGCTGGGCTACAAATCCTCCAACTCTTACTAGTCTTTGACGGTTCCAAAGCCAGACTAACCACTGAAGACATTTTAACACAATCACGCTTCACCCTTCTCTCCATAAAATCCTAACGCCACCACGCTTCACCCTACTCTCCCTCTCTCTAGACTCCAGCCCACCGTCCAACGCCCACCAGCTATCCTCTTTCAGGCGTCATCCTCTTTCCGGCCACCATTCTCTCCCTCGCTCTCTCGTTCTATTTCCTTCTCTCTTGCACGACCACCAGCGAGCGGCCACCACGAAGCCGCCATCCACGACGCGAGCTAGTGATCGCGGCTTTTCTCTCAATAAGACGACCATCCAAGACCACAACGCCACCAGCTACAACAGCCACCATGCCCACCACCGCAAGTTTCACGTCAAGAAGAAGTGATTTTATCTACATCTTCAAAGTTACGAATTTGTTTTATATATGATGTAATTTTGTTGTTTTATTTGTTTAATTGAATTTGTCTTACTTTTGTTGAATTTAGAGATTGATTTTGTGATATATTAGAGCAACTCCAATGGTAAGCAAAATGGAATTTGACTTAGAATGCCACCTAGATTTTTCTAGCTAAACTCTACTTTAAGCCAAAACACCCTCAATGGTTTAGCCAATATACTTGTTGCTTGAGTGGGTCCCACTTGTCATTCATCTTTTGTATTTTATTTTTTACACAATACTCACTTATTATTAATTGGAACTAAATTGTAGATATATTTTTAGTACATATATAATTTATACAATAGTAAATAAAAACACAAGTTGAAAAAAAAATTGTACGCGAATAAAAAAAAAAGTCGATATAAAATTAATTAAAAATCTGAAAATATGCTTGAATTACAAAGCCATAAAAATTATGAAGGAAAAGAACAACATAGCATAATTAGGAATTTAAACAACAATAATTAGGAATTTAAAAAACAACACATTAATTATCATCTTGGCTTCCAAAACGTGTCCAAATGTGCTCGACAAGATCCGCTTTGAGTTGATGATGCATTTGTCTATCCCGGATGGCTACATCCCTTGCGAGATATGCTTGAAAATCTTGAGCATGCCCATGTTGAACGTCCTCAACAACACGTGGTGAAAAATCATCGTCGGGAAAGTTTCGCGAGTACGTGTGTCTCTCATCTTCAACAATCATATTATGCAATATAATACACGCTTCCATAATAAAACCCAATATACTGTTGGTAGCCGTTGGAACTTGGAAGCATGCATTGGAAATTCAATGCCAAACATGTGGGCCATCCCACTTTTTGGTTGGCCAAAACCAAAAACTCATTTGTTTGTGCGTGTACTACAAGCAGTGTAGTATTTCCACTGCAGTGAAACTCACGCATAGTACTCCACCTCTTTGTTTTCTCACCAGAAATTAAGCATGGTCCCACATTATTTGTTTGGGCAAAGTAGCTTAAGTAAGCGACATTGTTGAGCGAGGAGAAGTTCAGCCAACCACTCCAGTGGTTCAGCTACTTGCTCCATATTTGTTTTAATTGCTAGCAAGTCCTCCAAGAGAACCATTGGAGTTGCTCTTAGCTTATTTTTATGGCGAATTTATGGTTTAGTTGCTTAACTTGTGGTAAAGTAGGCAAAATAATGTAAAAACAAACAGATCCTTTTTGGACCCCGATCCATGAGATCTACCTGGATCTGGGTCCTGGTTTTCCGCACCGTCCGGATCCGCGGTGAATTTGGATTTAGTCTCTATAAACGGATCTGGATCTAGATCCTTATGGACTCGGTACAGCTCCGACTCATTGTCATCCCTATTGCCTACATATGCCTTTTGTTTCCTTGCTATCCACCACCCTCGTTATCCCCCGAAATATCTTTAGAGGCCATTTTATGCCCGTTCCAAGACATGAGTGTACTTTTAATATTCCGCTCTTGGCCCCCGGGTACATCTCACGGGATCCGTTGCCGGCCCCCTAGGAATTCCCGAAACTGTAGATCACTTTTATACGTTTTCAGACTTCTCTGGGCCCCATGACGTTTTCATCCCCTAAATTTGCTTGAGATGACTTAAGATTGCTTGCAAGTGCTTAGAAACCCATTTGTTGCCCACATTTGTCTTTCGTCGACTTGCTTTGTACCACTCATGCTATACTCCGAAACGTCTCCAGAGGTCACTATTTGGTTGTTCTAAGGCATGCGAATGTCTTCAAAGGCCCTCCCTTGGCTCTGAGGTGCATCCAACGGGCTGGCTCCATTTCCCGGGTCCTCGAAAGTGCCTCAAAGTATGGATCATAACGTTCACTTTTGCTTGTTTTGGGACATTTTTGGACTTCTCTAAGCCCAACGATGTTTGTCACCCAAGACCTTCCAAGGGGACCAGGATGCCTTCGGATGACTCTCGGGTGCTTTGAACCCCCTTTAACGCCCACGTATGCCTTGTATTGGCTTGTTTTGCACCACCCTTGCTATGGTCGGGAATGCTTATGTAGGCCATTGTTTGCTCGTTCCAAGAAATAAATGTGCCTTCAAAGGCCATTCCATGGCCTTGAGGTGCACCTAACGAACTTCGTTACTTGGGACTCAGGAGTTCCCGAAATAAGTGTGGATCATAGCCTTTACTTTTTCTCGATTTGGAGTCGTTTTTGGACTTCTTCAGTCCCGGCGATGTTTTTTCTCTTTCAGAACTTCCTCAGAGTGCCTTGGGATAATTCCCAGGTATTTCCGACCCCCTTTGTTATCCACGTATGCCTTGACTTGCCTAATTTGCCCTATTCATAACTTCTCCATACTTTAGCAAGTTAGCCTTATGTGGGGGTGTGTGTGTGTGCGCGCCTCAACTTGCCTCAACTTGCCTAACTTGATTAGTTCCCCATACTTAGCCTAGAGTATCCTTTATCTTGTTAAAAAGGCTTCGACAATTATCCTAGCCTTGAAGGCATTCATGGTTCCTTTGAACCTTTTAGCCTTAGTTAAGTGAGTTTAGGGGGTTGGGGGGGGGGACGAATCGAAGCAACTACTCAGTAGTGGTTCGTGGCAGCAAGGTCACTCTGCCACTTACAATACTCCGTCGTATATATAAGTTGTTTGCAAAGGATTGAGTGTACCACTTGGTAGGAAATGTACTTCAAGGCAACCCTCGCGGTGCATCCGCCTCGCTAGTTTAGCCCACGATACGTGTCCTTGAGAGGTCGAACCATATTGTAAGACGACAATCAAGTGGCATGAATACATCACTTCTGGCACGAATTTTGTTAGAGCATGTACAATGTAATGACTCTCCAATAAACTCTCCGTTATTCCCTCTCTTCAAGCTACTCTTAAAAAAAAGCTTTTTAAATAGCTCTCCATTCATTTTTCACTATATAATGGTACTCATGTCAATTAATGAAAAACTCACTCCTTTGTGTCATGTGTAACCAATTGATTGGTTGGGGCAATGAAGGGTCTTTTCCCATCTCTCCCAAATGGTATCTCCTCCAATAGACACTCTTCAAAGTGTCTCCATGGAGATACACTAAAGGCACACCCAAGAGCTTCATTATTGGGTAAGAAGTAACTCTCTATTTTTTGTATCATTAGAGAGCTAGTTGAAGAGCCCTCATAAGAACCTCATTGTACATGCTCTTAGAGGCATTCAATCAATTTCCAAAAAAAAAAAAAAAAAAAAAAAAAGAAGCTAGAAAAGTGAAACAAATACAAAGCAAAATATTGTGCTATACTAATATCCTTAGATGAAGGAAAAAACAATTAACGAATTAAACACCCCACCTTTAAAGTCGGAAAAAAAGGGATAAAAGGTTTTACCATTGGAAAAATTGTAATAAATAAGTCAACCTTTAGGGCGTCCGCTAAAAATAAGTCAATCTTTTGATTATTCCTGAATAAGTCTAACTTTAATACCAATTTGTTTTAAATAAGTCATAACCGGTTACAACCTAAAGAATAAGTAAAATGGGACACGTGTTCTCTAATAATTGGTTCTCTAAACAACTTTTTTAGAAAAATTGAAAAAACAAAAATTACAAAAACTGCACCATCATTAGAGTCGTTTTCATCATATCATCATCATCAGTAGTTCACCATCACTCTACCTCCTCCCTCCACCATCATCCCATCATACCACGCACCACCCTCCTCAATCATCACATCATTATCTCTTCCCCTGCCACGCTACCACTCCCTCCCTTTCCGCTTCCACATCCGCCAACACCAAAACATCACCACAACACCACCAGCTGCCAAAACCTACTTAAAAGATCTATCACTCTCTTCTTTTCTCCACTTTCAATCGACTCTAAAATCAATTAACTAAACAAAATCCCAAAACCACAAAATTATATGGAACACAAAACAAAACAAATAAGAAAATAACGAGAGCAGGAGAAGAGGAGGTGGTGATGTTTTGGTGTTGCTGGGTGAATTCCCTCCATGGTTGCTAGGTCAAGTGAGCAGGAGAAGAGGAGGTGGTGGGCCCAGAGAATGTGGGCTTGGGTTTGGATTTGGGTCGCGTTTGGGGGTGGCTTATCAGGGAAATTTTGAGTTTGTTGTGGTCAATTATTGCAACGGTTGCGGTGGGGGAATTAGAGGAGGACCACCACTGCCCCTCCCACTCCTCCGCCGCCACTTTCCTGTCCTCCTACTCCCACCGGCGCTGCCACTACCACTACTTCTTCCATTTCTCTCTCTTAGAATTTTGGGTGGGTTTGGGTTGCTGAATTTTGGTGGTTTGTGGATGAGTTTTGGGTTGCTTGTGGGCGGGTTGTGGGTGGACTTGGGTTGGGGTTTGTGGGTTTCAGAGGTGGTGAGGTGGTTTTGGGTGGGGTTTGGTGGTGGTGAGGTCGTCTCGGGTGCGGTTTGGTGGTGGTGACGTGATTTCAGGTGGGGTTTGGTAGTTGGGTAGAATTTTGGAGGCGAAGAGAGAGAAGAGAGGTGGTAGACTGGTAGCCATGGAAGAGAGGGGGGAGAGAGAGAAAGGAAAAATAATTTAAAAATACAAAAAGAAAAATCATATTATTTTACCAGTGGAACCGGACACAAGTCATTTAACTTGTTTAAAATTGATTGGTGCTAAAGACCTAAAGTTAGACTTAGGCTATGTTTAGTTCACCTGAAATTTTCTGATCTGAACTTATCTGATCTGATCTGATTTGATTTGAACTTATTTTTTCGATCCGATCCGATCCGAACTTATTTTTTCCGATCCGATCCGATCCGGTTCTGATCTGAACTTATCTTTTAAAAAACATATTATTACTAATATTATTATTACTTTGTATTTCATTACTAGTATTACTATTGCTATCATTTTATTACTATGCACAACTTTCAATAATAATAATAATAATAATAATAATAATAATAATTTTATAATAATAATAATATAAATTATATTATAAGGAGAGGTATAGTTGACCTTATTCGTCAGCAGTTACACCCAGAGGATGAGGGAGTTCAGGAGCCTCATGTAGTTACTACCAGGAGAGGTAGACCTCGTGGCTCATCATCTACTAGACGTGACCCGAGCTTATTCGAACAGGTGCAGCGCCAGTTTCAAGATAGATCACGGTCTAGTAGTCGTACTCGTACAACTCAGACGACTCAATCTACTAGAGATGGAGGTACATATATTTACTTTTTTATTTATGTGAAAATTTATTTGCTATGTTATTTACCATTTGTAGTGTGAAGTGCCTAACTAACTCTTATTTATATACCAGATTCAGGTGCAACAGATACATTTGCAGCGGAGATAATTGAAACGCAACCAGTACCTTTTCCTTACAAGGATAACATGCCCAATGCCATCCTCCCATTTCTAGTCTCATGGAACGACGTCGTAGGTGATGGGAATTGCGGATTCAAGTGTGTAGCTGACGCTTTCAATGGTGGCCAAGATCGTTGGCCACACGCACGTCAACACCTTTATAACGAGATTTCTATGAGAAACGTTTATGAGGATATTTATGGAGGACGAGACTACGTGGACCTGGCGAGATACCGTATCATGCACACCCAAGGTCCTTGCGGTAGAGATCATTGGTTAGAGTCCGTCGTGCAGTTTGTATGCCATTGCTACGTTGTACAACTGCGCTGTGATGTATTATACGATGGGGCCTCGGAGGTATTTTGTGGGGTTGTTGCACTTGTTCTACCATTGACCGCACCAACAAATGTGGATCGACCGTGTTATGAGTTCGTTATGCTGCACCTAGGAGCGTTTCATCGGCACTATATCCGCCTACACTTGGCTCCCGATTTCCCGATGCCCCCAATTCTTGCACAAGTGGTATAATTTGAGAGAAGATACTTGTGATTGGATGGGAGTATCGTTACACATCACGGATTCATGCATGGAATGTTCATTATGGGAACACGTAAATAAGTTGTAAATATTAATGTTATAAATTTGTCCTATCTATTAAAGTTGTTTATTATTATGATCTACTTAATATGCAATTCAAACGGCATATCATTTGCATAAATATAACTAAATCATATAATAGTATAAAACACAATGAAATTCAAACTACACATCATACGCATAACTATAACTAAATAATCCATGTTACATGAAAATATAAATACAAATCCCATTACATTGAAAAATAGTTGAAATGAAAATAAGAATACAAATCGTCGAAAATACATAGATGGACTAGGGGGTGGAAATGGGTGAGGGTTGCGGCGTGGGGCCACACCACGTGTACAGTTCCATGTATCATACCACCCCATCGACCGTCAAATAAGTCTCGAAAATCGGCGGGTAGATGGCTAGTGTCCCGTTCAACAAACGACTCCATCAACAGGGAACATCTCGGTCCAACACCCGCATATATTAGTACATAGGTCAAACTATTAGAATTTAATATATAATTTGTATACACTTAATTTCAATCAACTATAGAATATAACATACCCGATCCGGCACCAAACCCGCCTCATACCGTGATGCGTGTCCACCATCAACATCACCATCGTGCAACTCGCCGGGTTAATGATGTAAGGATGGGAGTAGGTGATATACCACCGCAAGAAAGCATCTGTCGAGAGGGATGGATCTCGCCGCCTTCGTAAGAGCACCCAACATAAGCTGTGAAGAACGGGGAAATATCGACCACGTCCGTCGCCGCGCTAGAAATGAGAAATCGACCCCTGTACCTATCCCCCGCAAAGGCCTATAGCAAGACTCCGGCTCCAAGATGGCGTGAGGGACCTCCCCGAATGAATCCAAGTCGGCGTATAGTTCGGTCGGACATATACGGCTCAACAATATCCAAGTATCGCAGCCACCCGTAGTACGTGCTCCGAGGATAAGCCGATACCGACATATACCATATGGTAACCAATCAACCCGCATGGCATTCATCCGATCCAATGCCCGTCGAATAATCGTAGGCGGTCAATCCCCCGCTCTCATGCCGAACATCCCAACAAACCGCCGAAGGCGGATCCTACAGGAACCATCTTCCTAGTCCGATTCGGTCGGAACATAGGAAAATACTCGTGAAATCCATGCTCGCAAAAGCGTGAGGCAACCACATATCTCTGTGCTGAATCAAGCACGACTAGCTATACTAAGTTGCCTATATAGGTACGCTAATGTAGCCGCACCCCAAGAATACCGACTCACATCCCTCGGGAGACATGACAAAAACGATAGTGGTAACGGACGGACTCGATTGCCACTCTTATCAACGAATAGAGTGGCACCAAGGAGGGTCAACATAAAACCTCGATACGGGTGGGTCGTACTCCGATCCGTAGCGTAACATCTCTCGTATCAAAGAATCAATGTATACACCACCACGGCCCAATGCGCCTTCAAAAGGCGCTCCTCTCCATCCCAAAGAGCTCGCACATGAACTCTTCACGTCATCCCATGTACCAAAGTCACCCGCAATCAATCCATCCGATGGGATATGGAGAATAGAACTCACATCGTGGAGCAAGATACTCATCTCTCCGAAAGGGAGGTGGAAAGAGTTTGAATCCGTTTGTCACCTCTCGACAAACGCACATATCAACGGCCGATCCAAATGATCAAACATAATATCGTGCAAGTGACTCCATCCAAAGAGCCTCGTATCATCCCCCCGAAGCTCGGAACTCATACCGCCGTACCATGCCTCGAAGCTTCTTGCACGTCTTCTCCCGTTATGACACTTCAACATAGTCCTCTCTTCCTCTCCACCCCAAATTCGTGCCGCTATGTGCCCTCCAAAACTCGGTATGACACTACCATCCACCGGCCCACCGGGCCTAGCGTCACGTACTAGCCATGTAGTGTCATCCTCCGTGACCTTCCTCTTGGTCGTCCCTACTACTCCCGGAACCCTCAGCATTGCACGATGCTCCATCTGAAGAACGTGCAAACCGACCACGAGAGGTACGTGGTCTGCATCCCCTAGAAGCACGACCCTCCTCTAAGCTCGTCGATGGATGCTCCTCCCGACTCTCATAATAATCACCCGCCTCTTGCTGCTCGTTCCCCGTCATCGGATCGCCTGTCCAAGGTGGGTGAGGTATCCACGCCCCAACATTCATAATGATCGGAGTAGGCATTGCAAAGGACAAAGGAGGAATTTCCGGTACCTCCTCTGTTTCTGCGCCTGATGAAGACTGAGTGCTCCTCAAAAGGTCATCTCTAGCCTTCCTCGATGAGATCGTCACTCCTCTATGATGAGGATGACGATGACCCGAAGCAGTAGGCAAAGATGACTTAGCTTTGGCCTTGTCTCGTCCACTCATCTTCAATTATAAGTATAAAATTTCATTAATATTAATTATGTAATAATATGAAAAATCACTTACATACACTAATTTTATGCGTTTAAAGATTTCTAATTATTTTTCTAAAGTTCGTTAACCATCTATTATATTATATATCATTAATTTTTCGCAGTTACACATTTTTCTACTTTAATACACCATAATTAACAAAATGTCATAATAATAATTTCCTAAACTAAAGAAATTAAAATTTTTTATTTTAAGAATTAAACTAAATTAGGCGCAGTAACCACACGTAAGGTGTAGGCGCCTAATTTAGGTGCCTCAACCAAAGGTGGGGCGCCTAAATTAGGTGCCCCACCAGTGGTCGGGCGCCTAAATTAGGCGCCCCACCAGTGGTCGGGCGCCTAAATTAGGCGGCTCAACCACAGGTGGGCGCCTAATTTAGGCGCCCAACCTTGGTGAGCCGCCTAATTTAGGCGCCCCACCTGTGGTTGAGCCGCCTAAATTAGGCACCCCCTATCCAATTTCATTTCAAATTTGGCATTTTCAGCACTACACAAACCCATTTCTACTCTAACATATGCAATTTTCTACTATAAAACACCATAATTAACAAAGTTTTTTAATTATTAATTTCTAAACTAAACATATTTTCATAAACAACATTTTTATTTCCGAAATTACAACCCAAAAAAAAAAAAATTACAACTTCCCGCCTAAAATAGGCGCCCCTCCCCCATGCAATTTCCTTTCATTTCTAAACTAAAAATATTTTCATAAACAACATTTTTATTTCCAGAAATTACAACCCAAACAACATAATTAACAAAGTTTTATAATTAATAATTTCTAACCAACACATATTTTTTTTTTCAGAAATTAAAACAAAAAAAAAATTACTTGGGCGCCTAAAAATGGCGCTTGCACCTCAGGTGGCCCGCCTAAATTAGGCGCCCAACCAGAGGTGTCAGGCGCCTTTTTTAGGCGCCCCATTTTTTTTTCGCATTTGCACACTAACCTTTACCGGAGTATTTGCCGGAGTTCAGTTGGCCGGAAATATCGTCTCCTACGTCACCCAAGTCTCGCCGCCGTTCACTTCGTTGCCGCCGGAGCCAATTTCCGTTGATGCCTGAGTCCACCAGGACTAGGTGCCGCCGTGAGTTACCGCCCCGAGTAAATTCGCCGGGCTTGCTTGTTGTTCTTCGGGATAGATCTAGTGAGAGAGAGAGTGAAGGAGTGAAGGAGAAGGAGAGTGAAGAGAGTGAAAGAGTAGGAGAGTGAGAGAGAGGAGTGGAGTTTCTTTGAGTGAATAGTGAGTATATGAATAGTGAAGTACATGTATAATACATGTACAAATGGCGTTAATAAGAAAAAAAATAGCGTCGTTTAGCAAATGAGTTAAAGTACCTGATCAACAATTAAACATGCTTCAAGTGTCAAGACCCAATATTATCTCTTTGCACCCCAAAAAATATCTTTTTTTTTTATTACTTTAATTTTTTTTAAAAATTAATAAAAAAAATAAATTTATGGTTGATTTTGCCAACATTATTTGTAGTCTGTCAGATCTCACAATCTCCTACCTTGCGTTCTCTCGTGTCTCCTCTTCATCCTTCTCTCTCTCCTCTTCATCTTTCTCTCTCCTCCGCTTCTCATCAGTTTCGCGATCGCAGGTATTTTCTTCTTCAGATCTAAACTGAAATTTTCTGCTCCAGTAAAATTTCGCAATCTTTTCGTTCTGATTTAATTTAACTTCCGCTTATATTATCGATTAATCATTGTTGAATTTGCATTGATTGGTTGATTTCCGATTACTCTTGGTTTGAATTGTTACTATTCATTTGATTCAATGCTATTTCACCAGTTGTAATATTCAATTTCAGTTGTTCTTTGGATGTTGATTTTGTCTAAGAATTTTTCAATTTTTTGTTCAGTAATTGATCGACAATGGGTGCTCAGAATCTTTTCGATGCTGAGGATGGAAATCTGGAGGTTGGAATGGGTAAGTTTAATGATTTAGCATTATGGTTTATAATTAAATGTCAACTGAATTGATTGATGGATTGCTCTTGAATTGTTCACATTGGATAAATGTAATTTTGTTGCTTAATTCTTTGTTAGTATATCTGTTAGGAAGATCAAATCAGTTTAAGAGGAAAATTTCTTACCTAATAACATTTCGAGTTGTTTGAGGCGAGGGTTTTTGTTGTTTGACATTAACTTGATCTATTGTAGAATGGCTTACTTCTGAAGTAGGTGATATTAATTTGTACTCCCTCCGTCTTTTTTTAGTTGCTACATTTACTTTAGCACAGACATGTGGGGATCATTGAAAAGTAGAGCAATAAAGCATAAAGTAGTTGTCTTTTTGTGTGATGATGACAAAAATAAGGGTATAAAGGTAAATAATATGTGGGTACCACATACTAAAAGTAGAAATATTTGGCAAATGTAGCAACTACAAAGGGACATGTCTAAATGGTAAAATGTAGCAACTAAAAAAAGACGGAGGGAGTAATACAATGATTTTGCAATGTGATACTTTTGCCTGTTAGTAATTGTCTCCCCTCCCTCCTTTGGGCGATGAATGTTCGATGATAGGAATGATGTGGATGTCTAAAAAGGTATAGAAACTCTACCTTTTCGGGGATGTTGAGCTAAGATTGAAGTATTATGTATTATGTTGGAATATCAATTGCCAGTCAATTAGTTTGACTTGCCTTCTGTGTATTAATCAACTGGACTACCTTGGTGCGGGTTGAATATTGAAGTTCTTGATGATAAGATTTGGCTAGTTTGAGGAGTTAATTATGCTTTTGGTTGAATTTGGAATGTCCATTTATAGTGTCATGTTCTAGTATCTGAGACTTAGGCAGGGTCTGTTGATTCAATCTGAAGATCTTGAGTGGAAGTTGATCATGCTGGGTATGGGTGATTTTCTGATTATGGCATGAACAAAGTTATTTGATTTATGAAGAAGGGTTCGAAGTTTGAATGACTCTGCTGTGCTGCTAGAGTTGTAATTTTGATAATCGAATTGCCAATTTACACATTTCGTTTCTGCAGAATACAGAACAGTCTCTGGAGTTGCAGGGCCACTAGTTATTCTTGAAAAGGTTAAGGTAGGTGTTGATTCTTTAATGTCTTCTTTCGTGTTTTCTTAGCTATTTTTTTTTCTGGATCAAATTTACTGTTTTTGCTACTAAAATTAACTTTTTCCATAAATTGTATTCCCTGTTCATGGTAGGGACCTAAATTTCAAGAAATTGTCAATATCCGTTTGGGAGACGGATCAACTCGCAGAGGTCAAGTGTTAGAAGTTGATGGTGAGAAGGCTGTAGTACAGGTACTTGATATCTGGATTTTTGAATTGATTGTTATTTAGCTTGAACATACTGCAATGCTAGGCTTAGCTGACATGCTGTCGCCAATTTTAGTTCGATTTTATAATGCTTCTACAATTTATGAAAATTTAAATAGGTTTATCCTAGGAAAAGGAAATTTAAACAAGTGGTCTCATATATCTTTCTGTCAGGTGTTTGAAGGAACATCTGGAATTGATAATAAGTACACCACCGTGCAGTTCACTGGTGAGGTAAGAAGACTCAGGCTTTCATTGATATGAGCATCAGTTTCAGTACAAGTTGTATCTCCTGATGGATCATGGATGTAGCTTAATAATTGCAGAACAATTTTAAATTATTTTCTGTGCATATGAGTAGGATATGGGTCTCACTTTAGCTATATTGATATTATTTTACTGTCTTTCGATTGTTTTTTCTTCCTGCTTGACTCAACATGGCTTCTTTGCAGCTTTCGGTGCTCTAATTTTAATGAAAATACTTGTTAGAAATCTATTGCACGGTTACACCTGTTGAATAGGGAAATGTGGTTGATGACTGATTAGTTTCTAGTCATAACTTGTTTTTTTTTTGTTGTATCACTATCCTCTTGCTGTCACGGAACTAGAATACTGTGGTTCTTGGCATTGATGGTTGCAAGTTTTTGCTTCTATCTAAAAATGAAACTCATATTGTTTCAGTTCATATGTACTATTGAGATGAAAGGGCTGCTTCTCTCATGAAATAATTTACAGATGCAAATATGATGTTCAGTAAGACATTGGCTCGAGGCATTGGTGCTTCATGTTTATATGTCTCTCTTATTTTTCATACGCTCTTTTTCCCTTCTCCCTCTTCCTTTTTTCACTTTGTTGATATCTCATATTAATTTTCTCTTTCTTTTTTTTTTTTTTTTTGGTGGGGGGGGGGAGGTGTTCTTTAAAAGAGGGAATTCTAGTCTGTATCAAAAGAGGGAATTTTAGTCTATCAAAAGAGGGATCTTTAGTCTGTTTTACTTCGATCAAAATAGTTGGATTCCCTTCTAATTTGTGGGTCTAGAAGAAACAATCTCTTTAGCAGCCTTTGACTACTTGGGTAAAGCTGATTTCATTGGACCTCAAGACCTAGAGAGAATCGAAACAAGAGGGTTTTTGTCTCTTTGTTGTTTTCTCCATACGAGATTCTGAAAGTTGTCTCTAGAAATTCATTTTCAAGCTGTCTATGTACCTCACCTTATTTACTGCACCCTAAACATCTTCTTGTGCAGGTTTTGAAAACTCCCGTATCCCAGGACATGCTTGGGCGCATTTTTAATGGATCTGGTAAACCTATTGACAATGGTCCTCCTATTCTTCCTGAGGCTTACTTGGATATTTCTGGTAAGGTTTTGGTGTCCTGTTCATGAATAAAACCTGCTTTATGTCATTGAAATTTCATCTGATATATATGGAAACCTTTTTTAATATTCCAGGGAGTTCAATCAACCCCAGTGAAAGAACTTACCCAGAAGAAATGATTCAGACAGGCATTTCCACAATTGATGTCATGAACTCTATTGCTAGAGGACAGAAGATCCCTCTTTTTTCTGCTGCCGGTCTTCCTCACAATGAGATTGCCGCACAGATTTGCCGTCAGGCAGGTCTGGTGAAGCGGTTAGAGAAGTCTGACAACCTTTTGGAGGTATGATTGGCCTGCTAAAGATATATCTGCTTTTCACAAACTTGATGATGGAAAACTATAATTGGCAAGCTATGCTTTCTTTTCCTCCAATGTTTTTTCTGGATCCCTCTTTTCTATTTGGGTTTTTTTGGGTGGCAGGTTGTTGGTGGGTGTTTTTTTTTTTTTTTTTGTTTATTAAGTAGTCTTTTTTTCTCTTGCTCACCTTGTTCATCCCCCCCCAAAAAAAAAAAAAAACCCGGGTGACTATTATTTCCATAACGTCGTCATATCATATTTTTATATATTCCCTATTTGAGGTTTTGTTTCCGTCATTTTTCCCCTCTACCTTGTCTCGCACCTTTTATGTGAGGATTTACCTGTGCACTATGCACTATCTACTATGCAGGGGGTGAAGAGGACAATTTTGCCATTGTATTTGCTGCTATGGGAGTTAATATGGAAACTGCACAGTTCTTTAAACGTGACTTTGAAGAGAATGGATCTATGGAGAGAGTTACCCTCTTTTTAAATCTGGTATGTCCTTTTCTGTGGCTGTTGTACATTGTATAGTGATGGTGTTTCCTGTTGTTTATTGCTTGCTCCCCATGCTGAGTCAGGTTCTGATTTCTGGTTGCCTTTAATCGTCTCTTTGCAGGCCAATGACCCAACCATTGAGCGTATCATTACTCCTCGTATTGCCCTCACCACTGCAGAATACTTGGCATATGAATGTGGGAAGCATGTGCTTGTCATTCTGACTGACATGAGCTCCTATGCAGATGCACTTCGTGAGGTAACTTTTTGTCCATCATATGGAGATGATTTTCTTTGAGATGCTAAATGTGTTTGAATTATGATCTCTATGTTCACTGTTGGGATTTTCTTTTGATTGGGATTTTGAATAAAACTCTGTCAGTATTGCAAGTAATTATATGTTGGACAAAGAATAATATGGAACATACACATCCTACTCATTATCATACAGTTTCCGTAATTGAAGTGACATTGCCTTAAATCAGACGTTCCTTATTTGCTTTAGATCTGCCTCAATATGATCCAATTTCTAAGCTCAATATGCCTTGATTTCTGCCAGCGTCTCAGCCCAGCTTTATGCCAGTTTTTTTGCCATGAAATGGACCCTTATTTTACTTCTAATTCATTCCTATTGCTCTCAACTAGCTATCTAAACACGTCGGCCTGTTGAATATCTTAAGATACTAGTTGAAATCCAACTATGGACCATCAAAAGAGGGGAAACCAGATGTGTAATTCAATCTCTTGTTCGATTACAATCCATCTTGTTGGGCTGTATGACGGTCAGAATAATTTAATGTACCAATATGTACCCGTATGTCACAAGGCTGTATTTTGATATACTCATATGGCATTGGCTGAAGAGGGGGACTCAGGAATGAAAAGGGTTGGGTGAGGGAGGGCTTGGATATTGAATGAAAAGGAGGACGAGAGGTAGGTGACGTGTTTGACATACCAGGAGCATGTGAACTGAAGAATACCAAATTACCTGGAGCACGTTTAATAGACATAGATTAGTTATAATGTATTTTATCCATCTAACTTAAAGCATTTAGATGTAAGATAGTCATATTCCACATGATAAATTGTTTGCTATCTAACTACTAATTGGCTAGAAATACTTAAATTAACTTATAATTCAATTCTTGTCATGAATGTGCCATATACATGCTTCAAGTCATGATGTAAGTATGGCAACTTTTCTGTTTTTGAATGATAAATATTCACTTTGATGTCGTGCCATATCCATAATGATGAATTCTAGAATATAGTTGAGGTTTCATAATTTATTCTGAAGCCATATCCATGGTTGAAGTATGATGTTAGCCACGTGGACCTCATGACTTTAGATAAAGATATGATGTGGTCATATACTTAAAACAGCCTATCTCAACTTTTATTTTCTGTGATACATCTAATTCTGTGTTTTTTGTTTTAGTGCATTAGTCTAAATTGGATTAGGGTCTTCTGAAACTACCTTTCTAGACAATCTTGACTGTTAAAGGGTAACATTTCACATGTGCTGACAGTCCAAACTAGTTAGGAAGGCAGTATCTGTACTAAGTATTCTTATTGTACTATGTTACTGTTATTTTAAGTTCATTTCAGGATTTGGGGATGAAAATTGGATAACTTTTTCAGATGTCAATGTGCTGTAGTTTCTGTAATGAACTTAAATCGACAATAAAGTTGGTAGCCAGTAAAAATAAATTTAAAATGCTTATGTTGCTCGAACTGCAATTTATAAGCATTGCTTTGCTGCAGCATCCTGAGTTATCATTTATTTTCTGTCTTCAGGTATCAGCTGCCCGAGAAGAAGTGCCTGGAAGACGTGGTTATCCAGGTTACATGTACACAGATCTTGCCACCATCTATGAACGTGCTGGACGTATTGAAGGGCGATCAGGCTCTATCACCCAGATTCCAATTTTAACTATGCCTAATGATGGTAATGATCAACGGACACTTCTTTTACGCTGTTTATCACGTCTATTGTTTTAAATTTCTGCTCTTTTTCACAAACACTTTTATCTGCCTTCTTGATTTTAGATATCACTCACCCAACTCCTGATCTTACGGGTTACATTACTGAGGGACAAATCTATATTGACAGACAGCTACACAATCGTCAGGCAAGTATCTCGTATAGGCACATGTAATTTATTAACTTTTCGCAGATGTTATGTTATATATTGATGAATCTGGTTTCTTTAACTTCTTATCCTGCTCATGTGCAGATATACCCGCCAATCAATGTCCTTCCCTCACTTTCCCGTCTCATGAAGGTGAACCCTGCTAAACTATTGTTAAAAAATAAGTGGTTGTTAGTGCTATTTAACATCAAAGTTTTTTCAATCGCTGGCTGAAAGTTCTCGTCTGACTATTACTACAGAGTGCTATTGGTGAAGGCATGACTCGCAGGGATCACTCTGATGTGTCTAACCAGGTCTGTTCGCATACGTGTTTTGGTGTTGATCTCACTTGCATTGGAGGCTTTAAATTAATATGTATCTCTTTTCTGTATTTTCAGTTATATGCCAATTATGCCATTGGAAAGGATGTACAAGCCATGAAAGCTGTGGTTGGTGAGGAAGCTCTTTCTTCTGAAGACCTGGTAATTATCCCTTTTTCCTTGTACCATATAACCCAGGTTTTATGCATAAATCTCAAGAGTTGACTAGCTAATTTACTTTCTTTTAACTTTCAGCTATACTTGGAGTTCTTGGACAAATTTGAGAGGAAGTTCGTAGCCCAAGGAGCATATGACACCCGCTCAATCTTCCAGTCACTCGATCTAGCATGGACACTTCTCAGGATTTTCCCCCGTGAGCTTCTTCACCGTATACCAGCAAAGACCCTCGACCAGTACTACAGTCGGGATGCTTCGAATTGATCAATGAACGAAAGTCAGTACACCAATGTCCCTGTTGCATTCCGCACTTGAATCTGTTATTTATTGTTCTTTACCAACCGTCTGGCGTCAGTCAATAAAGGTTCCCATTGTTTTCAGGTCCTCTAAAAAGTGGGGTTATTTTGGTTAGTTGTTGTGTACATTAAAAAGATATTCTTTTAGTGGGAGGGACCATGTAGATTGTTAAGATACAACGGAAGAAGCTGTATGTGGTTTTGACTGTTCTTTCTCATTTTGTTGTACTATTTAAGACTTGAGAGGTGGGTTTCAGAAAGCAGGAATACCTCGGCACTTGTTTGCACCGCTTTCTTGAGCATGTATTTGATTTATACTATTCGTAGCTCGCTAAATTACTGGGAGTTTTGCAAAATAAATTTTGGTGCAATTGTTTGGAGTACTGCCAAATAATCTTTTGACTGGTTTATGGTTTTGCAATAAAGAAGGTACATCCGATCGTACGTGCATCGGTGCATCGGTGCGTTGTGAGTGAGTGCATCGGTGTGTGTACACTTTGGACATTATTTTAGCAAGGGCTCGGCATTCTACGTTTTTTTTGCTTTTGGGACAAATCGACTGTAACAACTTCAGTAAACCTCACGAGCTTCTTGAATTTTCTTGTTTTCGTTGCATCTATGTACTAGTGTACAAATCATGTAAACTCTCATGGAAGCAAATAAAACTACTGATTGAATAGCTAATGTAGGATATCTAGTAGACTCACATTTTCTCGTTGATACTTATATTAGTCTTGCTCTTTCTTCTATCCTTGTAAACGATGTATTAGGAGTTTGCTCGTGTAGATGGTCTTCATAATCTTTCCTTTTCTCTTGACCATATTAATTAAAGAAAGATGCACTGGTGTGCAAATCATGTACAATACATTGTACGTACAATATGCTTATATTGTCAACGGTAGCAAATTGTAACAACGTAGAAAATGAAGATCATGCAATGAGAAATGAAATGATCCATCAGTATAAGAAAATCAACCCTATTTTGTAATAGTACTATGTCAAAAATAAAGAGTGGGTTTTATGGCTACAAGAAATCAAAAACAATAAGAGAACTAGCAACGCATATCATGGCAAATACCATAACCTTGAAAATAATCTGGTGCAATCACCACTAATTTGCTCCCATAGTTAAGGGATGCTCAAAGACTAGGGTCGGACCGGAATCTGGATCGGACCGGACCGAATATTCCGGTCCGGTTCTCGGTCCGAAGAAAATCCCTATTCGGGGTTTCCAGTCCGGTGCGGTCCAAACCCAGAAAATTCCGGTCCGGACCGGTGGATCGGAATTTCTGATTTTTTATTAAAAAAAAAAATTATATGTTAAAAAGTAGTAAAAAGTTACAAATTTAGAAACCTACTATTTATAAAATCTAGAAATATTGTTATTAAAATTATTAAAATTTTAATATATCTAATTTATATATATTTTTAAATCAAATTAAAAATATTTTTTTTAAAAAATAAAGATTCCGGTCCAACAAAGCCAGTCAGAGGCCGGGCCGGACCGGACCGAATTTTTCCGGTCCGGTCCAGTCCAAATTTTTTGCAGATTCAGTCCCACTGGTCCAGCCTGCTTCGGGTCAGGCCTCGATCCGGTCCTAGACCGGTGAACACCCCTAGTTAACACGACGCAAACTTGAATGCACTTCCACAAATGCTAAACAAATAGTTTACATTATTTCTTGAGGATAAATAGTTTAATATATATCCACTTTGTATTCTTCCAAATTAAGGTGAATAGAAACCTCAATCAGTACCATAAAACAATTGTTACAAAACATTAGGGCTAGAGATACATCCTCCGTTTTTTTTTTAAACTTTAAAATTTAATACTATTCACAATATTCTCTAAACTTCATTGTCGGCCGCTTTTGTTGACACAAAGAAAGTGAGAGAAAGAGGGGGAATAACTCATCGACAACCTAGGTCACCAGCGAGCCATGACAAATATTGTTTTGGACTAGGAGAGAGTTAGGGAGTAGTAGAGAGAGAAAATTAGGACGGATTGTCTAACTCTAAGTATTTTTTTTTAATAGGCTCTAAGTATGTTAATAGTAATAAGGTAACTAAGAATACAAACTAATACTTCTAAATCATATGGCCATTGTCTGCAAAGTTATCAATAAAAGATGAGGGTCATTGTTAATTTGAAGGTTGATTGATTTTCTTTGCAAATTTACATATTTCATAAATTGTGCCTTTTCTCCATTCTATTTTTAAACTTTCTATAGTTATTTGTTTTATTTCGCTATATTATCATTTTTCAGTCCCTTAAATATATTAAAGTATTTTAAATGGATTGTCCCACCCAAAAAAGAATCTCATTTCGATAACAAGTATACTTTCCAATATTTTTTAATCTACAAGTAACGGTAAGTTTCCTACTGTCTTATTCCTTCCTTTCGTATCTGTCTACTTCTGAACCCTGGATAGCAGGTTTGCATTATTGGTGTTAATTCATAAGGTGCAAATTGCATGGTGTAAAGTCTATCCATTCGCCTTACCCTACCTATTTAATGCTGAAAACGAACAAACAGCGGAAATTGCACATGCTATGAAGATCAAAAGTTCAAAGTATCATACTCAAATCTAACAGATCCAAGGGCAAAAAAACAGCGTAACATATCTGATGGAGGTCCATCTACACAATCTACACAAGATCCGAAACTGATTAATATGGTGGCTTTAACAATGCATGAGGTGTTGTCTTCTTTGATTCCTACTATGGTCATTGTTGAGTCCTTGATTAGCCATGTTCATTAGTTTCCTTTAGTGCTTGTCGAGTTGTAAGGAGTCCTTGTAAGTTTGGAGTCTTCGTTTGTTTGCATTGAACGAGTCCTAGTGTAGTTGGAGTCTTTGATTGTTTTGATATTTTCGGGTGATTGTTTTAGGACAAGTTATTAATAGTTGAGTCATGTAATAAAGTTGTTAGGCAAGCTTGAAGCCACGTCCAACCATGCAGCAAGCAAGGAGGAGTTGAGGCCACGAAAATAGGAACTACTTCCTACATTGTGGCGCCATTATTCAAACTAGTGGACTGCATTGAGGAGTGGTTAGTTTGTTCCACAAATTGAGGCGTGTGAGACCCTCCTATTAGCCGTGCATCTCAACAAGGCTAGGAGCATATTCTCCACACTTTAACATGCCTACATTTGGGGAGAAGTGCAGCAAGAAGTGGAGCAAGTGGGAGCATCCATAATGGCTCATTCCCCACGTTTTTCTTATATGGATTAGTGGAGATCATGGCTGTAGTTAATGTAGTTTATTTTTCATAATTTTAATTATGTCAAAAATCGAGAAAATGGCTTGTAAGACTTGTATAAATACCATTGACATCAATGAGAAAGACATCAAGTTTTATGACCAAAAATACATGTGTGTATTAACCTTTGTTTTTCTTTGGCGTTTCTTGGATTGGAAACTTATAAGAAATTCGTCCTTTGCTTAATTAACTTTGGCAAGTTAATTTGTGATCTTAGGAAGTTCTAATTTCATTGAGTGGTGTTTCTGTATCTCTTTGAAGCTAGAATACACGCCCAAGTTGAGGGAAGCTTCGGTTCTTCTTTAGCTTGTTTCTATCTCTTCTTTGTATGTTCCTACTTGTATGTACGAGCATACATCATCTTGGTATCGAGCTAAGCTCATATCCTAACTATTTTCATCCCCAATCAACCCCAAACACATCCCCAAACACGTCCCAAACCACCACCACAAACCGCAACCTAAAACCCTACCTAAATTAGCTCTAATTGATAACCCTATCAATGGAGGAAGGAGATCAACCCCCTAATGGTTGGCGTGAGACTATGAGGTTATTAGAGGAGGAAAGAAGGGAAAGTAATGCTCGAATGGCATTACTCCAAGACCAAGTGAGGCAACTTTCGGTTCGGCTCACTAGGCAAAGGGGTGATGATGACTCGAAGGTGAAGCTAGTGATGTTACTTTGCTTCCTAGGAGAACTAACTCTCGACCATCTAATGATATCAAGGTAGACATACCTGATTATGATGGCAAACTCGACACTGATGAGTTTGTAGAGTGGTTAAGAACCGTGGAGAGGGTTTTTGACTATAAGCAAGTACCGGAGGACAAGAGAGTCAAGTTGGTTGCATTGAAACTTCGAAAGTATGCATCAACTTGGTGGGCTAGTGTTTGTAGTAAGAGAGAACGCCAAGGCAAGGATAAGGTGCGTTCATGGGATAAGATGAAAAAGCTCTTAAAACAAAAATTCCTACCTACTTACTATGTGCAAGAGAACTTTGCCAAGTTCCATCACTTGCAACAAGGGTCGAACTCTGTCGAAGTCTATGCTAGGGACTTTGAAGCCTATCTCATGAAATGTGAAGTACATGAGGATGAACCTCAAACTTTGGTGAGGTTCCTTGGAGGTTTGGACCCCAAGATCGCCAATATAGTGGAACTCCACCACTACTCTACCTTAGAAGAACTCATTCTTCTTGCTCACAAGGTAGAAAAACAACACAAACCCAAAAGTAAAGGTGAGACCTCACGTCCCTTTACCAAAACCACCCCCTTCATTCCAAAGAATCCTCAATCAAACACTTCTAAACCCCCCCTACCTTACCCCTTCTACCCCAAGTACATCCAAAGTTGGAAGGAGATGCTTTAGGTGCCAAGGCTTGGGCCATATAGCATCCGAATGCCCTAACAAGAAAGTGGTGACTTTGATGGAATACAATGCCTATCAAGGAGATGACGAAGAGGAGAATGAGGAGGAGGATGAGGATTGGCAAGGAGATGTTAAGGAGGAAGAAACATTCGGCCCCGATGAAGGAGAATGTTTGGTGGTTCAAGAGCCTTAAGTAGCAATGTTGATCATGAAGAGCTAAGGCAACGAGAGTCCATTTTTCATACAAGGTGCACCATTGGAGGCAAGATTTGCACGTTGATTATAGATGGAGGGAGTTGTACAAATGTTGCTGCCCAAACAATGATTGACAAGCTCAAGCTCCCAACAACACCTCACCCACGCCCTATGTGATTCAATGGCTCAACCAAGGTAAGGGTATACAAGTTTCAAATCGTGTACTTTTATCTTTTAGTATTGGAAGTTATAAGGAGGAGCTATGGTGTGATGTGATCCCTATGGATGCATGTCATGTACTCCTAGGGCGTCCATGGTTGTTTGATAGAAGGGTCATTCATGATGGTTATAAAAACACCTACTCTCTCACCAAAGACCACAAAAAGATAACCCTCACCCCAATCCCTTCCTATTCGGTTACAAAAATCCATTCCACAAAAGAAAAATACCATTCCCTCACAACCTTACTCCAATCCGAATACCATGAACTCACTCATATGCGTGACATGATGTTGAACACCACAAAAGAAGAAGCCAAAGATAACACCACCCTTTCCCACCCAATGCTTACGCCTTACTTGTCAAATACAAAGATGTTTTTCCTCACGAAATTCCCCATGGCTTGCCACCAAAACGTGACATTCAACATAAGATTGACTTCATTCCCGGAGCAATGTTACCAAATAAGCCAGCTTATAGGTCCAACCCTAAAGAAACCGATGAAATTAGAAAACAAGTAGAGGACTTGTTGTCTAAAGGTCTAATTAGGGAGTCCTTAAGTCCATGTGCTGTCCCTACTTTGTTGGTGCCTAAGAAGAGTGGAGAATGGAGAATGTGTGTGGATAGTAGGGCAATAAACAAAATCACCATCAAATATAGGTTTCCTATTCCTCGTTTGAATGATTTGTTGGATGATTTGAATGGCTCGAAATTGTTTTCCAAGATTGACTTGAGAAGTGGATATCACCAAATCGGAATTTGTGAAGGTGATGAATGGAAAACAAAGATTCAAAACCAAAGAGGGCTTGTATGAGTGGCTTGTTATGCCCTTTGGTTTGTCTAATGCACCTAGTACATTCATGCGCTTAATGAATCAAACTATGAAACCTTTCATTGGTCGTTTTGTAGTTGTTTATTTTGATGATATATTGGTGTATAGTAAGAATGAACAAGAACATGTTAATCATTTGCAAAATGTGTTCGAAGTCTTGAGAAAGGAACGGTTATATGGCAATTTAGAGAAGTGTCATTTCTTCTCTAGTAGTGTGATCTTCTTGGGATTCATTGTCTCGAGTAAAGGCATTCAAGCTGATGAAAAGAAAGTGCAAGCCATCAAGGAGTGGCCTACTCCTACCTCTATGCAAAGAAGTTCGAAGTTTTCATGGTCTTGCATCCTTCTATAGGAGATTTGTGCGCAACTTTAGTGCACTAATGACTCCTATCACCGAGCTCACAAAACTCAAGAAGTTTGAATGGAATGATCAAGCTCAAAAGGCCTTTGAAGAGGTAAAGAATCAACTTACTACTGCTCCTATATTAGCTTTGCCTAATTTTGATGAAGTTTTTGAAGTGGAGTGTGATGCATCCGGAGTTGGCATTGGTGCGGTTCTTTCACAAAATGGGCGCCCTATAGCCTATTTTAGTGAAAAGTTGAATGAAGCCAAGAGGAAGTACTCCACTTATGACAAGGAGTTCTATGCATTGGTTCGAGCTCTAGATCATTGGCGCCACTATCTCATTGCTAAGGAGTTTATACTCCATTCGATCATGAGGCACTTAAGTTCATCCAAAGCCAACACAAGCTTCAACCACGCCATGCTAAGTGGGTGGAATTCCTTCAAACATTCCATTTCACCATCAAGCACAAGGCCGAGCAAAATGAACAAAGGAGCCGATGCACTTTCAAGGAGGTACATGCTTTTGACTTCTTTAAATCCTAAAGTTGTTGGATTAGAGTTGTTAAAAGAATGTTACAAGAATGATAAAGATTTTGGTGTTATGTTCGAAAAATGCCATAATCATGCTTGTTGGAGAATTCTATCTCTTGAAGGGGTTTCTTTTCAAAGGAAATCAACTATGCATTCCAAGATCAAGTGTTCGAGAATCATTGATCAAGGAATTTCATGAAGGAGGTCTTCTTTGGTCACTTTGGCATTGAGAAGACAATCTCATTGGTTGGTGAATACTTTCATTGGCCAAAGCTAGCACGAGATGTTGAGTTCTTAATCAAGAGGTGTTTAGCTTGTCAAAAGGCTAAAGGACATTTGCTTGCCTCAAGGATTATACACGCCACTCCCAATTCCTCAAGCTCCATGGGAGGATGTGAGCCTTGATTTCATTATTGGACTACCTAAAACTCGAAACCATAAAGATTCAATCATGGTGGTAGTTGATAGGTTTTCTAAAATGGCTCACTTTGTTGCTTGTCATACTACATATGATGCCGTAAATGTGGCTAACTTGTATTTCAGGGACATAGTTCGAATCCATGGCATTCCTAAGTCTATGGTGAGTGATAGAGATTCGAAGTTCCTTAGCCATTTTTGGCTAACTTTGTGGCGGAAAATGGGAACCAAGCTGAAGTTTAGCACTTCTAGCCACCCTCAAACCGACGGTCAAACAGAGGTCACCAATAGGACTCTTGGCACCTTGCTTCGAGCCCTAATCACAAAGAAACCAAGCCAATGGGAAGAGTTGTTACCCCACGCTGAATTTGCATTCAATAGGGTGCCTAGCAAGACTACTGGTCTTAGTCCCTTTTACATTGTCTATGGCTTGGATCCTTGTACTCCCTTAGACCTTGCTCCTTTTCCCACCACCACAAAATATAGCCATGATGCAAATACACGAGCCCTTGAAATCAAGCAACTCCATGAGCATGTGCGTGAAAAGATTGAGAAGGCAAATGCACGTGTGAAAGAAAGAATTGATAAGAAGAGGCGTGAAGTGTCATTCCAAGCAGGAGACATGGTGTGGATTCATCTTCGGAAGGAACGATTTCCATCCAAAAGAAAGTCCAAATTGAGTCCAAGGTCCGATGGTCCTTTCAAAGTGCTCGGCAAAGTGAATGATAATGCTTATAAGGTGGAACTTCCGGATGACTATGGAGTGTCAGATACCTTTAATGTTGCTGATTTGAGTCCTTTCTATGAGGAAGATGAGCTTTTGCCAAGTTTGAGGCCAAACTCTTCCCAAGAAGGGGAGGATGATGGAGGTCCATCTACACAATCTACACAAGATCCGAAACCGATTAATATGGTGGCTTTAACAATGCATGAGGTGTTGTCTTCTTTGATTCCTACTATGGTCATTGTTGAGTCCTTGAT
Source organism: Beta lomatogona (assembly GCA_947646795.1). Classification (NCBI taxonomy): domain Eukaryota; kingdom Viridiplantae; phylum Streptophyta; class Magnoliopsida; order Caryophyllales; family Amaranthaceae; genus Beta; species Beta lomatogona. The sequence continues at coordinate 271,283 of CANSNZ010000136.1, read as the reverse complement.
TAGCCATGTTCATTAGTTTCCTTTAGTGCTTGTCGAGTTGTAAGGAGTCCTTGTAAGTTTGGAGTCTTCGTTTGTTTGCATTGAACGAGTCCTAGTGTAGTTGGAGTCTTTGATTGTTTTGATATTTTCGGGTGATTGTTTTAGGACAAGTTATTAATAGTTGAGTCATGTAATAAAGTTGTTAGGCAAGCTTGAAGCCACGTCCAACCATGCAAGCAAGCAAGGAGGAGTTGAGGCCACGAAAATAGGAACTACTTCCTACATTGTGGCGCCATTATTCAAACTAGTGGACTGCATTGAGGAGTGGTTAGTTTGTTCCACAAATTGAGGCGTGTGAGACCCTCCTATTAGCCGTGCATCTCAACAAGGCTAGGAGCATATTCTCCACACTTTAACATGCCTACATTTGGGGAGAAGTGCAGCAAGAAGTGGAGCAAGTGGGAGCATCCATAATGGCTCATTCCCCACGTTTTTCTTATATGGATTAGTGGAGATCATGGCTGTAGTTAATGTAGTTTATTTTTCATAATTTTAATTATGTCAAAAATCAGAAAATGGCTTGTAAGACTTGTATAAATACCATTGACATCAATGAGAAAGACATCAAGTTTTATGACCAAAAATACATGTGTGTATTAACCTTTGTTTTTCTTTGGCGTTTCTTGGATTGGAAACTTATAAGAAATTCGTCCTTTGCTTAATTAACTTTGGCAAGTTAATTTGTGATCTTAGGAAGTTCTAATTTCATTGAGTGGTGTTTCTGTATCTCTTTGAAGCTAGAATACACGCCCAAGTTGAGGGAAGCTTCGGTTCTTCTTTAGCTTGTTTCTATCTCTTCTTTGTATGTTCCTACTTGTATGTACGAGCATACATCAATATCTCAGCACATTTTACATCATGTGCACAAAATACAAGGTCCTGGCTACATATTAAATACAAAAAAAAAAAAAAAGTTGGTGAACATGTATAGCTTAATAAAATTTAAAAATACAGTAACTACAAAATAATAAAATCACTTTATTTAAACATTTTCTTAAGAATCGATGAATTTTAGTATGACTGTCTTTGCTTTCTTCTGTAAGTCTCGGATTTCTTCTATAATGAACTGGATAGACCGCGCGATCACCTTCTCGTGCGACAAACAACACATATATGGTCTGCCATCCTTTATGTGTGCTCTCGATCTATTCCGAACTCACCTCAAAAGTACATATCTTTAATTAACTCTCTCAGCTGGAAACTTTATGGACTTCCTGATTCAAGAGAACTTATGGTTTGTCTGTCATCTTGAACTCTGTTTAGAGTACCAGAGTTTCTTCTGGCAAACTAATATCTTTTCATTCGCACTATTATAACCGGTCTCTTCCTTACGGCATTCCCATTTCATCCCCTTGGCAATAGCTTTAATAGCATCCACAAAGTAGTTGTTTTCCCGTATGATAGCATACCCATTAGGTCGTAGGATTCGATCCATTTCCAAGAGCACATACTTCATATCGCACCTGTCAAGCAATGAAACAACTTGCATTAGACGGGTCCCCGACTCATTTTCTATTTTTTTCTTTCCCTGGGGTAATATCTTTCATGACCCAGATGGTGATTTGAACATTGGAATGAAGGGATCTTATTAAAAAAATTGAGTTACCTGTGACTTTCAGCATTGAAGAGGCCATCCACGTGAAGAAGATCATATGTTCTTGGATAGGTAGAGAATGGCTCGCACCTGAACCAAACAAACCCTTATTAAAAACAAACCTACATCATCTGACCAGCACTACAGCTGCTAAAGGAAATATAATCCAATTATTCTATACCAAGTTTGTATTATAAGAACAGCAATTGTACAACTGCATGTATATCGAGATGTCCACAAGGGAATATTAGCTTACCAGTCATGATTAGCTCCAATAAGTCCCCGATCGTAAACCACGGGCAGTGTGTTGGCACCATAGGAGGACACCACGTTCATAACCCAAATGGGATCCTCAATTAGTTGAGTTGCAAGTCCTCCATACATCGTATTCATATCCATAACATTCCGTATCTTGTCACTTCCAATGGCCGGGACCAACTTCTTGTAATGCTTTACTCTGACCTTCCACTTGCTTTCATCATGCTTGAAGGTACCAGCACCCCCACCAGGAACATCAGAGAGGCGATCCGGTGCAACATTTAAACGCAATGGCCACTTGGGCACGGATTTCAAGCTCAATTTCTTGAGCTTCGGACTGGGGACCGTCACACACGAGCGAAGAGGAGTGTACCAAGCCGCATCGGGCTCCACACTATCATCACACTTAGGGGGATAAGCATCGACATTAGCAACCTTTTCATCATAGCAGCTATTATCTGACGCCTTCCTCCACACGGCAATATCATCCTTTTTGCTAAACAGCTTGAAGCACATAGAAGTAAGCAACTCCTGTAGTTTCTCATAATCTGATCTTTGTTCCTCAATAGTGGTATTCCACCCTCGCCAATGGTTCTCATAGTTCACTGGAGGTCCAGAGAGAACCCAAAATCCTCCAGGCCGGAGTATACGATGTATTTCCATGAGGTAGACTCCACCTAGAGACAGCAATGAACATGGGATAACATATTATAAGCTATCTTAGATGCAGCAAAAGCAAGATTCCAATTTCATCCAGTGATAATTTTTCACATACGAGATAAAACAAGCATATTATGAACTGAAGAACATACCAAACTCAGTCCATGGGATGAGGCATCTTGAGCAGTGAGCCATATCAAATGAGTTTGAAGGGAAAGGAAGCCTTTGAGTTGATATAACTCCTAAAATTGCAGGGATACCGCGTTCCAGGGCAAATTGGACTTGTGCCTGATGGTTATCCCTTGGGGCTAGAGAAACAGTTAGAATTCCCCGATCCAACAGATCGCCTCCCCAGCTTGCAACCTTCATACCAAGTAGCTCATAATATCAGTAATCAAATCAAAAATATCTCAAAACCTGAACAATTATATGGAGCATAAGAAAATTGGTTACATTCACAAAAACAATTCCTTTATAAGAACCCCAAAAACAACATATATTCTCAGAAGGTGTGTGTAACTCACCCCACAGCCAGTGTCTATAGCAGTACGGATAGTTCCATCTTTCATTTGAGGAATAAGGGCTTCCATAAGATCTACATAATGACTAACTCCCTTTGGAAACATCGTTCCTCCACCAGGGAAGAGGAACTTCTCTCCTTCTTTCTTCAGCCAGTTTTGATTAGACTTCTGCTTGTTGATCCAATCAAAAGGCACATTTCTATAAACAAATTCACAAGAATAGTCACAAAAAATCAGAATCTTCTTTTTTTCAACAATACACAATCTAGTATACCTATACCCATGATCAAGGAATAGTAAATACTAAATAGTCAAGCAGTATTACCTGTACCAACACTCATTTTTGCTCTTAGGCCATCTGATTGGCAGTTTATATCCCTCAGGTGGAGGCACCAAGCACTGTTTTCTTTCAAAAATTGGCGGACAGTGCCGTTCCAAGAAAGCAAGACGTTTATAACCATACTTCTTCCATCTCTATAAAAGAAACACGGCATAAGCATCAACATAACTTAAGCAGTGTGCTTGAAAAAAGAATCATCTATGATTTGATTAGCAAAGTGATATACCATTGGATCCGTGCAAGGAGTGTAATCTTGATACTCAATGCCACATTCAGAAAAGGAAACAGACTTGATCTGCAGAGGTGCAACTGATGATGTCGTCTTCTGTTTCTGTTCTGTTTTAGTAAAGACACTAGTGATATCTTTAGTATCAATATTATCCTTCAGAGGATTGAAAACCCCACCAAGGTAAAACGATATCCCACATAACAGAAAAATGATAAAAGACAGGGGGACGATTCTCACGCCTTTATCAGGGTGAGAGATCGGCTTTCCGTCCTTAAATTTCATTTTTCTGGGACTCGACGATTTACCTGCACCAATAGATTCAAGTAAAAGGTCATCAAAATTGATTACATAAGCCCATGTTCCCAGCAGTTGTTGATACAATAATGACCTTTTTGGCAAAGAACACACAGCATGAAGTACAATAGACTATTGCCAACCAACATACTATCAACCCACCAAACAATATAACAACACAAATGATAAGTCTGTATATTACAGATCATGATAAGAATAACAAAAACCCTACACTGTAATATTGTCAAACTCAAATTTTGTTCATTTAGTTACCTGAAACACCCAAAACATGATAAACACAAAACCAAAACTACTTCAAACCTAGATGAAAAAACCCACTTCAAAATTCAAAGTTTACATTCAAATCTAAATGGAAAAATACCAGACTTGAGAAGTAAGCACAGCTGAGTGAGAATATGATGGTACTACCATAAACTAAGGAATCTAAAACATGATGATATTGGAAACAGATCTACTAGTCAAAGCAATAAGTTGGAATTTTATGGCAGGCCACCAATCGGAGATAATTAAGATTTCCTAGACACTTGACCTTGCTAGCTTTTCACATGGAGGTGGGGTCCCAAAATTCTAACCAATCTTCAGAACTTTTCCATCTAAAAGAAAAAAGGGGCCAATCCCAGTCCCCACTCATGTTAGGAAAAGTGAGGGAAAAAGAAAAAAGAAAAAAAAGCATGTAATCTTATTGACAATTTTCTAGCATTATATTATAACTAAATTGGAAAGATGAAGCAAACATGCAATACTACAAGATTATTGCTTCTAATGCAAGGAAGGAGGAAATCTTTCTACCATAATTTCTGCACTAAATTATTCACCAATCAATGAATTCAACTGAGACATGATTGATAGCAAAAGCACATAAAACAAACAACCAATTAAAATCCAAAATAAAAACATTATTAAGGAATTACATATCAATTCAAGTATGTAATTACATTGATCTAGATAAAATGGGTAAGAAACCAAATCCAAAATTATATTTTTTTTTCTCATATAAAAGCCTTGTATTGCAAAAACCCCTACCCATATTTCAGAATGTAATTCTTTTCCCTCAGTAAACACCATTAAAAATTCAATTTTTCTGGAGACCCATGAAAAATCTGGAAGATGGGTACATTAATTAATAGTTCAAATTCCCCTCAAAAAAAAAAATTAATAGTTCAAATTGAAAAATTAAAAATACCCATGTTAAGATCTAGCTGAAAATTTGCTCCAAAGGAAGAAAAGGGGAAAAAAGTGAAGAAAATAAGAGGATAATATGAAGCAATGGCAGAGAAGAAAAAAATACCCTTTTATTTTTCTTTCAAATTTTCTGTATCTCTTTATCTGCTGCGTGAATCTAGCAACATGCACCAAACAATTTTCTCCGAAAATTTGAATGGCGGAGACCCTCTCTCACAAGAAGAATCAGAAAGAGAGAAAGAGGGCGTTAAGTGAGAGAGTGAGTGAGATAGATGGGGAGAAAAACATGGAAGCTTGGATAATGGAAGATTTATTATGAAAATCAAGTTAGAGAAGAGGGTCCACTCCAACTGCTTAAATAATTTAGAACTTTAGCCCAAATGAGTACATACTACGTACGTATGAAGAGGATTATACGCACGATGAACATCAATCACTAGATTAGGTACATAAAGATCAATACCTATGAACATTATCAACAAAGATGTACATATGTTCATTTGACTTGTTATCCATGTACATGTGTTCATCTGACTTGTTATCTATGTATATTTGGTTTGTTATTCATGTACATGTACACCATGCTCTATGTACTAGCGTGTGACTATCTATGGATTGGATTTTTTAGATACTGTAACTTGAAAAAATAAAAGAAGGTAACATGTTCCGTAAAAAAAACAAAGGTAACACCTAGTGGTGTCAAAACATGTTCTCGAACAGGTTATGGGTATACACACGACGAACCAGGTCAGATCCGAACAGGTTAGGATTCTATTCGTCAGTGTCTGGGTCGTGATTGGTCAGGTTTTGTTCATCTGGGTCGGTCACATTTGAATTATGGGATTGCCGGGTGCAGGACAGGTCTGGGTCGTTCCATTTACAAGTCGATCGTTCCCAGGTAAGATCGTCCATGGACATTTTTTAGCCGGGTTTACACAGGTCGTATTTGGGTTTCATGTACGCTTGGGTCGAGTCAAGTGTACTTGGTTTGAATCACTTATGACCTTACTTCGATCATTGTGAAGCATCGGGTCCATTCGCTATTGAACGTCAATTTGACTTCGGTTATAATTGTTTTTTTTTTTAAAGAAACATTTATAATTGAAGAAAAACACTTCTCGATCTGTCCCTTATTTCAGAACGGATGAAGTATGAGCTTTGCTTAATTCAAAACTATTAGTATATTGAGTAGTATATAAATATAGGTTCCTTATCTAGGGCCCTGGGGCACCAGTTAGCATTTACATCATCTGTTTCAAAATACTTGACACACTTTTTCGGACACGCTTATCAATACATAACTCTAACAATTAATATTTCTAATTCCCTACATGTAAAAATTATAAAATTTATATTCTAAAAGTATATATTGAGACGAATCTAACAAGATCTCACATGACTATATTTTTCCTAGACCTGATCAAACACCGTGCCGGGCCGGGTTCGGGCTGGGCCGCGCAAAAAAAAAAAGTGCCCATCTTGCGGGCCGGGCTGGGCCAAAAGTTTGTGCCCAAAGCCCGATATTTCGGGCCGGGCCGAGCGGGCTTTTGCGGGCCAAAACGGGCCGGTCCCAAAATTTAGGCTAAAAAGTGTTTTTTTGCTTGTCCAAAGCCCGCCCAAAAAACCCAAACTTTTTTTCTTTCTCTTTCCTTTCCTTCTTCTTACACCTCACATCCCACTAAAACTCCCACCAACTCATCTTTTTTTTCTCACAATGGTTTGGTTGGTCTTACTTGGTTTTTCTATTTCTCTCTCCTACTTTTACCAAACCCCACCATATACGCTCTTTCTTATTCAATGTTTATTTTTATATGAAAAAAATGATTTAAATTAATAAAAGCTAATTAGATTACGTTAAATTAATTAAGATAAATTAAATTACGTTACAAGCTAATTAGCTAATTAGCTTACGTTAAATTAAATTAGCGTTAACTTGAGATTAGAGTAACTATGTGTTAATTAGCCTACGTTAAATTAAATTAGCGTTAACTTGAGATTGTAGCACATTTGGATCGATTTGGAAATTATTTTGGGAATTTTGTGGGTGGTTTGGATTAGTTTGGGAGTAATTATGATTATTTGAATCCATAATATTGGCTTAGTATAAGTAATATTAGGCAGGATAGAGTAATTAGGAAAAAATAGGTTGGGAAGAAGTTTGGTAAAATATATGAAATTTGGACTCAATTTATAGATAAAAATATTATATAGCCGTTATTGTAATTTTTTTTTTTAAAACAATAAGCTGATTTTTTTTTATTAACGTTTCAAAATTTATTAACGTTATAAATATGCTTTTCATTGGGCATGAGCATTGGGCCCAGCAGCGAGCTGAGTGAAGCGTTTCATGTGCTTGCTTCCGTCTCTCTTTCTCCTTTTCCTTCCAAGTGATGCGTTTCACAGTGGGCCAGCAATTTTTTTTGGGAGCTGCTTTGCCACGCGTCACTCCACCATGTGTCTTGTGCACTCCATCCAATGTTCATATGGTCTGGAAATCAAGACCAACCAACCCAAAGGGCCAAGTGCCCCAATAACAAAACCAACCAAAGCTAGTTTTACTATTTTCTAGACAAACCTAAAACTACCCCATTGTAGATGCTCTAACTCGTAGAGTTGTAGTTGTAGGTAGAACTGGGTGAGGGTCTGAGGCAGCATTTCAATTTTTCATAAATTAACTAGTGTGTGGCCCGGGCTATGCCCCGGGTGTTACTGTTAACATTTGTACACGACTTAACTCTGGTGTTTATTGTTTATGGAAATCGTGATATTTCCTTTTTATCATTTAAATGTAATTTCTTGTATTATTGGTCATTAAAAAAAACTTTTTCCAACAACAAATTATGCATTTAAAAAGGAATTCCAAGAACAATATAGTACTAAGGTAAGAGCTTCATGGTGTTTATAAACTAAAGAGATTGACAAACAAAACTAAGGTAAAACGCCGGAGTCTTTTATTCTAATATTTTAAAAAGGTGATGCGATTCATTATGCTTTATTGCTGTCGGACATTCAATGTGCTCCTCATTCTACAAAAAGAGAAGACAAAAAATTAAAATATATAAAAATTATTAATATGTTCAACAAAGAAAATCTAATGAAAGATGAAATAGTAATTACTTAAATAAATATGCACATTCTTCTGCCCAGTCGACATAAGTTACATAGTCTACTATATAAGCCGATAGATGAAGAGGATGAAATACGAAGATATATGCATTGCGCACACGTGTAAGAAGCTCGGATCGTAGCAAAACTCTATCATGCACCTGCAATAAATAAATCAAAATAACATAATTAATCTGGAAAATTACAACGTACATTATATTTCAATTTAGTCATGTTATCAATAAGAGTAAAGTTCATAAAATTATATAGTACCGCATCAAACATATGCTTCAATTTTGCTTTAGTTGAATGGAGTATAAACTCAATCTGTTTTGTAAAGACCTTGACACGCATTGTACCGGTAGAGTCGAGTATAGTCATATATCTAGAAACACTTTTTTATCGTGGAAATATAGAAAACAAATATATAAAGTTAGTAAACAGATTAATAAAAAGTAATTATAACTTTAACACAATTATAAAATTTATATCTAAATAGTATAAAAAAAAGAGTACCTAATAGTTGTTGGAGGCTTTTCTTTGTTACAATTACTACAAATGATATGCTCACTAACATGTTGTATATCAAGTCCACAAATTGTGCAAGCATCATACCATGTAAAACTATCAACATCGATATCAATTAATCTCCCAACCATTCTGTAGTGCTTTCCCTGCGTATTAATAAAAATAGTAATAATTTGAATAGAAAAAGTAAAATTTTCCTAGAAAATGATTTCGACGTAAATAATTGTGTATCACATACTTTTCTTTTTCGTTTGTAGCTCGCTATAGTAGTCCAGATTGCATTTGAAGTCGACAATGCCCGATTTATTGATAGTCCACAATTATTAAACCGCTTCATCTTCCTCTTGGCAAAATTATCACAGACAAACCTAATTATTAACCACAGAACAATGATTATAAACATATATATATATATATATATATATGTATATATATATATATATATATATGTATATATATATATATATATATATATAATTTATTAAATTTGTGTTTCTTCATTACCAATCCAATAGAGTTGATGCATCTACATTATCTGGATTGATAAATAACCTTGTGTATCTTCCTGTGATTAGAAAATAAGCTGAAATTGAACATGAAATTTAAATTAAGACCTCAGCTATAAATATTACAAAACATAATTAATATTATTACTTTTAAGAAAACCATTATTATCACTTTTAAGAAAATTATTTTAATTTGTGTAAAAATCGCACCATTCATTTTCCTAACATACACTCCACAAGCCAATAGTGTGTTGTACTGCCCAGCACTTTGTTGAACCTCGTTTTCATATTCACTGACAAATTGGTTCATAAGAATCAATCTAACAACGAACGCAGTGCAAAGCAACATTGGAAGATGGAAAAATACATTATTTCAAGTTGAAAATAAATCACTATAGTATCAAAAATAATAAATTTGAATATATCGATAATCAGTACTCAATATGAAACTAATAAAAAAGAGTAATAAATATAAGTGTGAACACCTTCTATCTAGAACAACAACCTCTTGCATACGGGTTGCGTCATCGTTACAAACAAACGCTTTACCTGCATGTACGACAATCCCCAAAATATCTACAATATATATTTTAAGAATCAACACGTTAGAGGGAAAATAGTATGTCTAATTGATTTGTTACAAAATTTGATGCACAATGTACCTAAAAGTTTGGTGTCATTGTAATTGCAGACTTCTATTGATTGAAGGGAAACCAACTTTTACAAAGATTTGGGATACATCCAATCAACTATATCACTCTTGTAGACCTTAGTTTCTTTGTGTTATATGGAGTCGATATTGATTTGGAACAATGACACAATTCCTGTGAAAACAATATATCATCCAAGCAGCACTTACATTAAGTTCCATTGTGAAAATTGGGGAGAAATGAATATCAGGTACACCAGTAGTTCCATATTACTATAGGCATACTTTATAAAGACGTATATTTTCCAAAAACAGCTGAAAGTAATATATTTTATATAGCACTACATGTTGTTAGTTTCCTAATCCTTGAAGGAAATTAATTGAGAGAGGCATGTTCCCCTCTCCGTGATTTGCTGAATTCATGCCAAGAGATTATTACAGCAGGGAATGCAAAATAGACTCCCCAACGATTAGACCAAAATCATGAAGTCGTGACTGACTTGATTGTAGTTTATATTTTTGTAACATGATGGTACTATCAAATATTCAAGAGAGAAAGATACATAACAATTTTCACAGCTAGTTTTAGCATATTATACCTTTAGGCAAATAAACGGAAAGTAGGCTCAAAATAGGCTCCTGGATGTAAATACCAGGGACACGGTCGTAGCTTGTATTTTAGATGTCTACTCATAAGTTTTGGAGGATACTATGATCCTTGAATATGCAAGTCATCTTGCACACCAGCTATCCCAAACAGTCCAACTTTCAATCATACCCCTCCCGTTTCTATTAATATTGCACATCTAGATAATATATGTCCTAAATGACCAGGGACACCAGGCGAAGGCTCACTCACACCTATGGCATGATCTGAGAATCTGAGATAGTTATATTGTAAGGTGTCTAACCCTAAGAGCATTGTTCTGTTAATCTATTCCCCATAATATGTCCAATTGGAGTTACGACAAGCAATTGATGTCACATGGTGATTCCAAAATGTTGTTGCGCATATAGAGGCCCGAAACATGGATGTCAATAAACTACAAAGCCAAGGAAAGCAAAGATTTAAATGCACTAACCTTTTTTACTCCATTAACCTATATTCTAGATCTACACATGTATCAAGCACCTAGGTCCTATGAGCTCAAAACACATTAACGTGATGGAATATAATAGTCGTACTAAGCTTACATGATAATATAGACAATTGCCTCTCTGTGAAACTAAAACAATTGTACCGTTAATGCATCAGCCAACATGCTATTAACACCAATCCTTTCATGTTTATGAATCAAAAACATCGAGGAAATAGACGAAAGATGCGAATTCCAATCTCTCATGAACGCTTACAATCAATCATCAAAATTACCCAAAACAATAAATTTTTATCTAATGAGTCAAAACAAAATTAATTCACCAACCTAACTCTAACATCATATGTATCCCCAAAAAAACAAATAACTCATGATCCAACCCAAAAGGCAACATCATTAATGCAAACCACAAAGCCACCGACACTAAATGACCCAAAACAAACTGTCAAAATTTGATCAAACAGAAAAACTCCCACTAATTTTTACTAAAAGACCCAAAGCAATGTGGTCTATGATAGGATTAAGGTATTGTTAGTTCTTAATTACCCTTCCTCCTCCCCTTCCCCTTCCCCTTCCCCTTTGATACTTTCTGACATTACAGCCTGCCATATTATCATGAGCTAATATAGTTTTTGATCAGCAACAATAGCAGATACCACCAGAAAAATTCTCCACAACTTGTTACTCTAGTAACTTGTTTTTTCCGTTCTTCCTCTCCTTTCATCGTCCTATATCAATTGTGATATTGGCCTATGTATGAGTTCAAATCAAACAAGGAATTCAAAGGTGCCAACCAATGTGAATAGCATGATAAGAAGCCCTGGGCAAGTTCAAGATTATTAAATCAAAATGAGGCTAACATGCTGCCCAGCATTTACAAAATTACAATGAAGCCAGTCAAATCAATCTCAACTTGTCAATATATAATACCCAAATTTTGTCTTCGTCTATTTGGTGATCTCGGTTACTAAATTTTAGAAAGATACACTCTACAACTATCATCCATATACTTGTTTAATCAGCAGAATGCTTCGATAAAATACAAGGAACTCATAAGTATAACTTACCAACAAAAAGAATTTGCGACTTCAATGGTACAGGGAAGAATTCGATTTCTATTATAAAACCAACTACAACACATTGCAAAAAGAAACAAAGAAAAAGATGAACAAAATACCTTGCAAAGTTGATTAATTACAAAAAACCTCTGCCAAAAAAACAAACAGGAAACCAATTAATTATATAAAAAAAAGAGAATTGAAAAATAAGTTTCATCTATGAAAATAAAGTTCAATTTATCCCAAAAAAAAAATGTCAGATTAGATAATACATTTTTGAAGAGGAACAACAAAAGTTTAAGGATCATAAATTAACCCTATTCGTTACATATATAGAGAGAGGGGAATATTTCAGTTACAAAATTATGCAATAATTGAATGTATAATTGAACTTCAATGTACAATCAGAATACTAAGAGGAGGATTTAGGAGTAATTCGTGAATTAATTTGGGTTTATTTTGCTAAGATTAACAATTTCACTAACCTTTATGGCGTTGCCCTCCGAAATCTGACCTTTGGACTCCATTGCTTGATTCGTATTCTCCAATAACAACAACAATTCGCAAGCATTAATTATGAAGTAGAAGAACACTAAAGTTCATGGTGGATTTCAAAAGGGAAATGGAGGGGATGAATGGAAGCGTGGAACTTTCGAAGTAAGTATTGAAGAAACTCACATTATTAATGAAACCTTACCTCTAAATTTATGGAAACATAAATCAATAAAAAAACGTTAGATCAGATGGTGAATCACTTGGGAATCCTTGCATGAGGTCAGTGGTTCGAATCTGGACTTCAGCACATTTTTTTTCAATAATGACACACTTGACTTAGTTGGGTAATACACACGTGGTAAATTCTGGTGGTAGGAGGAGGGCGCCACGTGGCGCATCGACGGTGTCACGCACACCTTTTAATATATTTGTATAGATATGTTAAGATCTCATATGAAATCCAATATGAGTTAGAAAATAGATGGTGTTGTTTTTATTCATCTAAATTTATGCAAATTGAATATATTAAACATGATTGGATCTAATCCTTTTTTATTTCACCTTAGTTTTAGCCCTATTAAATTTAATTAGCTTTTCTTTAAAAGTGAAGAAAATGCATTTGTGAAGCACAAATTCTTGTAAAAGACGGTCTCACGTTACGAAAATTCGAAGGTGCGCACGGAAGAACTTTCCGCTAGGTGCGCACGGTCTCCAATGAACATCTGCAATTTTCCAATGAACATTTGTGGGACCCACCTCAATTTCTCTTTCCTCAAGTTTTTCACCCCATGTGCGTTGTAAACCAATAAACATCAAGATTATTCCAATGGACATTGTAGTCTAATGAACACACGCTAATTTTCATTGAACATTTGCAATTTTGGAATGAACATTTGTGGGACCCGCCTCAATTTCTCTTTCCTCAACTTTTTCACCCCATGTGTGTTGTAAACCAATAAACATCCAATTTATTCCAATGGACATTGTAGTATAATGAACACACGCTATTTTTTTATTGAACATTTGGAATTTTGGAATGAATATTTATAAAAAAATTTAGTGTGATAAACACATTCTTTCTGTTGAATGAACATTTTAGATTGAACATTTTCTCCTAATTTCAAAATTCAGTATGTTTTCGAATTTTAAAAATTCAAAACTGCCTCTGATTTTCAAAATTCAAATTTCAAAAGATTTTTCAAATTTACTATTGTTCATTTCTCACTTCATTAACATATTGTTGATTAAAATGTTAGTTTGTTCATCCAAGTCATCAAAATGTTCTTTCAAATTACTTATATGTTCATTGTGATGAATATTTATGTTGTCATTACTTATATGTTCATTAGAGATGAACAGATGTTCACTTCATTAACATATTGTTGATTCAGATGTTAGTTTGTTCTTCCAAGTCTTCAAAATGTTCTTTCAAATTACTTATATGTTCATTGTGATAAATATTTATGTTGTCATTACTTATATGTTCATTGGAGATGAACATATGTTCTTTCCGTGCGTTTTTGGTTTAATGAACCCGCGTTTTATGTGTTTGTTGCTGCGTTTTGGATGGTGCGCACCATCCTCTACCTACACTCGTGTGCACCATCGATGGACTGTCTCACGTTATTGTTAACGTGATATCAGCTGATCGATGTCATGCTAATATCATGTGCGTGCATCAAACCACGTACTTTGGCTATGAATAGCAGTGGAATTAGTTAAGCACTTGGACCTATTACTTATACTAGTAAGAGCATCACATTTCCTCCTCAATTTATATTTTCTCTCTCCTTTGACAACTCTCATTTCCCTCTCCTATGCCCCTCTCCTCTACCAACTCTCAATTCTGTCTCCTCTACCCTTCTTATTTCTCTCTCCTCCGCTACCATTTTCGTTTCCTCCATCCAACTTCCATTTCTCTCACTTGCTGTTGTATATAATCAGATATAATTCATAAAGCCTACTTCTCTTTCTTTTCTTTTTTCCTTTTTATTCTTTCACTTTTCTTTTGAGCTAAAACACCAAAATCATCCATAATTGGCAAAGTTTTAGCTCAAATATTGCTAATTTTATGTGAAAATTGAGCTAAAGTAGGACAAATCATATTTGAATGCAGTATTTTTCAAACATTTGAAGCTTTCAGCTAACATCCTTTTTCGCGTCTTCTTCAATCTTGATGATGAGAATTTAATGCTTAGTTTAGTTTCTCTAGCTTAAACAACGACAATGTTGCATCAAAGTCAAGTAAGTATATTCTTAATTCTCAAAGCTCATTGTTTCCCTTTATCTATGGGTCTAAACTCTAATGTATCTCTTATTATGAGTTATAGTTTTCAGGTAGTTAGTTATATAGTTTTCGTTGTAATATATGTTTTGGTTAAGTAGTTATGGTTTTCAAGTAATTAATTATGGTTTTGGGTAAATAGTTATATTTATAAGGTTACGAATTATGATTTTTAGTTATTAGTAATTGTTTACATGTTATTAGTTATAGTTTTTATGTAATTAGTTATAGTTATGGTTCGGCCTCTCGGGTAAATAGTTATATTTCTAAGATTAATAGTCATGGTTTTTAGTTATTAGTAATTGTTTACACATTATTAGTTATAGTTTTGGAGATGAAATATGGTCTTGGGTGGATACTAAATAGTTATGGTTTGTTTGTTATTTGTTATAGTTTAATGGTTAATAGTTATTTTTTTGAATTGTTAGTTATAGGTTTAGATAAAAAGTTATTGTTTTGGATTATGATTATGGTGGTTTGGTTGATGTTATTGGTTTGGGTTAATAATTATGGTTTATTGGTTAATAGTTATGAGTTTGAATTTATTAGTTAGGCCATCGCCGGGAGTTTCGGGTTTAATACCAATATTTTAGCAACAAATCTAATAAATCTCAGTATAGTGCTTTGTAATTTCATTAAAAGCTTTTTTATTTAAAAATAGTTGCACATTTTTTGCAATTATTTAACATTTTTAATAGTTTAATTAAATTGTTTTGCTAGACCATAATCAAACGTGTGTGAATCATCACTTCTCACATTAGTCTTAACCTGAGACGATCTCTCTTCAGAGACTTACTCGTAATGTACAATACGAGGAGAAAAAATGGAAGAGAATTTGATTCATTCCCTTCTTAATAAACTAAGTCAATTCAATGTTGGAGAGCTTTGAAGAAATATTAGTTGTTAGCTCGGGCGATGCCCCTGATCATTTACCAATGTGAATTTGAAGTATTAAATCAAACACTTGAGAGAAGTGGCAAAACAAGTTATAAGCATTGGATTGTGTGAAATGATCTTTCAGTTCCTTTTAAATTTTCTACATAGTAAATTGTAATATGAATTATTTAATCAATATAACCATTGGCTTCAAGAGAGTATATATATATAAAAATATAATTACTTACAAAGAATATAATAAAACTTGTTTTTGGAATTTAGATTAATGTGTAAGAAGATAACCAATACAATAATTAAATGGTGTAGAAGTGTTAATTACGGAGGTTATAAAAATTTGAAGAGATTTTTCAATATAAGACTAAGGAAAGGTAGGACACACTATTATTAACATTAGCTTAATGAGTATCAATATATACTACATTTGTATTTAATTGTTTTAAAAATAGAAATAGTAGTCTTTAAATAAATATTTTTCCCACAAAGACCAACATGAGATTGTAGAGTAGTTGGTTAGTGTATTTGTATTTCATATAAGAGGTAATGGGTTCGACTCATTTGATTATGTGGAGGAGGATGGAGTACATGTGGCAACGTGGCATGTTTTTGCCTTGTGTTTTAGATATGTATATATAGATGCATGCTCATTATTCCCTCAACTTCCCATTCACCTAATTTTGACTAATTTAAACTTACTTAGGCCCTATTCTTTTTTACTGAATTTGGTTGAATTGAAGTGAACTGAACAAGGTTTTACTCCCTCTCTTGTTGTTAATCTCACTTTCCTTATTGAGATTCATTGTTGTTAGTCTCAGCTATTTTTAATCTCACAAATTGACATAAATCACCCATGGGCCACGGAACATATTAGAATTATAATATTTTGCCAAAATTGGCCTCAACACCCTGAATTATAGCACAGGTGCACCAAACAACACCAAGTCACCAACTAAGACTTATAGCCAGAACACTCCAAAGTACGAATATGTGTGCAATGAGGTTGGTGATCGGAATTCTCACCCTGCGACGGGAGAATCTTCATTTATTATTATTATTTTCTATTCCCCCCCCCTTTTCTTATTTTCTTCTTTTTTCACCCTAATTTTTTTACTTAAAAAAAAAAAAAGGCACGTGCCTTTATTTTCTCCTTTCTCAACTGAAGACATATATTTTCTTCCCCAACTTCCCCTTTCTTCCCCAAATTCCCTATTTCTTCCCCATATGAACCCTAAATTCTGAATATTACCCAAATTGAAATTGAAATAGTTAAATCCGCATAACAATAATGAGCTCATCTTCATCTTCAAGTTTCAAGAAGAAATCAAATACCAGTTTAGGTAATGCTAGGGTTTATTGTCGACATCGATTGCCTGCAGTGGTTCAATGAAGTTCAACCACAATCAAGAAAAAAGCTTGGGAAATTCCCAATGGTGACCTCGAACTTTTCGAGTTTCTCATTGGTAGCCCTAAGTTTTTTTATTCCCACTGGTAACCCTCAATTATTGTTTTATTCCCAAATGTGACCTTATAGAGTAAAAAAACCGTTAATTTCGTTAACTTTTCATTACAATAAATGTCTCGGTTTGCGTGCTTGAAAATTATCTAGGTTTGCATGCCGTAAATATAGCTCGGTTAAAGTTTTGGGAGCTCATTTTAGCCCTTAAGGGTCAAATTTAAAGTCTAAATTAGTTTTCATGTCTAAAAATTGGTTGGTTAAGGAATTGAGTGTCATTTTGGCCCTTAAAGGTCAAATTTGACGTCAAAATTGAAAAAATAAAATGATTGGAGCACCTTGGTTTGTGTGCCAAGACATTAATTCGAATAGAAACTTAATGGAATTAACAGTTTTTTACTTTATAAGGTCACATTTTGGAACTAGAACAATAATAAGGGTTGCCAATGGGAATAAAAAACATTGAGGGTAACCAATGGGAAACTCGAAAAGTTCGAGGTCACCATTGGGAATTTCCCAAAACGCTTCTACGGCTGCCCAAAGTGGAATGTAAGCGCAATTGTATTTGTTGAAGATGTTTTTTTATTTGTTGCAATTTTGATTTGATTGGAAACAATATCTAAAAACAGGTTGATGATTGTAAATTCTTTGAATAGATTGACAAAGAGGATTATGGGCCACGTGCAATTGAAGTAATTAATGGTTTGGCAGCTAATAATCATCGCGTGGAAGCTGAATTGAAGGATGAAGAAGGATTTTTTTACGGGAATAATCCCACCTTTTTCCCGATCTCTCCAAAACAGTCCCACCTTTCAGAAAATTGGGAATAATCCACCCTTTATGGGATATTTGTCAAAAACAGACCTCATTAAATTTTGACTCTGCAACAAGACAATGGTGCTAGTGATGTGGCAAAGACCGTTATGAAAAGGTAAGTTTTTTTTAAAAAAAAATAATTCACTTCTCCCGTTTAAACACCATTTCACCTTTGCTTTCTTTTTATTAACCCTCATTTTCTTACTGCCCTAATCAATCCCCATTCCTTTTCTTCCCTTCTCTCCAATGGCGGGTGGAAATTTACCAAAGAACAAGTGGAGGTTCAAAGTGTTCATATATCGTCAAATGCGAAATCGAAGATGAAGTGCTTCCATGCCATTGAAGCAATTGTGAGGACATGTAAGAAATGGTCAAATGCAGGGAGAAGGTTCCATTGTTGCTCATTATGGCCTATAAGTATTGTGCTTTACTTCCTAAATTAGGGTTTTTTTCAGTCTTTGAATGATGAAATTGGATTACTCTAATTTAGGGTGATGATGATTGCAGATTTTTCAAATGGGATTCAAGGATTCCGGAAGATAAAGGATATGAAATTGAAGATCTTAAATTCCAACTTTTTGATAAAGACACTGCCATAGCTGAGTTAGAAGCTGAGAAGAAGATGATGGGGGATATGATCAGGACACTGAAGCTTCAAAAAGAGCATCTTGAATTGGACCTCAAAGGGATGAGAAATGAGCTCATGACATGTGCCAGGAATGATCAAACCTTTTCTATGACAATGATTGTAACTTTGGTTTTATTTGGCATAATAGTGTATTTGTTGAAGTAGTTAACTTGAAAAAAATGTATTAAGACCTCAATCAATGTAATGAACCTATGTTTGTGAAGAAATGGAAAAAGATCTAATTGAGTAGAATTCATGATTGTGCATTGCTTTTGCAAAATAAACATCATAAGTACACATCCAAAATAACTGCAAACATGGAGTAACTACCAATTTAAGTCAGATTACAAAGTACTCTAATACATAAACCTTTTAGACATTATAGCCTCCTAATAATCTTCCTATACTGACAGAATTCACTAGCATGGGCCTTGATAGTATGATGATGATGATGCTTGGCTTAGTGGTGGGCCTTGACTGAGGTGTGGGCCTTCACTGATTGGTGGACCTTGAGAAGCTATGAATGTAGGTTGTCTGAGTAGGGTAGGCCCTGTTGAAGAACCAACAGCTGCCATCTATGAAAACAAAGGAAGAAAAAAATGTTAGGCTGGAAGAAGCAAAAAAAAAAAAACTTAAAAACATGTGAACTTTAAAGATTCAAGGGAGGAAAAACTTACAAAGTTTGTCTTGCCTCCTCTTCCTCCCCTAGTGGTTGTTCCTCATCCCCTGGTGCTGGTCCCACTTCCTCTTCCTCCACTACTGCTGGTCCCACTTCCTCTGCCTCCTTTGTTGGTGTTATTACCTCCCCTTCCGCCTCCTGTGCTGCTCCCACTTCCTCTTTCTCCCCTTCCTCCTCTGCCCAGAGTAGTTAGTTGAGCTGTGGCATTCAGATGCCATGCATCAACAAAAGACATGGGTTGCGTGGGCTACACAGCTGTTCTTGGTCTGCCTCTAGCTTTCTTTTGTGGAGGTTCTTCCACCGTGGGCCCTTTATTTTGCACAACAACTCTATTTGGGTATCTTCTCTTATTATGTTCCTTGGTTTTACATACACCATAAGTCATCTCAATGCCATGCCTACTCAATTTTCCAGGCTTCTTGGGTGACTCATGGGGGGACTTTATCCTGTTCTTTCTAGGCCTCCCTGGCCCAACTTTTATAAAAGGAGGGTATAGTGGACAGTCAATCCTAGGCTAGTGCCTTTCTCCCTCAATTGGTGGTATTGACCCTGGATACACTTTCAAATACCTCTATCTTTTGTAACATTTATCCACAAACTGCTTAGGCTCCATATGACAGAAAAAAATTGCAGCACAAGCATGAGAACAAGGAAAGCAACACATGTCCCACCTCCTACATGTATAGGTTTTGGCTTCTAGGTCAACTATGAGACAATCCAAATAATGATTAAATTGAAAAAGGTTGTCACTAGAAGGCAAAACATCACAATTTGCAGCCTCTGCTTTCTCCTTCTCTAACTTAGTTCTAATCCTAGGACATATTTCATCACCAGACTTCTCCATGGCCTATCTTTTTTGAACTAGTATTTGCATAAGTGATGCTCTAATATCTTCAAACATGTACACAATATGTTTTGTCCTAGCATTAATTATATAACCATTAAAGGTCTCAGCTATATTGCTAGTCACAACATCACACCTGGTTTTACAACTTAGAAAGGCCCTATAAATTAGCTTAGGGTTGTACTTTTTGAAGGCCTCAGCAGCAGCTTCATCTGCTTTTGTTAACTCATCCAGGGCATCATTATAATCAGCCTCATTGAATGCCTTTACAATTTTCCAAAACATAAGCTTCATTTCATCCCCTTTGTAAGTTTTGTGCCACAATGCATAAATGTGCCTTGCACAATGCCTATGTTCTGCCTTGGGCAGAATTGTGGCAACAACTTTGATAATGGACTTCATACCACAAAAAAAGGAGGGAAAATGAAATGCACTAATAACTCTATTGTTAGTTTCATGAAATGCAATAAATTAGAAAGAAAAAAGAACAAGGAGGAATTGTAAAGTATACCGGTGTTCATCGAAACAATTCCCATATCAAGACCCTCTCCTAGATCCAAGCTTCTCTAAAGTTATCTGAGGAACCATTCCCAACTCAAGTTGTTTTCACCCTCCACAATGGCCCAAGCTATGGGGTACATCTGGTCATTGCCATCTCTACCTACTACTGACATCAACCGACCTCCTAGAAATGTCTTTAAAAAACAAGTATCCACAACAATTAACTTTCTACAACCCTCCTTCCATCCCTTTTTGATCCCCTCAAAATAGATGTATGACATCTGGAAAACAGGTGGGGGAAGTCTGCTTCTTAGGGTCAGTCACTAGCTCCAAATCAGTACCCAGAGTAGATTTTCTCAAAGCTTGTAAATACCTCCCAACCTTCCTGTAATGGTCCTGCATAGAACCATGAAGCAACTTGTGTGCATTGTACTTGACTTTATATGCAAAGTCCCTCTTGATAACTACCTTATAAGCTTTTCTCATAGTTTCAATGATCTCCTTAGCAGGCCAATGGGGCCTGGCTTAAAAACCTCTAAAAACTGATGTGCTAACCATTTTGACTTCAATTGCTTCAATCTCCTCATGGTTTTGTTGCACCTATACTCACCTGACACACTCTTCACCACAAATGTTGCTCTTCTGCTATCCCAAGATGGATACAACTTAAAGGGGCAACCTGTATTGCACACAACACCAAGCCTTTGCTGCCTATTTGTGTTACTAGTGGTAAAACTCAAGTTCCTGCTCTGTAAAATAGCATAGCTAGCTACTGCATTCTTAAAGTGAGCCCTGGTTGTGAACCTTTGCCCAACCCTCCAATTGAATACACCTGAAATCGAGTATGCTCACTAAATAGCTCACCCCCTCTTTTGCTCTCTCATTGCGGCTAAACTATCTAGCTAGCCCTCCTCATCACTACCTGGGAGGTGTTTGCATCTCATCCTCTTAATCCTCATATTCACCGAGGTTTTCATTGTTGTTTGTGGACTGGTTGTTCACCCAGCTCCCCTGTTGGTATTTGTTGGTTGTGCACCTAGCCTACTCTCGGTTGCTTCCCTTTGTAATCGGCTTCTTGCTAACTCCAACAACTTTGCATTACAACCCTTCACCTTATCCCTAGTCTGCACATATTCTTCATTACTTGTATCAACTTCATCATGCACCTCATCTTCAAACTGAGCTTCAAACTCTTCATCACCAGCTTCAAACTCTTCCTCACCATCTACTGGATCTTCCTCACCAGCTTCAAACTCTTCCTCACCATCTACGAGGATCTTCCTCGGTAGTGTCAAACTCTTCCTCCAGGATCTTCATCATCCCCATCTCTCTCACTACCTTCATACCCTTCATTTCCATCCGGAATATACTCTCCATCCCTTCTAGGTTCCTCATCTGATGAAAACTCATCTTTAATTATACCATCACTCCAGTTTCCATCTCTCTCACTCCTGGGATCAAACCATTCATAGTCATCTGGGACAGGGGTCACTATGACATTGGGGTTCTTCTTTGATGCTTGCTTAGGAATTTTTGGTTGGGGTGCTTCACTTAGTTTACCTAGTGTAGGTTCAGGTTCTTTGTGTTCAGTCTCAGTATTGGGTGCTTGTGTAGAATTTTCTGTTTGTGCTTGCTTTTGGTAAGTGAAGCGCTGAGGGAAAGATCCAACTGGTGTGGGTTGTTGTTGTATATTCAATTGGGAATTAGATTCCTTGTCTGATGTGGCATAAGATGTGGGAGGAGTTATGTTTCTCCCAATAGGTTCAATACTTTCTACAATAGTAGGTTCTCCCAACTCAATGGAAACCATTCCATTTTTACCACTGCCACGTGGGATAACTCTAGTGGGAGTCAAAGGTTTTTTCTGTGGGCCCCTCCTAGAGGTGAGTTTTTTAGGAAAAGTTTGTTTAGGATGACAGAAATGATGCTGGGATTCTGTTGTTTCTGGTGTGTTGGTTGGGACTGTGTCTTGTGTGCTTGGTCCCTTTAAAGCTAATGATATTACATCAGGGTCATCAACACCATGTAAAACATACAACTCAATAGCCTTATTCTTCAACAAAATGTCAGTTAACTCCCTCACCTCATTGTCAGTGTACACTTTCCTCAAACCCTAATCTATGGACTTTCCCGGAATCAAGTAGAATATGGGTTTTTTTTGTGAGAACTACATTTCTTTGCCAACTCCTCCAGCCAAAACCAACACAACTCATCCGAATCCACATCAAAAGTTCTACCCCCCCTCCATAATAAACAGTACCCTCCTTCATTTTCCTAAACAACCCACCATACGAGTATTTCAAGGTAACACCCATAACAGCAAGGTCTAACCTAACAATTGCAATTATACAAAAAGGGGCTACACATATGCAAGATACATTAAAAAAAGGAAAAATTCACATAATTAATCCCAACTTTCACTCATCTTCTCAAATTAATCCCAACTATTAATTATTCAGGAATAATCCCAACTTTAGGGGTGAGTTTCTCAAAATAATCTGAATTGTTATTTTACTTACTTTCGTTGATCCATTTTGGGTTTATTTTGGGGTAAAAAAAAACATTTCGGATCATTTTGAGACGGTACACTTGAAACTTGGGATTATTCTAGAATAATCAATAGTTCGGATTATTTTAAAAAAATGATCAATAGTTTGGATTATTTATGTGAATTTTTCCTTAAAAAAATGTACACCAAAAAAACTCCAAAATAACAATTGCAATTAACATCAAATTTTTATGCTTTATTTCAGAAAACTAAAGAAAATATGTAATTAAAAATACATAGAAGCCTAAACAAAGTTAAAATATCAAAAAAAAAATTAACATTTCGCAATTTCAGAAAAACTTACTTGTGGAAGAATCAAGTAAAAAGGCCCGTTTTTTTACAAATGTCCCACAAAGGTGAGATTATTCCAAATTTTGTGAAAGGTGGGACTGTTTTAGAGAGATCTGGCAAAGGTGGGATTATTGCCATCAAAAAATCCTATGAAGAACAAGAGGTTGACTGATAATGAAATTGAAGATCACATTGATGTTTGTAGGGAAAACATGGAGCTTCAAATGGCAATGAAGGCACTGGAAGCTGAAAATAGAGCCATGAAGCAGCAAGTGAAGCTTATGAGTGGCAGATAGACCACTTATGTTGTTGCAATTTTAGTTTCTTGGATTTTCTTTCTTTTGTATTTGGGCAAGTTTTAGGTCAGATCTTAATTAGTGGAAAAGAATCTGAGTAAATGCTCTTTATGTACTTGGTTTGCCTTTGTAAAAAGTCTAAGTTATGGAATGAATGGCTTTGGTTGAGAGGCAATTATGTTGGCCATATTTTGTCTTATAGCATCAAAAACGAACAAAAATGGTTGCAATAACCTTCCAAAATCATTTCCACCATAAATAAGAAATGTCTTAAATCATGGCAAATACACAAAAGTTGTTCAAAAGATGCCTTTAACTACTTTTAAAAACTAACCCCATGTTTCCATTACAAAAAGATGCTAGCCCCATGTTCTCAACACTGACTTCTTCCCCAAAACCAAAAACATTCACATGATTTGTTTTCAACACCCCAAGGTAAATATATAAAAAGTGGATCCAATCAAATAACCAAAATATCCTAGAACATAGGGCTTAATCTACTGCTGATGCTTGAGCACCAAGTGCATCCTATGAACCTGTCAAAATGGTGTTGGTGCCTTTCCTTAGTTTGCCCCTCCCCCTTTAGGGTCTTTTGTATTTGGAGTTGATGAAGCATCCCTTTCGGTCCTTGTTCTTGCTTTGAAGCAAACCTCTCGAGATCCGGTTCTTCTTGAGAGGCGGTCCTCTCATGTCCGGTCTCTTGTGTTCTTGTTGAGGCAACACTCTCGATCCTCCCTCTTTTATTAGCCTAGAATCAAAAGCGCATAATTAGATCTGGACACAGAAAATAAAAAAATAAAAAAAATCCAGGTCCAACTTACACCAGATGTAATTAGGTTTCCCTGAGGTTTCAAAGGGCACCTTCTTTTGTTGTGTTGCTTGGATTTGCACAAAATGCAATTCATTACCACTCCATGCTTGCTTAATTTTCCTTGATTCTCTTGACTCTCATGTGGTGCTTTCCTCCTGGCCTTTCTTGGTCTTCCAACACCAACCTTAATTTCAGGAGGATGCAAAGGGAGGGAAGTCCACATACTCCCAATGTCTTTCACCTACGATGGGCTTGATAGTTACATTGTATGTCTCTAAATTCGTTAGTTTTGTCAGCCTCTCATCAACATATCTCTCACATGGCATTCTAAGCCAGTTGCAAGCAGTAATGGCATGACAACAAAGGATCCCATGTAGGTTCCATCTCCTACAAGTACATGTTCTTTCTTCTAAACTCACAACCAAGACCTCCATTCCGTGTAAGACTTCAAAATCATAGGGTCTTGAAGCTAGAATATGACACTCTTTTGCATACTCTTTGTATTTTTTCTAACTTCTTCCTAATTCTTGGACATATGTTGTCCTTTAACCTCTCCATGATTATTTTTTCTGAAACAACCTCTCCATGACTTCCCTCCTTATATCTTCCAATATGTGCATTATAGGCTTGGACCTTGCCTCTAAAATCCAGCCATTGAAGGTCTCAACAAGGTTATTCACCACCAAATTGCACCTAGAAGTTGTCCTAAATCCAAATATACAAAAGAACTTAGGGTTTTGCTTCAGAAATCCTCCACAACAAGTATAGACAGTGCATCCATCTATTAGATAACTTTGTTATAGTCTGCCCTTGTGTAAGCATACACTGCTCTCCAAAACAGGGCCTTCAATTCATCACCCCCATGTTTCTTATGCCATAGAGGATAGATATGTCTAGCACAGTGTATGTGCTCAACAAGTGGAAAGGAGGTCTTCACTGCACCAATAATGGACTGCAATCACAAGAAACAAGTGAGTTAATCATTTTTTATACTATGAATCTGATGAAGAAAATAAGTCAGTTTATTTACCTTGTGTTGATCTGAAATAATTATGCAGTCCGCTCCTCCAAACTGAGTCAAATCTTCCTTCAAGCATTCCAAAAGCCAATTCCAAAATTCATTATTTTCTACTTCAACAACAGCCTAGGAGATGGGGAACATTTGGTTGTTCCCATCCCTCGCAATTGCTGCTAATAATTGTCCCCCTAGGAATGTGTTAAGGAAGCACCCATCTAAGAAAATCACCTTCCTATAGCCCCTCATATAACCCTCTCTTAGAGGGCAGGGAAGTTTATATGTACAATCTTTGGAATACTAGCTCCTCCTCATTTTCATCCCTAGGCACAATTATCAACTCATATGTAACTGCATCTAGGACTGTTCGTGATTGGGTTGGTGTTGTTTGGTATAACCCAGACCAACCCGCATATATACGGTTTGACATTTGTCCAACCTGAATCGCGTCGCACTTTTGTCCAAACCAACCCAAACTGGACCACGCAAAAGGGTTTGGTGCGGTGCGGTTTGCGGTTAAACCATATTATCCTCCGCGATATGAGTTTTGTAATCTAAGAATTAAAAAAATTGGTACAAAGTTATAGATAAACCAATACATAATTCTCTAAATCTACATAATAAATACTGATCAGATGAGTGGAGGTCGGAGGAGCAGATAAGTGAGGAAGGTAGGGGATTGCAAAGAGGAGCAGATGACTAGATGAGTGATGAGTAAAGAGTACAAATACCTAACCTTTGTTTTTTGAGGGGAAATATTGGACGATATATTAACTCAAGGATAAAGCATTCATCAGTACATAAGGGGTGACCTCATCGGGACAATGCAACTCCCAACGCTGTTTTACACCAAACGGGACCAATCTAACTAGGTGATGGACAACAAAATTGCCATCCCTAAGCACATGAGACCACCTAATCGACAAGAAATCTTTACTCATACATAAATCATCCTCTAAAATTAAATCTAGATCATAATAAAAAGCCATAGACTTTGACAATTTCTTAACAAGAGTTCCACAATCAGACTCAATAACATGTTGAAAGTCATGCCCCTTGGCGAGTTTAATAGCAAGGCACGAGGCCTTGCCTTCGACAATCTCTGGTGGCCACCATGCCCTTATCCTGCGAGTAGCAATCAGCAAGACACGACCAAGGTGGTCCCTTGCCACCGCGCCAAGACCAACCTAGTCCTGCTCTGAGATCGACGCATCAGCGTTAAGTTTCACACAACTAGCAAGGGGAACCCACTGTTTCGGGCTCTTGGGGACAGCAACACTTGGTCTCCCATATATACGAGTGGTGTACACTCCAAACTCATTGACAACCTTACAAGCAAGCTCCACCACACACTCATTGGGGCTACAATACTCCTCAAAAACGACCTTGTTTCTTCTGAACCAAAGGTAGTAAGCAAGAAAACCCATCCTCACAAGCTTTGTATCATCCACTTCCTCCCAGGCATCCCAAACCTTCAGCAAGCAGCCCACATCTCTCGACGGGAACATGTCGGCAAGACCAGCCATCTCCCAAGCTTCGATAACAACCGGGCAATGGAAATTAGCATGGTAGGGAGTTTTAGAAGCACCCTTGCAAAGGGGACAACCATCTTCGTCAATAATGTGTCGACGTTTTAGCAAAGATCGCACAAGAAGAGTAGCTGAACTAAGACGCCAAAGAAAATGGCGCACCTTTGGGGATACTTCAAGGCTCCAAATCCTAACCCAAGCTCTATGAAACAAGTCACGGTTCCTGGACTTACCAATCATATACGCTTTCTTCACCGAGTATGGGCCATCCTTACTGAACGCCCAACAAATGGAGTCATCCGATAACCTCTCACTTAACGGGACCGCAAGGATGGCTTTAGCATCTCTCTCGCAAAAAGAGTTCAAAACAAGGTCCGAGTTCCACTCCATGGCAGCATAATCTATCAAATCACATACACGCTCAATTCCATCAACCTTCTCACCAACAATGAATCTACTATCCTCGTTGACCACCCAAGGATCCTTCCATATATTTATATCCGTACCCTTGCCCACTCTCCAAAAAACACCTTCTTTAAGCAAGGATTTTGAGCCCCAAAGACTCTTCTAAGTATAGCTACCTCGCACCCAAGAGAGCCTCCAAAAAGGAAGATCTCGGAGAGTACTTAGCTTTGAATACACGGCCTACAAGAGAATTTTCAGCCTGCACTAGACACAAAGCATTGCGCCCGAGAAGAGCCTCATTGAACACAGCCAAATCCCTAAGACCAAGACACTTCGAAGAGCACAAAGATGCCCAACTCCTCCAATGCATAGCATGACTCGATCCCTTAGCTCCCCACTAAAACTTTGACATGCCCGAGTGTATGGATTGAATCACCGAGCTCGGGAACCTGTAAACCCCCATCAAATAAGTTGAAATGGCCTGGACAACAGCTTTCAATAGAACCTCCTTTCCTGCTCTAGACAACAACTTCTCCTTCCACCCTTGCAATTTCTTCCAAATGTCGTTACGTATTTCCGAAAAAATTATCTCTTTGACCGACCTGCTAAAGTAGGGATGCCTAGGTACTTTGAATGCTTATCAGCATGTCTCATGGCTAAGAATTCCGTCAACTCTTGAATCTGAACAGTACTAACACCTTTGCTGAATGAGATTTCTGACTTTTCAATATTTATTTTTTGACCAGATGCCGCTTCATATTTGTTGAGAATTTCAACTATTATACTACATTCCTGTCGAGTAGCTCTAGCAAAGAGTAAATTGTCGTCAACAAATAAGAGATGAGATATTTCCGGGCCTCCACAACTAGCCTTCATACCATGAATAGTCTCGTTTAGAGTTGCTTTCTTCAAAAGAATGGAGAGAGCATATGCAACAATAATAAACAAATATGGAGAGATGGGGTCACCCCCGTCGCAAGCCCCGGGAGGCGTTGACAGAACCACAAACATCACCATTAACAACAAAGGAATAGTGGGTGGAGGAGACACAACCAATAATAACATCAACCCAGTAGTTAGCAAAGCCTAACGTCAGCATAAGTTCACGAAGAAAACCCCACTCAACCCTATCATATTCTTTACTCATGTCCAGTTTCATGCAATGTAACCCTTTTTGTCCTTACAACGATACTTCATAGAGTTAAATAATTCCATAGCAATCAAAGCATTGTTCGTAATGAATCTCCCCGCTACAAAGGCACTCTGGTTTTTAGAAACAATTGTAGGCAAAACAATCTTCAACCTATTAGCAAGAACCTTTGAAGCAATTTTATAAAGGAAAAATTGATTTAATCAGTCCCAACTATAGTCCCCCTGACAAAAAAGTCCCAACTATGGTTTTTTAATGTTCAGTCCCAACTTTAACCCCCCTTTACACTGGTGGTCCGAGTGGACTGGCGACTTGCTAAATCGGTAAAAAAAAGAATTAACCTTTATTTTCCCTTGTTTCACCTATTTCTTCTACCTCCTCTTTCAGTCTTTCTCTCTCCTCCCTCCTTCCTCCCCTTTCCCTGCCACCCCACCATCATCCATCCACTACTGCCACCACCAGCAAACCCCAACTTTGTCCCAACCCCACCACCAACCCAGTCCACCGCAAGCCTACCCCTAGCCTTCTCCCAGCCCCCACCCTACAGCCCTAGAAGCCCCCTACTGCCGCTGCCCACCGTCCGACCCCCAACCAACCCCAACCCCCCTGCATCCTCCCTCCTTCGCTCTCGCCTTCTCCTTCAATGTATGTTCTGGTTTTCAGGAGGTGGTCACGAAGGTGGTGGACGTGTTGCGGGGGTCGGGGAGGTGTTTTGAGGGTGATTTCGGGGGTGGGGAGGTGGTAGCGGGATAGGGGGAGGGAGTTTTAGGGGCAGAGGAGTGGTTTCGGGAGTAAGGGAGGGGTTTTGGTGGCAGGGGGATGGGTAGTTGGGGAGGGGATGAGGTTTTGGGGACTGGGGAGATGGTGGCGGGGGAGGTAAAGGAGTTTTGGGGATGGGGGAGAGGGTGGTGGGAGAGTGGTGACAATTAGGGGAGGTGGGTTAGGGGGGTAGTGGGGTGGCAGGGGAGGGGATTGGGTAGCAGGGCAAAGGAGAAGGAGGGAACAATGAAGGAAGGAGGGAGGAAAGAGGAGGAAGAAAATAGAAAAAAAAAAAGAAATTTTTTTGGCAAGGTGTACCTGCTGGGACTGCTATTGTAAAATACCCTCTAAAGTTGGGATTGAACAATAAAAAACCATAGTTAGGACTGTTTTTGTAAGGGCGCCCATAGTTGGGACAGATTAAATCAATTTTTCCTTTTAAAATGACATTACACAGACTTAAAGGACGGAATTCCGAGACCATAGTTGGATTTTTCACCTTAGGTATGAGCACAATATTAGTTTTATTCAGAGAGTCTGGAGGACGAGTGTCATGAATATACATGTGATCACCTCAACAATGTCATCGCCCAAAAGGTACCAGAACTTTTGATAAAAAACCGCATACATCCCATCTGGCCCAGGGCCATAAATGGCTTCATTTGGTTCAGCGCCATCAACACCTCATCTTTCGTACACACCTTAGTGAGCTCACGGTTCATGTCATCAGAAACAATGGTTTCCACAAGCTCCAACACCTCCTGCATAGCTGTGGAGGTGTGGTCCATCGAAGAGAAAAGTCCCTGGTAGAAGCCACACACAATCTTCCCAATATCCTCCTCATCCTCACGCCACATCCTGAGTCATCAAAGAGCCCCTTAATTAAATTTCGTTTCCTACATTGTGAAGCCTTGTGGTGGAAATATTTCGTGTTCCGATCCCCATCCATAATATCAGCTACCCTAGACCTCAGGAACCACATAGCCTTTTGTTTTTCTATAAGATCATCAAGCTCCCCCCTGAAGCGCGATCTCAAGATTACTATCCCTCTCACTAGTGCCATGTTGAAGTTTTTTTAAAGTAACCTCCAGCTCTGCAATTTTCTTGTCTAAATTTTTGAACTTTCCATGACTCCAACCCTTCAATTCCCCAGCCACCATTCCGATCCGATCACCAAAATCACACCCCACCTATCCCTGCCATGTTTCTTTGACTCGATTTTCACACTCCTCATCGAGGAGCCTTGTCG
Source organism: Beta lomatogona (assembly GCA_947646795.1). NCBI lineage: Eukaryota > Viridiplantae > Streptophyta > Magnoliopsida > Caryophyllales > Amaranthaceae > Beta > Beta lomatogona. The sequence goes on along the minus strand of CANSNZ010000136.1, from coordinate 240,555 downwards.
TTTCAAAGCGAAAAGGTCTCTTCTTTTTCTTCTTGCGACGACGATAATTGCCGGACAGGCGCACCATGGTTAGAGAGTGGTCCTACTTGAAGCGCAAAAGGTGCCCCACTAAAGCCGAAAGAAAGTAGCAGACCATTGTGATGAAGCAACAAAGCGGTCCCACCTCTCTATAATGCGAGTGTTCGATTTTTTTCCCCCCTCTCCCAAGTATACCGAGTCCCCGTAAACCCAAGATCTCTCAACTCCATGAAATTGAGAGTATCCCTAAACTCTTTTATCCATCTCCTTTTAGACTTGGACCCCCCTCTCAATCTACTCTGAAGTTAAAACCTCATTAAAATCACCCCTAAACAAAATCGAACCGCGATGATGATCGAAAGTACGCAGCAACTCCCACGTTTTATGTTTGTGAGAAGAATCCACCCACCCATACAACCCCACAAATCACCATTTAACACCACCCTCCCCAGTCATATCACCATATATATTATGTTTAGAGAAAGACACAATATCGAACTCAATGTTTCCCGGGTTCCAGTAAATACACAGGCCACCAGAAAGACCCTCACTATCAACTCCAAAAGCACATTCAAAACCAAGATTTGCTTTCTTTTTTTTCTGCATCCAACCTACTAAGCATAGTTTTCGAAACAAAAACCAAAGATAGGCCAAACTCACCGCTCCATCTCCGGAGCATATGAGCTGCACGGGGGTTGCCCAAACCCCGACCGATTCAACATAGTAGATTCATAATGCCTGGGGTTGGTTATTACCAACCTCCGCCTCGACAGATGAAACATTACTGCCATGCAAAAGTAAGTATGCCTTAAACTTCTTTTCCCCCATTAACACATTCTTCAACAACATCATCATTCACCAACATATTATCAGGGAGCTTCCTTTTTTCTCCGCAATCCACCCCCCTTTCTACTCATGTATCAACCTCATCATTCATCAGCATAGGTTTTAATTCACTTCTCTCAATTTCATGCACCTTCTTATTAGTAATATTACTCCCACTTTTTAATTTTCGGGATTTCTGCAAAGAAGTACTGCTACCAGCAGAGAAAGAAAAAAACAGGAAGGGAACTTACTTGCACAGTAATCTCAGGTGTCGTACACGGAACAAACGTGCCATCCAGAGCTGTGGGAGATATGAGCAGCCCTCCACCCACCCGATCCCCAAATGCAGGAGTACTACCTTCGGGGATTTTATTAAAACCACTCCCCCCACCATCCTCCATAGCCGAGGTTAGGGTTGCACACCGGTCCAGAACCGGACCTGGCTGGATCGGTGGACCGGTTCAGTGCATTTCAGTGGACCTGGACCGGACCGGATATGATTCGGACCTGTTTTTCCTGGTCCGGTCCAGGTCTGGACCGGTTGGACCTGTTTTGGTTTTAGGTGTTTTTTTCCTAATTAAAAAAAAAAAAAAAAACTGCTCAATACAAACATTCTGCCTTATTTCCGATAAGTTTCAATTATTTCAATCATTTTATTTTCAGTATGTGTAAAATGGCTTCAAGTAGAAAAAAAATGAAACACGAAAACAGAAAAAAAAAAAAAAAAGAAATCAGAAATAATCAAAGTAACACTAAGAACGTACAATCAAGCATAACTAAAAATGAAACAAAAAAAAACTTACCCGCAATTCAGAGCTTAAGAACAGGACGAACATTAATTCATGGCACCCCCACAAAAATCAAATCACAAACACATAATGAAAAATCAAAGAGAAAGGCAATAAATAAATTGCATAGGAGAATTGACAGTGAGAATTGACAGTGGTGGGAGGAGAAGAGAAGAGAAGAGAGAGTGTGTTGGTTCGGCTGGCATGGAGAACAAATGGGCTAGGGTTTAGTTTAAGAAATGAGTAGACTTACTGTTTTAAATGTTGTTTTTTTTTGATAAAAAAACCGGGTCAACCGGTCCGGACCGATTTCCACCGGTTTTTACCCGGACCGAACCGGTTACCCGGAATCCACTTTTTCCTTGGACCGAGGACCGGACCGGAATCCCAGGACAAATCTGGTCCGGTCCAAATTCCGGTCCGGTCCGATCCAAATTACGGTCCGGACTGGTTTGTGTGCAGCCCTAGCCGAGGTATTCTCATAAGTGGTCTAGTACATCCTATGAAGGTTTTTGCCTCCTCCATCATCTTCAATCTCTCTCCGCGTGGCGAGGCGCGCAGCCACGACCCCCATTGCTTCTCCTCCTCCCTATCATTTGAGGCCAAGAGACAGTCACGCTCAATATGCCCCGTTATTCCGTAAACATAACAAAAGGTGGGAAGCCTTTCGTACTTAATCTTGATCATTGCTATCTCACCACTCCTCATCTTAATTTTCTGGAGTCTACAAAGAGTTTTGAGACATCAGTGATAACTTTGGCCCTAGTAGACTTGTCCTGTACAATTCCATCTGTTTCCACCTTAATAACTTCCCCAAGGCTTCCAGCAATGATCCTAACAAAACTCTCAGAGCGGCTGTCCAGAGGAAGGTTATATATAATATCACAACTAAAACGGGCAGCGATTCAAAGATATGTTCGAGGGTTGGACACTCCCCCCAAACTCCTCCACCAACACTAGTTTATCATCAAACACCCAAGGCTGGCTGGCTAAGACCTTCGCCTTATAATTAATCGTGCCAAATTGCACTACAAAGAGATCATTCTCAATCTGACGAAAGAGGGCCCCTTTCGAAATTGTCCATATCTGATTCAAGCTTCATTTCAGGGCCTCGAAATTGTATGGTCTAATGGTTAAAACTCATCCCACAAGCGCAAGGTTCGTAAGAGGATCATGAACGTCCTCCGAAACACCATCTAGAGAAACAATTAATAGTTTCCTCCTCCGTTGTTATTCTCAAACTCGACATCTTATTGATGATTTCATCAGCCATTAAGGCTGACCCAGATCTCAAGAGGGATTAACAAAAATCCAGAAACGAGACTCACCACTGGAAGCCCTAGACTTTTTACTCAAACCCTAACATAGCACTAGAGAGAGACTTTACAATTGTGAATTTGTGATTGATAGAAAAGTGCAAAGACCTAACTTAATACTCGTATTAACTTCTATAGTCGTATTATCTCGTATACTCGTATGCCTGTTAGTTTGTCAAGTGCTTTTATAAATAAATCAAAATAGATAAATTTTAGTTTTTTTTTTTTTAAAAAAAAGCATATATATATACGGTTAATGGTGCGGTTTCGGTTTACCAAAATTCAAACCCAACCCAAACCGCTTGAAATATCAAACCAGCCCACAATTTTGAAACCGCAAACCAACCGAAACCGCGAAAATACGGTTTGGGTTGCGGTTTAGTGCAGTCTAGGCCGCACTCTGAACAACCCTAACTGTATCATCACTTCTTTTCAGCTCCACAACGTATGATGCAATCAATAAATAATGGTCAAATGGATTACCATCACTAGAGGAAAAAACTTCAAGTACTGCTTAAAAAAGGCTGCGGTTTTAAGATTAACCGCATCCCTTAACTTAAAGGCTGCGGATAGCCTTAAAACCGCAGCCCTTAACTATTAAAGGGTTGCGGTTTTAGTATAACTGCATCCCTTATGTTGTAAAGGGCTGCGGTTTTGGTCTAACCGCAACCCTTGGGACTTATTATTCTTTAGCCCCGCATTTATCATTCTTACCCAGCCCAATCCGCCCTCATTCTCGCGGGTCCTCTCTCTCCCCTGGTCGTCTGTTCTCACCCCAAACCCTACCTCCCCTTCAGTTCGCCGGCAATCCCCCTCCGCCTGCGCTCGCCGTGCTGCTCTCTCTCTTTTCCCTTCGTGCCGTTCTCGTCGTTCGCTTCTCAACCGGTTGCTGCTCCGAAGTCACAATGGATTTTCTCTCTCCTCTATCTTTCTCTCCCTCCTAACGTAGATTTTAATGGATTCTAGTTTCCTCTCTCCTTTTAAATGCAGGCGTCGAAGAAGAAGGTTTCAAACCCTATGAGGTACATCAAGATTCAAAAACTCGTTCGTGACATCTCTGTTGGTGAAAGTTGATTTTCTTTGAAATAGTTTCGGTTTTTTAGGTTGTGGGTTATTGAATCCCGTGTTCTGAATTTGAATTTGTTTTTGATTTGATGTTTTAGGTGTTGAAGCAAATAAATGGTCAGACTCATGTTTACATGGAGGTACTAATGAAGCTTTTTTTTTAGATTTAATTTGATTTTCCAAATTGCTCTTTGTTTTGTTTAAGTTTGTTCGAGTGGAACAAATGAGGTACCCAAAGTTTTCAGCGCCTGCTTGATGTTACCCAAACTGCAGTTGTGTTCTGTGAAACAAAAAAGAGTGCATCACAAGCTTCACAACGACGAGGTTCCAATTAAAGCATACGTGAAGCATACGTGACTGAACTCTCTGAATTTAGGCAATTTTCTTTCTCTATCCTCTTCTTCTCTCGATTTGTTTCATTGCAATTATCTAATTCGTTGAATTTATCTTAGGTTTTGAATTTGTCTATATAAAATCAGAGATTTTAAATTTTAAGTTACAAATTAATCGAATTTTTGTCCGTTTAATGCGTAATTTGATGTTCATGGTTCAATTGATTAATTCGACGATAAAGCAGCCACCAAGTACAAAGAGCGTTGTCTTTCAAAAAAAAAAAAAAAGTACAAAGAGCGTTGAAATTATTGTTTAATTGTTACTCCTCTGTCTGATAATTCAGTCGCTTATGTATTTCGAAGCTACTTTAATAATACAAGAAATTTTGATGTGTTGTAATATTATGTTTAAGTATGTAATGAAGATTTCAAATGGCATGCCATTTTGGAGCTTTTGTGAAGTTTTGACGTGGTGTATTGCTTGCTGTTGGAGTTTGGTTGGCTTATAATTTTCAGTAAATTGGTTGAAGTTTTGTGATTTTGTTATGCACTAATTTGAATATCTGGCTTGATTTTTAATGTTTGCATTGCTTGATGAGTACTGATTAGTTAATCTTGTGGTTATCTATAAAGGGGAAATGTTGGATTGAAATTTGAGATCTTTTTAGTTCTTACAAGATATAATTAATTGAGGGATCCTTTTGTGAACTTTGGGTCAGCATCAAGCTATATGTTAGAAGGAATTGTGGCTGTAGATTTTGAATTTTAGGTCTAAGGAAAATATGGATTTGGGTTTTTGTTAGATTGTTCTGGCTAAATGTGCTTGGTGTTTCAATGTTGGAAGGAATATTATAAAATGCTTCAGGTCTTCAATACATGTAGACTTTGGTTTCTGAACAAGTTGGGTATATTGTAGTGTTTGGCTACACTCCCTGGTTGTTTCAATGGAATTCTTTTAGGAGAATGAGGCTAGATCCTTTGAATTTATACCCTTTTCACCAATCGTGCAGGTATACTAAGATGGGTTTTTCTAGGAATGTGGAGCCTTGCTTTATAGTCCCAACTGCCATCTAGTCACTCCATCAAAGGAACTTTGTATAAGAACTTTAATTTTTATATTGTATTATGAGCATACTTTGTATAAAAACTTTAATTTCTATTTATATATAGATATTTGTGTGTCAATTTGGCATAAAAAGGCAAAAAAAAAAATCATTTTTTTGGGTAAGGGTTGGGGTTTTCACTAAAAACCGCATCCCTTAATTGTGGTCAATAACCGCTTTCCTTCAAAATTGTTAAGGGCTGCGGTCAAAAAACGCAGCCCTTAAACCGCTTTTGACCGCAGCCCTTGACCTTTTTTCCTCTAGTGCATGAAGTAATCTGTGAGCAATGGCCTTGACCCTATATCAGTTTCACTTAGATAGTTTGACACTAAACCTTTTCATAACATCCTTCTCCAAATCCTTCCTTGGCCAATTAGGGTTATCTTTGTATTTCTTTAAATAATCTCTTGCAAACCAACTAGCCTTAGCCTAAATGTTTTCATAATCTTCCCTATTCAAGTATGCCTAATATTACAAGATTACACAGTCCATGATTTCCTAGGACCATCCCAGGAGTCATACAACTTCCACTCACAACCATCTTTGCACCTAGCCTCTAGTATACTGGCCTCACTTTTGCTCCATCTAATACTGTAGCCGACAATCACAGCATACATGTTCACCATATCCTTAAACACTATAGGTGAAGGGAATTTCAACCCCACTTGCCACACAAGTTTCTTGAAATCAATGTTTATGTCCACAACATTCACAACTAATTTCTTCCTATCATCCTCATCAACATCAGTCTCCACATCTGAATCAGGCACCCTATCTTCATAACCCTCATTCTCATCCTCATATTCACTTTCCCACCCACCTGACAAAAGGAAGCTCAGGTCCTCTTTCACCCTTGAACTACCAGCTACATAACCAACACTCTTACCTTTACTCTTACTCTCCTTGCTCTTCTTTGTTGCTTGAACAAACTCATCATCACTAGAACTGACCCCAGTTACATCCAGTTCATAACTTAAATCCTCATCACCAGATAACCCATTACTCTCACCACTGTCTAATACTTCTAGGTCACTCTCATTCTCACCCCCATCAGTATTTCCACCCACAGCCTCATTCTGACCCTATCAGTATTTCCACCCACACTCTCATTCTCACCACCATCAGACTCTTCCAGCTCACCTTCACTGACAATCTGATCTACCCCATCAAGGCTCAAATCCTGAGGTTCATCTCTATTCCCACTATAATCATCATCATCAAAACAATTACCATCCTCATCAACATGACCAAACCACTCCTCCACATGAATGTAATCTGAAAAATGGGCATGGTCATCAGGACTATGTAAGGCTTCTTGTTCATCTCCTCCTTCCAAATCAATGGGTTGTTCTGTGGCTAATTGTTCAATTCTCTTACCGATTTTGTCAATTTTTGTTTGGGCTATGTTAGTAAGCTTTTTTTGCCTTTATTTTGTGTAGTAGATGGTGAACCAATAGGTTTTGCAGAAGGTTGGATATGTGGGATGACTTGAGGTGGTGTTCTAGGGCTCCTCCTAACTTGTGTTAAGTCAATGACCTTGTGCACTGGAAGCTTCTTCCTAGGAGTGTTTGGTTTGTGGCTGCGAAAGAGCATTGGTTTAGTTGGGTTTTGTTGCACTAAAGCTGGGTTTAGTCCAACAGTGGGCAGGTTTATATTAACAGTGGGGTGGTTTATTTCAACAGTGAGTGGATTTTGTTGCTTAATGGGTGGGTTTTGTTGCTCATTGCGTGGGTTTTTTTGCTCATTGGGTGGGTTTTCTTGCTCAACAGTGGGTGGGTTTTCATTAGAGGTGTTCCTTTCGGACAATCCAATCCGAAATTTCGGATCGAGAAAAATGCGAACCGAATCCGATCAGAAAAAAAACGGATATCTGAAATTTCGGATCGGAAACGTTCATAAATAACTTTCGGATCATATTTGGATCATCGGATTTTTCGGATATCCGGTCTTGAAAACATATATTTTTCGATGTCCGTAAAATTTCCCATGTTTCGGATATTCGAAATGAAAATTTCCGATCCTCATTCGATCCAAAAATTTTCAGATATCCGATCCGAAATATCCAAAACTAAAAAATCGGGTCGGAATCCGATTAATCGGATCGGATCGACCTGGTCGGATATTTATGGACACCCCTAGTTTTTATGCTCAGTGGGTGGGTTTTCTTGTTCAACAGTGGGTGGGTTTTCATGCTTAGTGGGTGGGTTTGGGTTTTCTTGCTCAATGGTTATGTACTCTAATCCTTTAATCACTTTAGGCATCCCATTATCTAAACCCACCTTAGAAAAATCAGTCACCTCCTTATCAGTGTACACCCTTACCAAACCATGTTCTAAGCTTAACCCACACAAGCAGTAATACATAATGAAATTTGAGTTATACTTAAAACCTTCATCCTTCAACATATCAAGAAATTCAAAATAACTCATATAATTAGGGTCTACATTATCCCAGTAATGTATTTCCCCTCCAACATACTCCAAATTTGGAGATAAAACACCCATATGCCACATTTTAATTGTAAACTCAGCATCCATGATCTTAGAGCAATAATCAAACAACAACTACCCTAATCAGCTACGCAACCAACAATTCACCCTAATTTCCTAATCCACAATTCAATTGCAGAACTCAAATAAATCGACAAAACACTAGAACTACAACATTCACTGAAAATCTAAGAATTTATTTGAATTACTTAGCAAATTGTGGGGTACTAAAATTACAAATCGCGAAAACACTATTGATTTGAGAAAGGTTTAAGTGTGCAAATGTGAATTACTAACATCGTAGAAAGTTTCAAAGAGAGATCTACCTAATACGACAGTAAGACATGCTTGTATGCACTGGTATCAATTTACGTCCATAAGACATTGATGCTTAAAAAACTGAATATCTGTGCCCAAAATTCCTTTTCAATTGTCGTTTCCTTTTTTCTTCTTTTGAATCATGTGGGGGAATGTTGGAGTTAGTTAGTATGGTATTAGTTTATCACTTCAAAAGTTGCTTCAAAAGAACAAAAAGCTATTTGTTCCACATTGGTAGTTTGAAGTATTTCTACCTTCTTTATATAGAGTTTCCTTCTTTATACATTTGTTAAGGGTTGAGTGGAAAGGAACTAGTCACCACAGGCGCGGGCGCGCTGGGCTCGGGCGTGTGGCGCGGTTGTGGTTGTGGGATATTTTAGTTCAGTTACTTATTTTTTGCCTAAAATCAACATTCATATCTTCGTTGATTTTGTAACCGTTATTCTTTCCTTGATTACTATTTTCGTTATCCCTTAATACCCGCCTAATTGATTGCCTTCCCGATTTTGGTTTTTTTGCCTTCCTCTACATATATAGAGCCTGTTCGTTCTTCTTTAACATACAAAAAAATCACCTCCCCTAAAATTACAGTCTAACTTTTCTCTTCTCTGGGCATTGTTCGAAGTGTTGTCAAACTATAACTCTATACTACACCGGATGAGCAGTAATCGTGTATCTCTGGTGGTTGGTTGCGAAGAGTCCGTGTGTACGTAACAGGGCAAATTCAACTTTAGGGCAGTGTTTATTCACGTTACGGCTTTCATATAAGTTAATTAGTATTAAACTATTAGCTTTAATTCCTACATTCACTTCTTTTGTATGTTAGGAGAGTACTTTTACATATTGCAAGTGCAATATTTTGTTCTCATCGGCGGATGCTACTTGTCCAACCGAACACAACGACAAAAAGGATATGTAGAAAACCTAATCATTGTATTTGACAAAATCAACTATTACTATAAATAAAGGGTATATAACTAATATAAGTGTTAAGACTTTTGACTAAAGCTACTCTTATAAATAGACATTGTTGCTTAGATACCCAAGTTTGTGGTGTCAAAACAGGTTCTCAAACAGGTTCTGGGTATACTCACGGCGAACTAGGTCAGACCCGAACAGGTCAGGATTCTGATTGTCAGTGCCCCAGGTCATGATTAGTCAGGTTTTGTTCAACTGGGTCGAACACATTTGAATCATTGGATTCCCTGGTGCTGGACAGGTCTGAGCGTTCCATTTACAAGTCGATCCATTCCCGGGTATGATCGCCCGTTGACATTTTTTTTGCCGGGTTTGCACAGGTCGTATTTAGGTTTCATGTACGGTTGAGTTAAGTCAAATGTACTCGGGTTGAATTAGTAATGACCTTAGTTCGATCATTGTGAAACATCGGGTTCATTCGCTATTGAACGCCAAATCAACTTCGGGTAAATCCTGATCAGGCCATCTTTATTTTGTTATGGATTTTGTAAACGAATCATATTGATAAAAGTATTAAGATCGACATATATATACATATGTGTGTGTGCGATAAATATATGGATGACAACGAAAAACCATTAAAAACACTATATTGATTACCGTGATGTTTAGTGTAATCTCTTAGTCAACTCTTATTTCGAATAATCAACTGCGTAAAGCCACTCTAATAAGTAAAGGAGTAGAACGACTCTTCATATATTTTAATATTATATATTATAACCAACGACAATGATAACGAGTAGACGATCAATTCCAAACTTTATATAAATGATTTATTATTATAAGCATTATGATTGATATATAAGTTTGTAAATAGCTATGATGGTAATGAGAATAATAATACTAATAACGGTTTTTTAACCATATACCCCTGACAAATTTTTTTTTAGCACCATATACCCTTTCAACTTTTGAAATGCACCATATACCCCTCACTTTTTAAAAAATACATCCACTTACCCTTAATGACTAACGGTGTTAGACTTCCGTTAGTCATTAACCCCTAAACCCCCCTCTAACCCTAATTCCCCCTCTAAACCTAATTAACTAACCTAAACCTAACCCCTAACCCTAACCCTAACCCCTAATCTAATACCCTAACTCTAACCACCCAACCACCACCCCCTCCCCTAACCCCACCCACTCCTCCCACCCCACCCCATCCCCTCACCACCCCCGAAGCCCTCTCCCCCTCCGATCCCCCCCCCACCACCCCCGAAGCCCCCCTCCCCTTCCCTTGCATCCCCGCAGCCCGCCTCCCCGGATCCCGCAACCCCCACCCCATCCCCCTCCCCAAATTCCCGCAGCCAGGCCCCTCCCCCGCATCCTCCGCGCCCCCTTCCCCTTCCCCTTCCCACGCATCCTAAGCCCCGCAAATTTTTCGAACCCGGAATCTTCGAACCTAGATTTGAAGAACCCAAAATTTTCGAACCCGATTTGAAGAACCCACCTCCCCTCCCCACCTGCAATCGTGCGATTAAATCTCTCTCTCTTTTTATCTCCTTCTCTCTTTTCTTCTTCGATGAATTAATCGTCGATTTTCGGTCATCCGATCGCTCCTTCAAGGTGCAACAATGGCGGAAGAACTCGCAAAACTTGTCGAAGATGTATCATCTCGCTCAAAGTGATCAATCTTTGAGACTTCGAACTTCCAGTTCACTGAAATTAGGGTTGCACCACTTCTATTCTATCCTCAATTACGGTGTTGAGCGATCGATGGCGAAAATGAAGCCGATTTTGATGATAATGCGCGAGAGTTAGGGTTTCAATGTTGGAGCCTTTCTCGATTCATTATGTTTGTTCCGTTGCACTTTTCGGCGAGGGAAGGGGAGGGGAGGTGGGTTCGCGCAGCGAGGGAAGGGGAGGGGAGGAGAGTCGGCGGGGAAGGGGATGGGGTGGTGGTGGTGACGGAGTGGTGGTGAAGGGGTGGCGTGAGGGGTGGTGGTGCGTGGGGGTAAGGGGGTGGGGGTGCGGGGAGGGGTGGTTAGGGTTAGGGCCCAAGTTAGTGTGTTAGATTAGGGTTAGGGTTAGGATTAAGGTTTGATTTAGGTTAGTTAATTAGGGTTAGGGGAGGATTAGACCCTAATGACTAACGGAAGTCTAACACCGTTAGTCAAAAGGGTAAGTCGATGTATTTTTTGAAAGGTGGGGGTATATGGTGCATTTCAAAAGTTGAAAGGGTATATGGTGCAAAAAAAAATTTGTCAGGGGTATATGGTGAAAAAACCGTACTAATAAACATAAAGCGACAATGATAATAGGTAAAAATACAAATAATAACAGTAATAGTAACAAAGCTTAAAATAGCAATAGTACTACAAATAAGAATAGAAATACTAACAATAACAATAACAATATAAATACTAATATGTTGAATCATTTTAATATAAGATTGATATCAAAATAATTGTAAAACCAATCTAATACTCTATTGATTATAAATTAGTATAACGATTCTGAATATGTTATAATGCTATAACAAATGACAATCATACATTCATATGTTTACAACGACGGTTCATATGAGGCCTGAGTGATTATAACGAGGGTTCATATGTTGCACAAAATAATAATAATAAATTATACCCCCAAATAATTATCCCCTATAAAAGCTAACCATAACTTATTAAAATAAGTTAACTGTTAACAAGTAACAACCATAAGTAAAATACTACCTCCGTTTCTTTTTAATAGTTATACTTATACAGTATACTTTTCACGCATAATAATATTGGAACCATTCTAGCTAATACGTGAATGATTATTAATGAGTATCGACTCTTAATATGCTCTAATAGTATAACTAATGATAATAATAACGAGTATTATATATTAACTACGAGTATATGTATTATGTTGTGACTATATATGATAAAGTATAAACAAACTATTTTATCAATATGTTTAATCATTTTAGTATAAAATTGGTATCAAAATAATTGTAAAACCAATCTAATACTCTATTGATTATAAATTAGTATAACGACTCTTGATATGTTATAATAATATAACAAATGACAATCATACCTTCATATGTTTACAACGACGGTTCATATGAGGCATAAGTGGTTATAACGAGGGTTCATATGTTGCACAATAATAATAATGATGATAATAAATTATACCCCCAAATCATTCTTCCCTATAAAAGCTAACAATCACTTATTAAAAAGTAAAATCAATAAGTTAACTGTTAACAAGTAACAAGTATAAGTAAATTAGTTAACAAGTACTTACTAGTTACTAGTTACTAAATAGTAACTTGTTAACAACATATAGTAACTTAACACTTAGTCAGTTACTCGGTTACTCCCTTGTCCATAAGCATTATCATTTCTCAAATCTCATTGGCCAAAAAACAATACGACTATAATGTGATCATAATTGGTGATGATGATGATTAAAGTCGATCAACACAAGGTAATACGAGTATAACATGACGGAAGCCAATGTTTATGTAGGGGGTAATTATTAGGCTAAACTAGATTAGTATATAGATCAATGTATTGCATTTCGACTATATGTTAATGTATAGATAGTGTATAGATCAATGTATTGCACTTTTAGTATATATTAGTATAAACACAAAGTAATACGAATGGATTAGTGTACATATTAGTCAATGTAAGTGGATAATCATTAGGATAATCGTCGTCGAGTGTAATGTTTACAATAACGGTTCATATGAGCCTAATTGATTATAACGAGAGTTCATATGTTGTACAATAATAATAATAAACATAACAATAGTTTATCCATTGCATTCTACTCATATGTTGTACTTTAATTAACAATAGCATACTGTATTTTCTTAATTTTGTACATATGTCACATAAGTGATTTTTTATACCCCGAGTGATCGTAACGACAATTTATATGTTGTAAAATAATAATAATAAACATAAATAATAATAATAATAATTATTATTATTATTATAATTATAAATAATAGTAAAACTATAATACTAGTAGTTCATAATAATAATAACAATTGTAGATCAAAGAGGATTTCTAGAGAGAGGCTCTGCCTTCTCTCTAGAAATTCCTCCTAATAGCAAACCCTAAAAAAAGCCCCAAATCAATTTCTTTAGAAATTGAAACCCTAGCCTTCCCTTTCTTCATCTTCTTCCTAATTCTAGCCATTGTTATGGCTTAGTTTTGTCTTCTAGTCCAATTTTCTCCTGTCCTCAGTCGGACTTTTGTTTTTCTAGCCTCTAGATCAGTTTTTTTGCCATTTCTAAAATCAGCCAATTTGGAATGGTACTCGTGGTGTGGGGTTGCTCGCGGTGGATCGTGAGTGTTTGGTTGCTCGCGGTGTGGGGTTGTTCGCGGAGTGGGGCTGCTCGCGGTGCTGGAATTTCGTTCGCGATGGGTCAGCGTTCGGTCGCGATGGGTTGATTTCTTTTTCGCCCATTTTGGCTGGTCTCTGGTTCTGTCAGTCTTTGTCGCCGGAGTTTCATTCATGATGGTTGTATTTGCGGTAGATCCAGCGAGTGGTAAAGCTCTGGTTTTGCTCTCGCGGTGGTTCGGGGTCGCCGGTGTCTCGTTGGCGGTGATCGTGTTCGCATTGTAGTTGGTTTCTGGGTTTTATTTCTTTTTCATGTTTTTTATGTGTTTTTCTGTTTTATTTACTTCTTGTTTTTTAGTTGGTTAGTTTTTGGTTGATCTTGTGGCCTCAAGTAATTGTGCTTCTCTTGTGAAGATTGGGAGCTTATTCATTTTCGGTGGTGTTTGTCTTGCCCCCCGTGAAGAGTTCGACGTCGATTTGGGCCTGGGGAGATGGCGTGATGCTGCGGCGGAGCATTTACTCGAGTTCCTTTGTGCTCCTTTTTTTCTTCGTTATTTCCGTACTTGAGGCTTGTTGTAACCACCCTTAGGGGTGCTTTAGGGGGTGTCTCTTGTGTAGACACTTCCTAGTTTTCTCTCCTTATCAAAAAAAAATAATAATAATAATAATAATAATAACAACATTTATATCAAAGAAGTTGTTATCTTTCTTCAAAAAAAAACACAAGTTGTTATCTAAAGGTATAATCCACAAAGGTGTTTTAAGTGACAAATCGACCGTCGGATGAAAAAATCTACGATCCAAATGAGTCATAAGAGGATACACGGATTAATAATATAGCCCGTCAGATTAGAACCTACAAGCACATCCAACGGCTTGCATCAACCCCATGCCATCTTCCCTCCCACCAAAAAGAAAAACCCTTTCTAGAACAAACCCTAACTCACCAGCCTCCCTCATAAACTTTGAAATTATCCATCTCACACGCCTCTCTCCTGATCCTGATCAGAAAGTTTATGATAATTCCTCCATTTGATTGTCTTTGGCAGCTTGTTAGTAGTAGGAATTGAATTATGTGATTGTATTGACAGGTAATTTTGATAGTGATTAGGTAATTTTGTTTGTATACTAATAATAATAAGGTCTTCTCTTTTGCAGGTTAAGAAGCTCCAAAAGGCTTGTTTAAGGAAGCCTGTGAAGGTAAGGTTTTGTTGCACTTTGCCAAACATTTCTATATAATTTCTTTTGTCTTATTGATATGATTCTTTTCCAGATTGAACCCTCATAAGCAGGTTGAAGCTCATTTCTTAAACTCGATTTCAATCGTTTTGATTTTTGATTTCTGTTTTTTTTAGAAGTTGGATCTAGGATGTTTATCCTCATATATTTTCAGATTTGTAATTGTTTTATGTTTTCGTTTTTTTCTTGTGAATTGTTGCTTTAATATTGCCGAAGAATATAGAAGAATTTTGAGAAATATTCACTGAAGATTGGACATCAGGAACTTTATAAGGTAACTGTATTTTTCCTTTACTTTTTAAAATTTTTTATTTATGTTTTTTTTCTTCTAAAAAAATGTTAGATCTAGGATGTTTATCCTGAGATATTTCCATATTTTAAAGTCTAGATTATTGACACTGCTTTGAAAAAATAGAAGATTTGCACTATCATGTTATCTTATTCTATGTTGAAGTTTGGTGTCTTTATGTCATTCGTCAAATGTAAGTTTTGGTGTCTTTATGTCATTAATGAAATCTGATAATGGTTCGATTTCTGTTGTTTGAGCTTCTTTTTTGGTTTACTTGTACTTTTTTGTTCTTTTTAAAATTTCATCTGAGGAATTTTAGACTAGATCTATACATATTTTATATACATGGATTAGTAGATATATACATATATGCACTGTTTAGAGGGCATTTTGGTCATTTTCGAGGTCATAGTTGTCAAATTGCGTCTTTTGCTGCTATTGGGGAAATTCTCTAAAGTTTAGGTTTTTAATTATTATTATTTTTTTAAAAGAAACAATTGTCTTGGTTTATCTGAAGAGTGTGCTGGTGCTGGTGCTGTGCTTGTGGATGCTGGTGATGTGCTTGTGGATTGAGATTCATTAACAACTCTAAAATAGAACATAATCTAGTTTGTCTATATAATGAGCAATGTAGTAGATTAATATATTTAATAATTTATTTGTATGTGTATATTAGTTGGAGATTAATATATTGTTAATTGCTATTGTTTTATTCAATATCATAAATTTTTGTCTCCACTCTCCTTTACATTATATAACTTCTCACTTGATTTAGTATATATTTTCATTCAGTTTATAAAACTTTAAACAAGTACATAGCACATACAAAAATGAGATAGCTTATATGAGATTATAGTAAAAATTTAGACACTTTAGAAAATTGTTAAAATACTACGTATATACATAGATGTTGTGACTTGTGAGCTGTAGCATGTATGATATATATGTCAAATCAAAAAAAGATAGCAATGTACGCAAATAATTCAAAAATAAATGAAAATAAAAATATAAACAAGTACATGATATTCAAAGTTTAACCCTTAAATTAAATGTAATTTAATTTTTTATTTAATTAATTATTAAATGTAAGCAATTTTATAAATTAACATATTTATATGATTTTTTAAATATAAAAAATAATTGAATTTTAGTAACATCTGGTTAAGTACGGTCGGGTTCGGATTTGAATGCAGGTCTGTCTGGTCAGGTTAGTATATAATCTTGCCAGGTGCCGGTTAGGTCTGGGGACTGACCTCACGACAGGTTGAATCAGGTTCAAGTCAGTTCAGATCAGGTTGACCCAGCGAATCAAATCTGTTTCTGACGCCACTCCCAAGTTATTAAGCCAGTTGTTTCAAAAAAAAAAAGTTACCAAGCCAGTACGTGAAGCTTACGAAGTTAAGCTTTACTGTCATTTATCACCGTAAATACATCTATTACATATATTCGCATGAGGGTCTATGATGAATATGATAACGCTGTTGATTATTGGTTACATACGTCTTGCATGTTGCCATTTTGACTTGTTGCCCTTTTCGAATTTATGTTTCGGTTTATACTAAAAATAATTTTAAAAAATCTCGTACACACCGACACATTGTTATGGTGGTAAGTGTGACCATTTCCCAATGTCTTGACATATTGCATTGCAGTCTACGGAGGCTACTCCCGCAATTATTTGGGTGGGTGTATGTTAGAAATAGATAGATACATCTAGAGCTGTCAATTCAGTTGCTCGAGTCGGATTCAGGTTGGGTCATCTCAGGTTTCACGTCATGTTCGGTCAGGTCGTGTCAGGTCAATAAATCAAACAGGTTGGGTGCAGTCGTAATTCGGTCAGGTATGCCTCGGTTTGTTTCTTCTTTCAGGTTCGGTCGGGTTCGACACGGTCAATTTCGGGACATGTCATCTTTTGTGGTCATGTGGTGTCGGGTCGGGTTTATTGCAGGTTTGTAGCGGGTGCTTTCAGGTCAAGCGTGAGTCGGATACTTATCAGGTCAAGAGAATAACGGTTTGGGTCAGGTTCGAGTCAAGTTTAGGTCGTTAGTTATTGGGTTGTGCCATGCTTGGTTTCGGATCGCTTCGGATATGGAACGGGTCATGAAACTTGTGTGTCACTACTTCAAAATTTTTCATTATTTAATATTTCATTGAAAATCAATTCTTGAATAGTTCATCTAGTTATATGCCTTTTTGTAATAGTATTAGTTTATAATTTATGTTACTATGTGGTGAAATCAATGAAGAGTCGAGTTATCAAAAATCAACAAGTCGGGTAACATGTAGCAACAAGTCGGGTAAAACCATGTACCAAGTCGCAACAGGTCTTGTAAATCAAGTAACAGGTCGCAACAAGTCGGGACAATAACAGGTTGAGTCGAGTTATAATCAGTTTCAGGTCCTAATCAGGTCGGATGTCAAATCGAGTTCAGATCGTTGTCAGGTATGCTCACTTCAGTTATCGGTCTTTTTCGGGCGGGTGTCGCTTCAGGTTTAGGTCATAGATTGTTGGGTCAAGATCATGTATCGGTTATTAGCAGGTCGGGTGCAGGTCAGGTTTCGGGTGATCTGTTTTACCAAAAATTCATGTGCAAGTCGGTTACAGGTCATTGCAGGTTCAGGTCGGGTTGTCAGATCAAGTCATTTTTTGACAGCTCTATACATCTACCCATTGAGTAGGCTATCCACTAGAAATAGATAATTAAAAAATTATTAATTCTATTAAATTATACTTTATTAATTATTAATGTCTATCTATATTGGGTGGATTACTCACTGGATAGACAAAAAAATTTCCACGCTAGAACATGTTATAATCACAATGTTTTAAGCAGCTTCTACATTTAGAGTAAATTTTTGAATATATTTTTCCGGAATATAAGATAATTTGAATATATTTTTTCTTAGATATTTTATTCTGTCAATTAGTAACATTTTATCATAACTTACTTTATTCAGGTTTTTTTATTTGCAACAATTTAATTTACATTGATCAATTCATCAATTTGACCATAATTAACATTTTTATTGATCTTCAAGGAAAAATTATAAGAAAGTTTATCTTAAAACTGAAACAAATATTGAGAGGAACTTAACAAGTACTTACCTGGCTATTTGCTTACCTATGAATCACCAAAGATTACCTAAGTTGAATACGTAAATAGTGCAAAAGGTCAAACTGATTCAACTAAAAAAAATGGAGAAAGTATGTAGCAAATAAAAAAAAATAGGGGGAATAGTTAGCTTTTTCTTCCTCATCTAGCTAGTGGTATTAAACTAGACAAAAGTGACATCTGCCACCTCCTATGCTTCGTATATTTTTTTTTATTAGTAACTCATTTGCTTTTTCAAAGTCAAAGTTCATTAACTTTTACCATATTTTAATACTAATTACATTAGATATTATCATGTGAGATCTTATTAGATTTAATATGCAGACTTAAATTATCAACTTTTTTATAATTTTTATTAATACATAAATGAAAATAGTAATGGTTAAAGGGATATCTTGGAAATTGTGGAAAAGTAAAGGGGTAAACTAATAAAAAAAGAAAGGAGTATATAATTACATGTGTTTCATATACTATCACAAAAATATTCTATTTTATCCCTTTGTGTACTATTAGCAAATTTGGTTATGATCACAGATCACCAAATACTTGCCTTAGACATATTATGTTTTTCTCATTTTGGGTTTATGCTCCCTAATGAAATGACCCAGCAAATTATATAAAAAAAGACATATTATGTTTTAGCTAGGTTTGCACATAATTTAAAATGAGTTCACCTGTTTTAAAGTCTTGGGAATATATATATAACTTAAAAAAAAAAGGCACTGACCACATTATTTCCCAGTGAAATAAATTACCCAAAATTATGTAGAGCAAAAGACAAATGTATTGTTAAATCGGATAATCTTTTCAAAGTATAAATGTTCATTATTTTTGAAAATGATTCTAATGCTATCATCACTTCAAAATTAAGCTGAAACCGTATATAGCGATGCTAGAACTATAATTAAATTATCTGAATAAAAATGATGTACAAATTTTGGAGAGGTTTACTATTTAAGCAAATTTACAATAATTCCATGTTGTTGCGTCACTCGTAAGTTAGATCTAAGGCGTCTCAATAAATATGTTATGTTGCTAGATCGAGACTAAGAAATCCAATAATGACCAATCTTCCCAACGAATATTATCATTCCACCAAATTAATGGTAGTCTATTTATATACGACGACATGTAATATGACAAATGCATGGCGTTACGTATTGAGTTTGGTTGTATAGAAAGTGATTTTTTTTTTTTTCATAATGCTGTCGGTGTTTTCAACTCAAAAAAAATACCACCGGTGACTACTGACTACATACTGATTAGTGAGTGAGGAAAGAGAGAGAGAGAGTCTATCACATGACTGTACGATAAAAACAGCCAAAACAAACCATGTTCATGTGAATTGTAAGACAAGAAGACTGAGAGAAAAAGATTGGGGTCTTAATCATCTTTCCAAATGTTTAATAATTAATTTAATTAATTCTACTCCGTCAATTTTGGAGCATTTCCGCCGACGCCTGCCTTTGTGCTCCCTTACTTTCAGATTTGTGTTAAACTGTTAACGTGTAAATTGTCTCATGAGAATGACCTGATGAATTTTTTTTCTCTGTTTTCGAAAAGAAAATGTCTGGTTAACTTTGGGTTATATATTCCCTTCAAAAAAAAAAAAAACTTTGGGTTATATATATATGTGAAAACACTTCTGTTTTCAAAATTATATTACTTTGATGCAGGTATTAAAGAATCTATTATATGAACAATAAACTATATCCGTCAACTTCAATGCCAACTGTATGCATAATGAACTTACCAAGGATCCTTGAGTTCAATGGTATGGCTTCCTATCTCCCACATGGGATACCAAGGTTTAAATTTTGGTGGAAGCATAATTTCAATATTGTTGGGGGGAGGGGGGTTTGGGGCTTGTTGGGCCTTTGGGTGAGTGACCTTATGCGAGGGCAGCCCAGAGGAAATTCATCTTACCACGGGTTCCTGAAAAGGGGCCCAGAAAAAAATATGCATAATGAAATTATACTCCAATTCTTTTTTTTGTCTTTGGTTGGTAGATTTTCTAAAATACGTAAGATGAAGAGTCATATCGGGCCGCAACCTTTCACATGTCAACCCAGCCCAATTAGTAGGCTAGACATTTTGGGAGTTGGGGAAAAGGTAAGAGAATCATCTCTTCCAAAGTGCCCTAGTGGGGATTGATCTTCCAATCCTGTGTTTGGAAAATTCTCTCCTATCCACTAGGGCCTAGGCCAAGCTTAGCCTGGTCTTTCGTTAACAGCAGGGGCGAAACCTAGATTTTTTAGTTGCTAGGGTTGAATGACCATTTCTTCTTCTTCAGGGATCGAATAATGACTGATATAGGGGTGTAAATTAGGAGATCCCTCCGATACGGTATCATGTTTGTATGGGTGTCTCTACCCTGGACAATGCGAATTATTCGACCTCGTTTTTCCATTGCATCAATATTAGTGCACTACCCATATTTTTCCACTTTTCACGATAATCTCTAGGTCATCTAACTTTTTTCAATGGTGTCTATCTAACACACAGTTAGTACTGTTGAAATAAAATCAACGAGAACAGTGCATCAAATGTCAATGCAATCATCTTATAACTTCTAAAATATACGGGGCATTTAGGGAATAGTGAAAACAATTTTAAAATCTTTAGTTAAGTCTGATTTACTTATACCAAATTTAATGTGTAAAGGTTGTATAGATATGAAAGTTCTCGATGCAATGTGGCTCTTTATTTATAGATCTCTATATCTTTTCCATTGAATCCTGATACTTATAAATTAAATTAACAAGATTCTTTTTTATGTCCCTCATCTTACGAAGAGTCCAAAATTTCCTAGCCTTAAGAGTTAAGAGCTCCAAAGGAAATACATAAAGTTGAATATGGAAATGAAAGTTTTTAACCTTTTGCTTTCCTCTATAGTTGGTACCCTCTTAGATTAAGAACTCAAAGTCACGGAAGAATAAAGGTAAAAGAAGCAAATGTAATTAATACGCCAATAGGCATACTTTTTCTCCTTTGGGTATTTTTAAATATTAAAAACTAGATACTTTTATCAAGTTTTGATTTCATGACCTCATGTTAAAAAGTTGTTTTTACCAATCTACTTCACCACTCAAGCAAGATCATTAATGTGATATAACAAGCAATTTAATACAATATATATTAAAAACTTGTAGGGGCCACTCTTGTAATACATGGGCCGCGAGGGTGGGCCGTAGGGGCCGCTCTTGCTAGCCCCCCTTGTAGCTTCGCCCCTGGTTAATAGATTACCTACCAAATAACTGTAGCATTCTCTGTCTAAAAATATCAGTATTATTTATGTAATTTATTTCTTTAATTGGTAAGGAAAAATGTCCTACTAGATCGTAACCTCGCTTAAGTTAATTTGACTGACCCAGCTACGCAGAAAAAACCCTTTAAAATTGGAGTATTGGAGTATTATTTATATATATTTTTTAAAAATTTGGTAAGATAAATTACATTAACGCCCTCTCACAGGGCACCTAAATTCAACCTACCCCAAAACCCCCCAAACCCTCCTGATGAGAATCGAACCCACAACATGTGGTGGAAGATGAAATGACTTACCACCCTTCCACTCCCTCATTCTCGGAGTATTATTTATATATGGTACCCACATCTATAGCAATACGTAGTAATATACAACTGATCCTGTAAGTGAAGTCCTTTTTTTTGGACGAGAAAAAAAATAGCAATACTAGTATTAAGTTGTTTCCTTACTAGGGGTGTAAGTGGATTGGAATGGATTGGACTTTGTCAAATCCGAATCCAGTCTAAAGTTTTTTGGACTCGAAAAATTGAGTCCAAATCCGATCCAAACTTTTTTCGAGTCCAGTCCAGTCCGAACTTTTTTCTTGAGTCTGAATTCAGTACAGTCTCATTATTATATAATATATTAATTTTTTTTCAATTTAGGTTTACAATGTTTTCTCATGATCGAATCATTGAAATTTGAAAAATTGGACTCATTATTATATCAATTCCACAAAGTAAGTTACATACATCTTTAAAGTCTTATAAAATGCAAAATATAAAAGGCGCCAAAAGGGTTAAAATAACTTTTGCCTTTTAATTTTTTAGTTCTCACTTTGGATTTTTGGAGGGTAAGTGAAAATTCAAGAGATAGGTAAAAGAATTTAGAGTGGGAATGTTAAAAGTCTAAAATTTCAACAAAAATGTTGAAGAAATTTCTTCAAATATATATATATATATATTATATGCTAAAATATTTTTTAGACTGGATTGGACTTGTTGGACTCCAAAGGGTGAGTCCCAGTCCAATCCAAAAATATTTGGACTTGAAAATTTGAGTCTGAGTCCGATCCAAATATTTTTCAGTCTATTCCAATCCAGTCCAGTCCAACAAATTTGAACTGTATAGGATTAGATTGTGGACCTTTTGCAGTCCATTTACACCCCCTATAATCCTTACTCTTGTCTCATGTGACATTAAGTCGTATATTACCAGTTTTGGACTACATCTTCTGTAGTTTTGATCCACAAGAGCCCCATTGAAACAATAACCCAGGTTTGGACAGGGCCCATTTCCATGCCGGCTCAGATCTAGACATCTAAATTGGGATTGGATCGTATTTTGCAGCCCGAAATATGTTCTTTTTCTAGTTTCTTCGGTTATTCCCCAAAAGCCAACCGGCCCATTTTCATAATTGGACATAAAATTCGTTACCAGACTTGACCCCGACCCGACCACTTGGTTCAAACTGGGCCCCCAAGAAAAACAGGTGAAAAAGAAAAAACAATCTACTTCCTCCGTTTCATAATATTTGCAACACTTTTCATTTAGGGGTGTTTCAAATTAAATGCAACACTTTTTTTTTTTTTACTTATATAGTAAGTTTTGGGGGGTGAAATTACTTAAATATTCTTACTTTATGAAATTAGTATTGATTACATACTCTAATCTAAAACAATTAAACTACTTAATCTTTCCCCTAACTACTCTATGATCTTCCAGTCACAACCTTTTTCTCTTTTCCCACAACATACAGCCCACAACCATTGCTTCACCCTACCACCCCCACCCCCACCCCCACCACGAAAACCCAACCCATTCCCCACCACCTCCACTCTCTATCCTCCCTCACGCCCTCTCTCTCTTCCCTCATACCCTCGACACAACACTAAAGCCACTCTCCCTCACGCCACTCTCTCTGCCCCCTCACGCTGTGAAGTCAAGCTGAATCCACCACCGCTGCGAAGTCAACCACTGCTGCGAAGAACTGACGAAGAAGACGAACAAACTGACGAACGAACGAAGAACTGACGAAGAAGAATACGAACGAACGAAGACGAACGCGACCCTTCTCCCCCTTTCTCTCTCCTTTGTTCTCCTTCTTTCTCTCTCCTTCGATCTCCTTCTTCTTCCTTCGTCTTTGATCTGTTTTTGGTTAGATCTGTAATTTGGTTAGATTAGATCTTTTTTTTTTTTTTTTGAATTTGCTCACTTAGAAGATGAAGATCTTGGTGAATTTTCGTGAAATGGAAGATGGTGGTGGCGGGGTGGTTGTGGTGGTGGCGGGATGGTGGCAAGTGGTGTTGGCGGGGTGGTTGTGGCGGTGGTGTTGGCGGGGGTGGTTCGGTGGTGGTGGTGGCGGTGGGGTGGTGGCGGCGGGCGGTGGTGTTGGCGGTGGTGGTTCGGTGGTGGTGGTGGTGGCGGTGGGGTGGTGGCGGCAGGCGGTGGTAGGGTGGTGATGGTGGATCCTAGGTGTTGATATAATGTATTTGAAATATTATTAGTTAGTCTAATTACATACCCCTTCCCATCTAATTGTATACTAATAAAAATTGTCTCGTAGTCCGTAATTTGAAAAGTGTTGCAAATATTATGAAACGGAGGAAGTATACAAATATATTAGAAGGCGTTCCCATCAAAAGAATGGTGCCACGTGACACTCTTCTCAAACTTCTAATACACATGTTTAACCATTAATCCACTATAATTGTAATGCTTAATATTTCAAAGTAAAATATAATAAAGTCTTATAATTATATGTAATTATAAAGATACAGACAAACTTTTTAATCTCTAACACTTTTATCAAGTAATAACATTACCCTAATTCCATTGAAATTGTAATTTTTATCCCCAACTCCTTATAAGTTATAAGTTTTATAAAACAACTCATCATGCCATAATGTCTATTTTTCAATTTCGCAGTAGACAAAATATTACGAAAAGTTAATAAAATCAATTATGAAATTTATGTATTATACTATATTTGATTTAACTAACCTGGGGTATTATCCGGGCCAAAATACTAGTTCAATATTGGTTTAGTGAGCTTTGAAATTCGAACCACAAAATTACCGAAAAATACTAAATTTCGGAAACACTGTTCATACCCTCCAAAGGAAAAATAAACAAAAAAATTTGGGAGAATCAAAATATTGCGTGGCTCAATTTGTGTGTGCTCTCCACACGTCTCTCCACTTTGTTTCTTCATCTTCCCCAATTTCTCCTGTAAGTTTTTTTTTTCCCCAGATTGTGTGTATTGTTTTCTGTTTTCATCTTCTTCTTCCTTTTTATGGCCTAATTTATTGTATTCTATAGCTGTTGCTTAATCATTTTTATTTTATTTCTGGAGTTATTGTTCATAAACGATCATGATTTGTTGATTTTCTGCGCAATTTTTGATTTTTGCGGGTAAATTTATTTTGGTTCTGCATTCCTTTGTTCATAAGATACTCGGGTTACTGTTCTTAAACGATCACGATTTTGGATATTCTGAGAAATTTTGGATTTTGGGGTTGAATTCAATTTAGGTGATATTTCGATTTTGTTTTTACGAGGTTAGATATGAAATAATATTATTTTTTTATAATTTTTTACTAACATAAATTGAGAGTATTTGACGAAAGTTCGACCTTGAATATCGTGCGTGCCTATAAGACGGAGGGAGTATTTAGTTTATCATGCATTAATGGTGGCATGTTGCTAACCCTGGTAATTTATATACTGGATCCTATAAAGAACATTTTTTGTATTAGTCATGGTGTCAGATGTGCATAATAAGAAACAACATTTGTTCTATGTTATTTTGCATACTCCCCTTTATTATGTGTCCCAAATTATATGTTTCGCTTACTTGTTCTCGTCATGCACTATTCTTTATCTCCTTGCCGGTGGCAAATGTGCAAAATAATATGGAATGGAAGGGGGTATGTTTTAAGTGAAGGTGTGTAATTTGACCGTCGTTAAGGCCGAAGAATTGTTGTCCATAAGGTAGAGAGTGATTTTAGTACTCGCGAAGCTAGAGCAACACGTTAACACTCCCACTTATGAGATGAACTTTATAATCGAAAATGTAATTATAGGGATGCTAATATCATTTCTTGCCTCACTAGTCACTACCCTCTAAATTGTCAAGAGGGGAAGTTAAAAGTTAAAGGATACTCTAACTAATCTAGTCTTGAGATGGCATTATTTGAAGGTCTTGTGGTCCTTTATAGAACAATGTTTTCAGCGGTAAATTGTCATTCCAACTTCCAAATACTCATTCGAGCACATCAAGACATCAAGTGAATTTTGAGTACCCAAAATGCTTCATAACGAATCTATATAACCTCAAATATCGAACTTCAAAGGATGCACAGTTAAACTTTGTCTTTACCCATAAACGCCTTTCTGAATGGATGAAGATTTGTTCTCTGATGCTCGTGTTCTGTTATTGATGGTCATGATGTTGGCTGAATTTTCTGTGTTTACACTTGTATATTCTGGTCTATTGGTTACTCTGATGCGAAAACTTAAAAGGCAGTGAGCAGAAGCATCTATTGTGATTGCCATGCTGATTATCCTTTATGGCAGAAATTGGTGAAGTTTCCTAGTTTGGGTATACATCAGTGTCATCTTTTTGTCTATGGAGATGTGACTGAAGGAAGTAAAATATTTGGCTTATTTTCTAGGATAAACGTGCTAAATGACACTTTTATTGCCATCACCATTGATTACCTCCCAGCTCCGTTGAACTAATAGCAATATTCTAAAGTCAGCCTGACTGTTATACATACACTAATCCAGTGCATACGACTTAATCCTTTGCATTTCTTTGCAATTTGTTTGTTCCGAGGTGCCTCTTCCATACTTAGTTGCCTTGTCAGTACAAATATAGCATATTCTGATTAGTGGAACTCTTGACCCTTTTAAGTAGGGCACTTAAAACTAAATTTGAATTTGAACGTTCAGACCTCTTAATATAATATTCTCTCGTCTTGCAGGCCAACTGCCACAAGAGGTTTTTATGGACTTCTTTTTGAGCAAAATGAAGGAGAAGGCATCTGAATGCCCCTTTGATGAGCAAGATATCCAGCGATGTCCATTCTTGAGAAACATTAGCGAACCTACAAACTTGTCTTTCTTGCCTGTGAATCCTTCGGTTCCGGTGAGTGCCTATTTCTTGTTTATCTATGGCCTTATGGACTAAAATTTTGCGGAATTTCTCAACTATTTTAAGTATTGCTTGGTGAAATTAGTTTACTAATATTTGCATAGCCATGTAAATTCACTTCACTGGTCCAGAAAATCATAATGATGTCTCTACCACTGCAGGTAGCTGGATTAAAAGGTCCTGTCTTTGAAGATGGTCCAAACTTTGATTTGGCTTTCAAAGTTTTCCATGGGAAGGATGGGGTTGTCCCCCTCACAAGGAAGGCAAGTTTTCACGTTGATGACCATTTGGAACCTGAGTCTGCTCCAAAGTTTAACCCATTAGCTGCAAAAGCAGCCACAATTAGTTTGTCAGCATTTGGACTTGGGGGTCCATTTGGTTTCAATTTCTTTTCTGACAAGTGGAAGAAGCAGAAGCAGAAGCAGAAATCCGATTCCTCGAGGAAAAATGGAAATTTTTCTCAGGTAGCTATCCCATCATTCTTGAAAACCAAATTGTGGGCATAATATTGTGACAGTTTCAAGAAGACTACTTTGGTGTGTTATAGCCTAGAAATTAAGTTTGCTTTTTCAGGAAAACCATAATATTACATGACATGATGACATCACTTAATACTTCTTTTTATATCATGAAGTATGATACTTCATTATTTACCACAAGTTTTCTTCAATTTAGGAAGGAAATCCATCAGGACATGAGGCCCTTAGCAACGAGTGGCTACAAAGTGGGAACTGCCCCATAGCAAAGTCTTATAGGGCTGTTGGTCACGTGCTTCCCCTAGTTGCCAAGGCTCTTCAACCACCATCTGGTGTGAAGATTCGTTGTCCTCCAGCTATAGTTGCTGCCAGGGCTGCTCTTGCTCGCACTGCTTTTGTAAAAAACCTCCGCCCGCAACCACTACCTGTGAAGATGCTCTGCATTGCTGCATTAGGCATGGCAGCTAATATTCCTCTGGGGATATGGAGAGAACACACTCAGAAATTCTCATTGTCATGGTTTATTGCAGTTCACGCTGCTGTCCCCTTTGTAGCCATGCTTAGAAAGGCTGTTGTGATGCCCAAGACTGCCATGGCGTTGACCATTGGTGCATCTATTCTTGGCCAGGTAATTGGCTCAAGAGCTGAGCGGATTCGGCTGGAAATAGTGACTAAGCAGCAAATTACAGCTTCAGAGAAAGCTGCTGATCATGATTTTACGGGCTATAGCTCTGACCCCGTTGAAGGCACCACTAATCTATTTTGTGGAAGTCAGCAAATGATGTTAGAGACACTTCCCAGCGAGCCTGATAATGGAGGCTCATCTGGAGCTAATGTCTGTTTCTGAGACAGGTGGAGCCCTGCTAAGTAAAGTAATGCACAGTGAACTGGTTTTATTTGTAATCCAGATTGTAGGTTGCATTTGTAAATTGTAATCCAGATTATACAAATATATAATCTGCTCAAGTTTGTGTGGGGCGACTTGCAGGTTATGGCTATCTATTATTGAAATAAATCAAATAATGATGCCTTACACAATGGAACTTGTCGAACAGTATTGTGTTTGTCTATTGATGAATATAATGTTCCAATCTTCCCGACTTTTTCATCAAGTTAATCTTCTACAACCAATAATGATCTTGTTGTTTTGCTAGTTGTAGAGAATGATTGGTGGTTCTTGCCAAAGAATCTTGGCCTCATGTTTCACCACCAATCATCATGAAGTAGTAATTAAAAGTCCCCCTCAAAATAATTAAAAAAAAAAAAGTTAAAAGCCTATTATATTCTCTCTCCGTCAAGGCACCTCCAAACCCCATTAAAAATGCTCCAAAATGACTACGTGTAGGCGAATGTAAAATTACGTAGCTTGTTATATAAATAGCTTACTCTGAGGAAAAGGGTAGATTACACAAGGGAAATGGACATGTTAATACTTCATAGATACTCCGCGGAAATCCGCCTAGTACTTTATCGGTTTTCATTCTCTTTATTGTTCCTTTAATTAGTCCTCGATACGTTACCCTCAATTCAAACACACCGTAAAACTTGTGTCTAAATGGTTTAAGAGTTTCTCTTGTTTTGAGCTTTAGTCTGGCTGGTAGAAAGTGGAAGGGTCTATTTTGAAGAGGTTCCTCATTTTTTTGTCTGAATGAGGTTTGGTATGAAGCTAGCTGTGTTTTTAGGTCAGGGTTCTGGTCTGTAATTTTGGCTAATTCTTTTTTGAGGCTGAGGTTTTTTGGTTTCCGCTGCCAATTAGATTTATAGGTTGATATATACACTTGCCTTTTAAATCTGCTATTTCTTTTTCCATAAGAAAAAATGTTCGTTCATAGCCTGGTTAGGGCTAGAACTTGTTAGTTTTTGTAAAAATGTAGGAAACTGTATAATAACTAAATTTTTTTGAAAGGGGTTTTTCTAAAACTTTGTTAAAATAATAAACTAAGCAATTTAAAACTAAAAGCTTGTGTTGAGAAATGGACATTGTCCATAGGTTATCACAGATAACCTACTGTGTCTGATCTAATGCCATTCCTTTCAGGGGTTTGAAACCCTTGTCAGGATTGACGATGTAGAGTTTATCTTTCCCAAAGGTGAACTCTTTAACAGAGTTAACCCTGCTGCAAGTAGTACTGCTTGCTATATTACTGGATTTGAGCTTTGAAGGCTTATCCATTTTTCCTGCAATATCTGTCAATTGTTCGTGACAAACAGTCAGCTAAATTATTATTCTTTCCTTTGATGTGCTCGAAATTTATTTGGTAACCTTTTCCTAATATTTATTAGCTTTAATTGGTACAAAATACTTGTATTCTTCTTATCAAAAAAATATATATATACTTGTATTCTGTTACTGGTTTATTTTTCTTTATTATTCCATCTGGTAATACACTAAGATTCTTAAATGCTTTTATTAAATTGTCTTCGTCTGCTGATGAGGCTTGACCTTTTATTTCTCTAATTTGATTTTTTAATTCTATTAACTATTGTGACTGTTTTAAAACTAGTTCGACCAAGATATTCAAATATGAAATTTGAATCTGATCCGTTTTAACCTGAGGCCAGTAAGTCTGATAATCTTCTGGTATTTTAATCAACTTTTCTGCCTTTTTAATGGCTTCTGAATAATTTTGACTACTATTCCTATCTGTCATTTAACTTAGTATTATCTTCTTTAACTTCTTGTTACAGGGATTCTACCGATGTCAGTTGTTATTGTGTGCCTCAATTTAAGCCTTGCCCAAAACATGGCTAATTAACTGTGGGACAAAAAGCACTCTATGCACAACCAATCCAACAAGGGAATATTACATATAGTACATACTTCCTCCGTTCTGTTTTAAATGAAACATTGGGTGATTTAGTAACTCCAATTTATCGTCATTATATAAAAAAAATATAGTCAAGTGGGATCTTGTTAGATTCGCCTCGATCATACTATCAAATTATAACTTTTTATATTTTTTACGTTTGCACAACTAAAGATATTACTGATTAAAAAAGTTCGTTGGGTTGCGTGAAAAAGCAAACGTTTCATTTAAAACAGAACGGAGGAAGTATAAAAAACAGATAGTAGAACTAAATTACATGAACTCGAATCCATTGACAAACCAAGGCAAACTACGAAACCATGTAAGAAAAAGAAACCGCTTAACTATGTTACAAGAGAACATGCATATCGACACAATAGCAAAGGCTTATCTGAGTATCTGTTGTGCCATTATCTCCTTAAGCTCGGATGGCAAAGTGACAGTTTATTAAAGATCCCAGAGCACTGCTGTACACAGTCATAAACACCACAAAAACAGTGCCAAACCCTGAGCAGATTCGGGAATCAACCAAAATTTGGAGCCAACACTTCTGTACAAACTTGTCTCAATTTCTTAAGATTAGAAGCCTCCAATCTGTTGTCTTTGACCACCACCATATCTACCAGGACCGATATTACTACCACCATAAGCTGGAGCAACAGCGCTTAATCCAGGACAATCCCTTGCAAAATGCCCAAACTTTTGGCATTTGTAGCACTGTCCAGAATTGCTACCACTACCAGCTGCTACTGTTTGATTCACATAGGCTCCTGGACCGCTAATGATACTTGGGCAATTTGTTGAACTATGACCAGTACCCCCACAGCTACTACAGGTCACGGGCATTCCCGAAGCAGAAGAGCCGACATATCCACCACTATACTGATTTCCGAACTGGCTTGTGTTGTTAGTAAACATGCCTGCTTCTCTACCAGGAAGTCCGGAATTTGTTCCATAGCTTACACCTGATGCAGGCTGACTGGATCCAACATGACTAACTCCTGATCTACCTATTCCAATATTGGGATTGACATTTTCTGATTTCGCAGCTAGGGAACCAGAATCACCTACCTTGAGTTTGTCCATTGATGCTAAAAGAAACCTGAATTCAGCTGTAAAGTTTACCCTCTCTGCTTTCACCACTGTTGACTTAACTCGCTGCTCATCACTGAAAGTCTCTTCCTTAACTTTCAACTTGAATATGTATTTATTGAAAATGGCTGCACGAGCAATTTCCATAAACTTCTCCTCATCTTGTTCCTCATTTTTTAAATAGTACAAATTTTTAGCAGAGATGCCCATAATCTCTTCACCAGCTTCTTGAAATGACGTTACCCAGGTTAAAGCAGTATGATCCTGAATTTGAAACTGAAGAATGTATCTATACTCGCATTCATCAACAGACTGGTCACATTTATCACACCGCCACTTCCCATCTCCATTGTTTGTAACTTTTTTGCTGCATGGACGATCCCCGACCAGAATCGGGCATGCTGTGTAGCAGAAGGAGTCCACCTTAATAAATGAGATGGTGGCACAAATTGTAATCCAATCAGGCTTCTCAGAGGTTCCCAACTTCTCATCTTTAATTTGTGATATAGTCTTACGAGCATCGGTCCTTGCCAAACTTGTCGTCTCTCTTGAAATGGAGACAGAAGGCATGCTCTTTCCTTCCCTGTCAAACCATTCCTTTAATCTCTGAGCCTCCGGGAAATCGGGTTCTATAAATAGCTGACTTGTGAAAAAAGTTCCCACATTCTTCCCATTGAATTCAGATACTCTAGCTGATTTTACAGCTAAAACAGGAAAGTTTCCACTGTCGCACATATTTTGCAAGGTGTGTCCTTCTGTATTACAATAATTTCCCCACAAGGTAAATTCAACACTTCTCCCAGACATATCCTTCAATTGAAGACTCCTTTTCTGAGTTTCAGTTCCATTTTTCCTCATAATTGAGGATGACGGACTGATGGAAGAGACTACACCGATCACATCCACAATAGCATTGTTCTCTAAGCCCTCAATGTCACTAATAGGCTGGAAGTGAAATTGCTGCCTAGGAATTTTGCTGTCATCTTCAAAACAAGGTTGTACAACAGATGTGGTGTCCAAGAAGATCTCATGATCATTAGGAAGATGATTGAAATTCTTCTGAGCAGGTTTCAAGGTTCCTTTGGATATCAAATATACTTTACCAACCTCAATTTGGCTGTAGAACTGATCAACCACAGCATTAAAGCAGGTTACTCGAATTTCCCCGCCATCAGAATCTAGAAGATCGAAGGAAAATACTTTCCCATCCCCACGTGGATTGCTATAGTGCCTAAGGTCACTCTTTGCTGTCACTCTTGCCTTGATTGTCCATCGACCTTGGTAGGGATTCAAGGCAGCAATTGGAACAATCCTTGGAGGGCCATCATTCTTAGCAATAGGACCCCTATTCATGTACATTGAAGGAGGTTGCTGATAGGCAGGTTGCTGATTGCGTGCATAAGCATTTGGAGGAGCACGAGAGTAATCCGTATTAGCATTATTGAATGCTCCATATGGACCGGGCGCAGCAGCATTTACAGAGTTACCAGCAGCAAATTCTGGTTTAGCGTGCAAAATAGATCCATTAGTCGTATTGTAATGTCCTGAGACTGGATTGCTAGCAGAACCAACATAAGACTGCATTTGAGCAGCATGTTCCAGCTTCGGTTGTGGTAGAACACTCCCTGCACCACTAGGTCTCGAAGCGGGTGGTGGATGAGGATTTGCAGGCTGAGCATTGAGAGGAACCATCCCACTTTGACCCAGAGAAGAGGGCACTTGAGCAGCAGATCTAGCACCACCAGTCACATATTGCTTTGGTTCTCCAATTGTAGGGCATGTCTCTTGTATTACTTCAAGCTCAATCATAATTATAATTCTGCAAAAAGTTAACCATATAAGAGCCCAAGTCACCAGACCATTGAATTTAAAAATCCAGACTTGACATGCTTACTAATTTCTTTAAGGTATATGCTTAATCAAGTAATGCTAACTCACAGTATATGCTTAATCAAGTAATGCTAAAAGCTAAATACAGCAAATTAAAGATAATACAACATTACAGCAGCTTCAATAACAAAAAAATAAACAATAATCACTTAGGGGTAGTAATGCTAAAAGCAGCAAGTCGTCAATTTAATTGTATCATTGAATTACAGAGTGGACATCAAATCATTAATCACCTTCAGCTATACATTTGTAGCTTGTAACTTGTAAGGGCTAGACACTCAAAAAAACCAAGAAAGAAAGAAGGAAACGAAAGGCAATCTTGGGAAAAAACAAAAAGAAAAAAAAAATTGGAAGGAGAAAGAGGAGTTGTCAACCCTCAACAATTCAAACATACTTCTATAACACTATGACATGTCCTTCGCCATCACAATCCCACTTACAAGCCCCAAAACCCAAAAGATGACAATAACATGCAAGCTTATAAATCCAATAAAAGGTCGTCTACAGCTATTCAGGACGTGAGGAACTTATTCAGTGTTTAACATTCATAGATAATGAAAATAGATCAACTAATCAAATCATCTGCAACATGGTATCTAGCATAAAGTGACCAAATAGAAGGATAAGTTTTTCCTCCTGAATAATCAAATCCATTCCAAATTGGCAATGCTTTCAACAATAAATGCGAACCATTCTTTTCCCCCGTCAAATGCTTTCAACTTCATTCATTGCCTACGAAAACACATATCCTCTTGTAATTTCACCAAATACAAGTACTTGCTATCTTCAATACAGAACCACAATAGCCAAAACACGCTATAGCACACTCACACACACACACAAAAAGATACATTCAATCATGAGCAAAACATAAAAGTACTCTCAACCTAACCCAACAATGACCCATTGCCCATCCCCCTAAACATTAAAAGAAAATGATCAAAAGATGAAATATAAATAACACAACATGTGTGCCTCTCCTTTCAGACTAACCAAAAATTCAATTAACAGCCTTTAATCACATACAAAACAAACACTAAAATCAGTCTAATGGACAAATCAGCTAAAAGAGCACATGAACATATAAATAAACCATCAACACAAATCCACCAAAAAACCTTAAAAAAGAAGAAGACAATTACCCTTAAATTCAAGAGAACCCCAAAACTACCTCCTGTAAACTGTACTTCTGATACCCACAACCCCAATTTACTAAACCAACTAGACTAATTCAATATGCTAACACCATAAAAACAAAAAGCATCAAAATTCAAACCACAAACAACACGAACTAAAACTAAGACAAATCATAAAATCATCCAGATGTCATTGAACTTAATCGATAAAGTCTTATGAGGGTAATACCCTGGGATTGAACCCCATCTACATCACTGCAATTAGTCGCTCTCTAACACCGCAAAAGAAAAATCATAAAAATAGAACTTCAAGAGCCAAATTAAACTAAAATCAACTTACGTGCGGCCTTGAATGACATTACAAACGGCTTGAATTAAACGAATGATGGAACCCTTCTGCAACACACCAGATTTAACGAGTTCATTACGCTGAGTTGCGAGCATCCCTTGTTGCAAATGCAGACCGTCTGATAACAAAAGCCGGTATCTCTCGGTAGCACTGCTAGGGTTTTGAGTGTTAACTAGACGAATATCAGCAACTTGAAGCACCGGTTTCAGGTCAGTGTCGCCATTGCACATCGCTTCGATTGCTCCTTCTGTTAGATTAATCGCCATTGAAACTACGATCTGAAAACCCTAGGAGAGAGAAGTAAAATCGGGAAAAATGGGGGAAATTTAAGAGGTTGAAGAGAGAGAAGAAGAAGAAGTAGTAGTAGTGAAGAACCCTAAATTAATTTTCAATTGGAGAAAAGCGCCATTATAAGACAGTAGAGCGCCAAAGCTAATTTTGTAAAGAAATTTCTGTTATTTGCTAAGAGGGGCCTGTAGTATTATAATTTGCGGGAGAGGGGGCTGCTGGATTTGATGAACATTAAAAACTTGCAGCGCACACCTTTGGAAAAGCCAAACCGTCATTTTCCGTTTTGGTATTATTAGGTTTGAAGCTCGTGTGTTGTACGGGTTGTTGTTTATTTTATTTTATTGCAAATTTTTTGTTAAAATTATTGTTGATTTTGTGTTGTTGTAAAATGAGATTTTTCAAGATCATTGTATTTATATACTTCCTCCGTTCTTTTTCTATTACAACAATTATCACTTTAATTAGGTAGTTTCATCTTTTGGAACCATTCCACTTTTGGTAAAAAAAGAACTACAGTTGACAATGTTACCTTTACTTTATGTTAATAAAACCATCATTAATTACCCGAATTGCCTTTATGTTGCGTTTACTTCAATAAGGATTTATTTGTCCCCCACTCTAGCTAACTAAAGAGGTACCTGTATGCTAAACTACCCATTTTTTATTTCCTTAAAAACCATGTCGATCCCAACCAATTGTTGAAGTAGAAAAAAATGGAGAAAGTATTTGTTATTATACTGTAAATTCTATATTTGTTATTGTGATATATAAATTTTATAATTTTCAATACTCAATTGAATATTGTAGTTAAGTCTATTATTAAATGGTATCTCAATAACAGGTATGACTAACAATAGCTAATACAGTTTTAACATGAATAATACGCGAATGGTAGTTTAAGAAAGTAGAAGGTAATAAATTAATTGATGCAAGTCAGAAATAATACTTTCTTAAAAATCGATAAGAATGACATGACATGCTTAGGTGGAGATCTTTATAATATTCTAAGGTTGTTTTATTTAAATCAAACTCTAATTTTTATATAATCCAAAACTCTAATATGTAACTTTATCGCTATAGACTTTAGTTAATAAATTTTGTTGCAATACTATATTGTTTTAGTTTAGTTGAGTAAGGTTGAGGTTTTGAAAGATAATATGTTTAATCCTGTAGATTGGACCTATAATCAAATATTATAATCACATATAATACACTATAATTAATACTTATAGCCATTATTATATTTATCTAAAAAAAGACTAAATAATGTCCTACTATGCATCTATTTAATATATTTTCATGAGTTGTAAAACTATATTGTAAATATATCCTATTTTGAAGCATATTTCAAGCACTCTCCAATGTTAAAAAAATTATAATGTTTGGAATTAGGTAGCAAAAGTTAAATTCAATTTACATAATATAATAATTTAGGTTGTTTATTCAAAACGCAACTCTAATTTCCCCCTATCCAAAACTCTTTTATGTATTTAAATATATGTAGAATTCTACTTTTTTTCAAATATTTAAAATAAAAACTAATGACATCGCAATCTTAAGTGACGCTCTGTATTTCATAAATTGTAGAACTATAATGTAAATAGATCTTATTTCAAACCATATTTCGAGCACTATCCAATGGTACAAAAATTATAATAATCTGAATTAGTAGCAAAAGTTATACACAATTTACATAATATAATAATTTAGGTTGTTCATTCAAAACGAAACTCTAATTTCTGCTTATCCAAGACTCCTTATATGTATTTAAATCTATGTAGAACTCTATTTTTAGAAAAAAATAAAAATAAAAATTGATGATATGACAATCCTACATGGCACTCAATATTTCATAAGTTGTACAACTATATTATAAATGGATCTTATTTCGAAGCATATTTCGAGCACTCTCCAATGGTACAAAAATTATAATATTCCGAATTACGTAGCAAAAATTATACACAATTTTCATGATATAATAATTTAGGTTGTTGATTCAAATCCAAACTCTAATTTTCGCTTATCCAAATCTCCTTATATGTATTTAAATCATCTAGAACTCTATTTTGTATAAAAATAAAAAATAATAACATAAATTGATGACGTGGCAATCCTACGTGGCGCGCTCTATGAGCTCGAAATCTTGAGGAGCTCCCTATGCTCCCGAAAAGTTCCTCCTTTATATTTATATTGATTATGTTTTTATTAACCACGTCTACATTTGTAAAGTCTTGATAAACTCTAATTTAATAAGCTAAGGAAAAAAAAGCTTATAGGGCACACTTGTATGTTCTATCCAAGATAATTAGAATCGGGCTTGATTTTTTCCATTTCTAGAATATAATTTTAAGGAAAGTATTAAAAACTAGTTAGAAGTAGAATAGGGTTTTAAATTTTTTTCTGTTTGAAATATAATTTTAAGGAAAGTACGTTTATATACGAGATTTTTATGTGAATTTTAGTGTCAGATACAACTAATATGTTGCTGTTAACTGTCACGTATGCAATTTTAGTGCATATACCTTTTCTTGTCAATAAATATATGCCCTTGGTAATATAATAAGATAAGAAAGATGTTAGTTTGGGTTGACATTTTGTCATAAGTCCAAGTCATATTTTAGTAGTAAGATCACCACATTACAAAGTAAGAGGTTATGGGTTCAAGACCTTTATGCAAATATCTTTGATCATTTTCTAAGGACATGTTAGGTTAGCTTATCAATGGGATGTTGGACATAAAGCGGTGGGGTGATACATGGCGGCGTGCAGTGCTTGCTCATATGTCTTAATAATATATAGAAATACAGATTAGTGAGTGGTTGGACAAAGTTTTAAATTGTTGTATTTGACAACTGTCGTATAACTTGCAATTAGTTTATCTATATTTTTAAAATATTGTGGAAGTAGAGTACGTACATGCACGGTACACCGAGAGGCAGTTTTGTAATAAATTTCTCCAAATGAGCAAAATTTTACTCATTTCTAATCACTTATTTATCTCTCTTCTTTCCTCCTTTACGTCTTCATTGTTTATCTTACCTCCTATTTTATCTTTCTCCATTGTTTCTCTTATCTCCAGTCTTCTCTTTTCTACATTGTTTCTATTACCTCCAATTTTTTCTGTCCTACATTGTTTCGCACCAAGTTTCTTACTCCTCCAAATTTGCATCCTACATTGTTTCTCTTGATCTCGTCCAAATTTACAATCGTTATTGAAATTAATGAATGACAAAAATGAATATTGGAGCTCCGAATTTCATCAATGGCAGAATTTGATTTCAAATTTGAGAGTGAACATTAGAGTTTCCAAAATTCTTTAAGGGCGGAATTAATAATTGATAATGCAAAAGATGATTTAAAGAATCAACACTAGTTTAATTAGATTCTCTTATCTCCATTGTTTCTTTTACCTTAAAATTTATCTCTCCTTCATTGTTTCTAACCTCCAAATTTCTCTCTCCTTTATGGTTTCGCTCTCATTATGGCCAATCAAATTGATGAACTATAAAATATGGTTAGAATAAGTTGGACTTTATCAATAACAAAAATAAATATTGAAGTTTCATACACTAGTGGTGAAAACCTTATCTGTTACTTTGTAACAACTTCGGTTTTTATAAAACCGCATCCGAAAATCAATAAAAAAAAAGGGAGGGAAAGCTGATCGAAAAATCTGATCCGGACCTTAAGAGAACCGGATCAGTTATTAAATTGGATCCCTTTTTTTGTCACCTAATGCGGTCAACCAGCCCGAATCAGATTATTAGATAATGGGGAATACTCGGCCAGCCCAAATTCCAAGCTCTAAGAGATAGGCGGCTTAAGCCCACTCATTTACGTCCCTCAATATTTCGACTTTCCAATAACCTTCTCTCTCCTACTCTCAACCCTAAACCATCGAGTTAAGGGTACAACAAGGACCTGAACTTTTACAATTTTCACCGTTCAGGACCCATTAGTTTTTTCTTCACCGTTTAGGACCTAGAGTCATATTTCGGTGATAATTTCTAACCATGGTTAAGCATGGGTCCCACTCTCTCTCCTCTCTTCTCTGTCCATATACTCTTAACCTCAAATTTTATTTTCTCTCTCCTCTCTCACTCTTTCTCTCATCTCTCTCCTAACATAATCTACTGAAGAACTCAAGAACCCTAACCCAATTTTTTCTCTCTCCTCCGTTACACTTTCTTCCCAGATCTTCCTCATTTGTTCACCAATTTCTACCAAAATTTACCACAAATTCGCTTATTTCTTTTTTTCGAGTTATTGGGATCATTATTTTGTGGGTTTGAACCATTTATGGTTTATGATTTCGTTTTTTTTTTTTTGGGGGAAAAACATCTGAAATCATTCAAGTTGGAAGAAGAAGATGTTCAAATCCAAAAATCGAATTTTTCGGTTTGAATCTAAAAGTTTCAAACCCAAAAATTCGTTTTTTGGGTTTTTAGCACAAGATATGTTCAATGTGGTGAATATCGAAGTTGATCTTCGTCGTACGGTCTCTCTTTCTCACTCTTGAACTCTCTTTTTCTTGTGGATTTTTTTAGATTTGTTGTATTGTTCGAATTTTTATGGGTATGTTTGATTTTTGTGGTATGATTTTTGTTTTTGTTGTGATTTTTTGTTGGGGTTGTTCTTATTTTCTGTTGGAATTATTCAGATTTTTTGGGTTTTCTTTCGAATTGTTTTGATTTTTTTTGTTTGAATTGTTTTTTATTTTTTGGGTCGTATTGTTTTGTATTGTTGTTCGAATTCTTTAGATCTTCAAGAATGGAGCAGTAAATTCGGATTATTCTAACGGGCTTGCGATAAATGTGAATTTGGCAAATGGGGTTTTTCATTTTCATTCAGAAAACTAAAAAAAAAAAGGATCTTTAGGGCGATTATTAATTAGTCTTGTTCATTTGGGGTTTTAATTATCATTTTTTTTGAAGCTTTGAAGAAGATGAGAATGGAGATTGAAGTTGTAATGGAGTTTATTTTTTGGGGTGTTCTTGTACTTTTTGGATATTAAAGTATTATTTATTTTATTTTAATAGTTTTTTTTGGTGTAGTTAACCTCAGTTGAGTTAACAATGAGTTAACTTGCCGGAATGTTGTCCATAGGTCCTGAATGGTGCATAAAATAGTTATAAGTCCTGAATGGTGAAAAAAGTTATAATTTGGGTCCTTTTTGTACCCTTAACTCCTAAACCATCCGGCCCCCAATCTTCTTCTTTCTCTTGCGCAGCCTCTCAACCCTAATTCTCAAACGCTGCTTCACCCTCTTCCATCTCTCAAACGCCGCTTCACCCCCTTCCCTCTCTCAAACGCACCCTCCCTCTTCCATTTCCTATTCCCCTTCCCTCTCATCCTCCCCTCTTCTTTCATCGAATTCAGTGTGAAAGATCTGACGATTCCCGCACCATCTTCGTCGTTCTCCGACGATTCCCGCACCAAATAACAACAAATCCACAAGATTCACGAAAACAACTGAATTTTCAGAATTTCCGACGAAGAAAACGAGAACTTAGCCTATGAACTATCTAGGCCACGGCAAGAAGAGAGGAAGACGAAGATGATGAAGAGACGAAGAGGAATTCAATGAGTAAATTAGATTTAGTTTTTCAAATTTTAGGATTTAATCTCGTCGTTTTTTTTCGATTTATTTTAGGATTTATCTTTGTAATTTTTTACGACTTAATTTCGTTTGTAATTTAGGGTTTATATTTGTTATTTGTTCGATTTTGATATCCGTCTTTGCATCTCCGTCCTCGCCACCAGATCTCCGCCGCCGTCATCCTCCCTTGCATCTCCGTCGCGCTGGCAGATCTTCGCACAAATTCTCGGTTTTTTTTCGTTCATAATTTTTTGTTTTTTTTGGTTGAATTTCGTTCATAATAATTTTGGGTTCTGAATTATAGGGTTTATTTCCTTAGTTTATGTATTTTTAGTTTCTTAGTTTCGTTAATATTTTGAGTTTCGTTCAAATTTTAGGGTTTATTTCCTTAGTTTCTGTATTTTTATTTTCTTAATTTCGTTTATATTTTTTGTTTCGTTCTAAATTTAGGGTTTATTTCCTCAGATAGTTTCGTTCATATTTGTAGTTTTTGTACTTAATTCATTCAATTGAAGCGAAATTTATTTTAATTCTTGTACTTAATGCGTTCAATTTGGTTTTATTATTTGCAAGTTGCGGGTTCCTAATTGGCTGAATTAGTGAGGTCCCAAAACTTTTGAGGCTTCACTGAATCATCCTCTTTTTTTTTTTTTGAATGGTGTTGAACCGGATCAGTAAATGATTAACTGATCCGGTTACTGGATCAGTAAATTTTTTGGATCTGCTGCGAGCCCAACTGATGCGAACCAAAACGATCTGCTGCGAGCCCAACTGATGCGAACCAAAACCGAATCAATAAGCCCGATTTTGACCGCATCGGATGAGCTTTTTTCCACTAGTGATATTTTAGCAATAGTGGACTTTGTTTCACATTTGAAATCAATATTGTTGTTTCAAAATGAACAAACACTTATGCTCATTTGAGAAAATTAAATGGAGCAATAAAGTTTGCTCATTTGGGCAAAAGTGTTTGCTCATTTGGGCAAAAGTGTTTGCTCATTTTCCTCAAATGAGTAGAAGTATTTACCCATTTGAAAAGTATGCTCATTTGGGCAATTGAACATAACTAATTAGAATGATCAGTAGAATTTTACTCATTTGGAGAATTTAAAATGAGCAATGAACAAAAAATAGTCGTGGATGTTACCATGAACATGGTATATCCAGATTTACTATAAATTTTCTCACGGAAGTACGTGGCACTAAAGGAAAAAAGCCCAAGGGCTGCGGTCAAAAGGGGCCCAAGGGCTGCGTTTTTTGACCGCAGCCATTGGACTAGCAGCCCTTGGCATTTAGGAAGGGCTGCGGTTCAAAACCGCAGCCCTTAGCGCGTTAAGGGCTGCGGTCAAGGCAAAAACCGCAGATCTTGGTGGGTTAAGGGCTAAAACCGCAGCCCTTGGTGGGTTAAGGGCTGCGGTTAAAGGCTTTAACCGCAACCCTAACCCACCAAGGGCGGTTTTTTACCTTGCCCGCGGCCCCTTGTGACCCAAATTTTTTTTTTTTTTTTTTTTTTGCATTTTTTAATCTTAAGTGTTCCCAGTTATATATATGTATAAGTAGGGGTGCTAACGAGCCAGGGTAGCTCGCAAACTATTCGAGCTTGGCTCGGTCAAAGCTCGGCTCGAGAGGGCTCGATTCAAGTTCGGGATCGGCTCGAGACCTTAACGAGCCGAGCCTGAGCTTCCTTAAATTCGGCTCGAAAGTTCGTGAACAAGCTCGAAAATATTTTAGTTAGTTTTTAGATAAATAGTAATGTCCCACATCGATAAAAAAAAATAATCAACAACCTTATGTTCCCGATAAAATCTTATTACCCCTTAACTATAAATTTGCTATTAAAGGGCATGTTTTTGTATATGCATATGTATAGCGAACCATATGTATAATGTTGGAGTTGGACTATTTATGAAGTCCTCCTTTTGTGTGCATTACACTATAAGGTATATAAATTAATTTGTCAGTTCACTAATCTAATCAACTGCTATTTGTATAATTTCACACACACACATATATATATATATATATATATATATATATATATATACATACATACATACATACATACATACATACATACATACATATATATATACATACATACGTTTTGGAAAAAGCAGCTAACACCTGCCACCTAGTATGATGTAGCAAGCATTTAACAACACATGCAGCAATACCTCCTCTCAGGCTCTTACATGAGCGAAATTTGTTGTTG
The DNA here is from genome assembly GCA_947646795.1 of Beta lomatogona. Classification (NCBI taxonomy): domain Eukaryota; kingdom Viridiplantae; phylum Streptophyta; class Magnoliopsida; order Caryophyllales; family Amaranthaceae; genus Beta; species Beta lomatogona. The sequence continues at coordinate 198,137 of CANSNZ010000136.1, read as the reverse complement.
GGATAAAATCCCACATCGAAAAAGAATCACGAGTGACAGTGAATTTGCTCTATTAAAGAGCGTGTATGAAGCGGAAAGCTGTGTGGTTGTTGGGTCTGACCCATTTATTAAAGAGTATTAATCTTTGACATCCACTCTTATTAAGAGTTTGACAATTTATTGGGCTTTATTATATAAAGCCTAAGCCTAATGAATGTAAGTTAACTTTGAACTTTCTTCTAATATTTAAAACTAGTTTTGAAACCCGTGCGTTGCACGGGTTGTTGTTTATTTTATTTTATTGTAAACTTTTTGTTAATATTATTGTTGATTTTATATTGCTGTGAAATGAGATTTTTCAACACCATTGTATTTACATACTTCCTCCGTCCTTTTTCTATTACAACAATTACCGCTTTAGGTAGTTTCATCTTTTGGAACCATTCCACTTTTGGTAAAAAAATAAACTACAGTTGACAATATTACCTTTATTTTATGTTAATAAAACCATCATTAATTACGCAAATTGCCTAATAAAGTTGCGTTTACTTTATTAAGGATTTATTTATCCCCTACTCTAGTTAATTAAAGAGGTACTTCTATGTTAAACTACCCATTTTTATCTCCTCAATTACCATGCCCAAACCAATTGTTGAAGTAGAAAAAAAACGGAGAAAGTATTTGTCATTTTACTGTAATTTCTAGATTTATTATTGCGATATATAAATTTTATAATTTTTAATATTCAATTAAATATTCTAGCTAAGTCTATTAAATGGTATCCCAATAATAGGTATGACTAACAATAACTAATACAGTTTTAACATGAATAATTCCCGAATGATACTTTAAGAAAGTAGGGGATAATAATTTAATAGATGCAGGACAGAAAGAATAGAGAAAAACATGAGTGTTAGCCACAACTTCAACTTTTAATATAGCACATAAACACTAACTCATATAGATGAAAGATGAAAAACCCAAAATGAAGATCATAATGATAGTATCATGAAGAAAATTAATTAAATATAAAACTAACCTCGTTCTATTAATAATCGAAAATACTATTTAAGAGAAAAAAAATAATTTATCAATCATGATCATATCAAGACTTATCAAACTTCCCCCTTTTTTATGATCCGTGACTTCAAATAGTCTAGAAACGCGAACATTGATTTCCAAATAGTTTTAGTAGAATTAAGTTAGTGGAGAAAAGAATAAGATCTAACATATATATATATATGAAAAAAAAACATAAATAATTATGTATACAATATATATTATAAGAATAAAATTATTAGTTAATTGCATAATACCTCTACAATCTCGATGACAAACTTTCATTTGATTCTTCATATAATGCCATCATGGAATGCTATAGGTTCAAAACTATAAATATGAATTTTTTATCTATATGTAACTCAATTTTTAAAAATATGATTTTGAAAGACGTAGTTACTATTGTCACATATAATATGCTAATTTTATAGTTATTTTTATCTATATTCGAAATAAAGAATAAATAATATGTTATTGTTCATCTAAATAAATATATATTTTCATAAGTTGTAAAACTATATTGTATATGGATCTTATTTCGAATCATATTTCGAGCACTCTCCGACGTTAAAAAAAAGTTATACTATTGCGAATTATGTACCAAAAGTTATATTCAATTTACATAGTATAATAATTTAATTAGGTTGTTTATTTATAATTAGACTGTAATCTTCACTCATCCAGAACACCTTATATGTATTTATATCTATGTTGAACACCTTAAAAATTAATAAGAATGACATGACATGCTTAGATGGAGTTCTTTATAATATTCTAAGGTTGTTTTATTTAAATCAAACTCTAAATTTTACATAATCCAAAACTCTAATATATATGTAACTTTATCACTATAGATATTAGTTTTTGTTGTAACAACAAAGTTTCCTTGATAAATTTGTTGCAACACTATATTATTTTGGTTTAGTTGAGTAAGGTTGAGGTTTTGAAAGATAATGTGTTTAATCCTGTAAATTGGACCTATAATCAAATTTTATAATCACATATAATATACTATACTTAATACTTATAGGTATTATTATATTTATCTATAAAAAAGACTAAATAATGTCTTATAATTCTTCTAATTTAATATATTTTCATGAGTTGTAGAACTATATTGTAAATAGATCCTATTTTGAAGCATATTTCAAACACTCTCCAATGGTAAAAAGAAATTATAATGTTCTGAATTAGTTAGCAAAAGTTAAATTCAATTTACTTAATATAACAATTTAGGTTGTTTATGCAAAACGCAACTCTAATTTCCCCCTATCCAAAACTCTTTGTATTTAAATATATGTAGAATTCTATTTTTTTTTTAAATATTTAAAATAAAAACTAATGACATGGGAATTCTAGCGCTCTCTATTTCATAAATTGTAGATTTGTATTGTAAATGAATCTTATTTCGAAGCATATATCGAGCACTATCCAATGGTACAAAAATTATAATATTCTGAATTAGGTAGCAAAAGTTATATACAATTTACATAATATTATAATTTAGCTTGTTCATTCAAAACGAAACTCTAATTTCTGCTTATCCAAGACTCCTTATATGTATTTAAATCTATGTAGAACTCAATTTCTTTTTTAAAAGAAAAATTAATGACATGGCGATCCTACATGGCTCTGTATTCCATACGTTGTAGAACTATATTGTAAATGGATCTTATTTCGAAGCATATTTCGAACGCTCTCCAATAGTACAAAAATTATACGGTTTTTTCACCAAATACCTCTGACAAATAAATTTATTCACCAAATACCCCCACTTTTTTCAAAATTCACCAAATACTTTAAAAAAATTCACCAGATACCCTTGACATTTCAAAAAATACCAAAAATGCCCTTTTTGGCTAACGGACGTTAGTGCTCCGTTAATTAATTAACTAATTAACCTAAAAAACCCTAATTAAACTCTAATTAAACCCTAAAAACCCTAAAACTCTAACTAACCCTAAAACCCTAACTAACCCTAAACCCACCCCCAAGCCCACCGTACCACCCTCCCACCCCACCCTCGGCCCACCACCCCCACCCCCCACAACTCCAACCCCATTGCCCCCCCCCTCCCCCGACATCCCTGAGCTCCCCCCACCCCCGTCGACCCTCTGCAGCGGCTCCCCCACCCTGGTCGAATCCCCCCCACCTTCCCCCCACCCCCGTCGAATCCTAACCCCACCCCCCCCCTTTGACCCCCCCAAACAACCCACGCAGCCCCCCCCCCTCCCCCCCCACCCCCGCGATCTCGATCTCGCCTAAACTACGTAGCCTAAATTCGATCTCGTCGGCGCCTCCCCTTCCTACACTCACTCGATCTCGTCGGTTGATGCGGGGGGGGTGGTGGGATCGGGGAGGGGTAGGCTGCGTGAGAGGGGGATGGGCGATGCGTGGGAGGGGGAGGAGGATGCGTGGAAGGGGGTGGGGAGCTGCGTGGGAGGGGAGGCTGCGGGGAGGGGGCCCTAGTTGGGCTAGGGTTGTTGGGGGGTGGTGGGGTGGGGGCTAGTGGGGCGTGGGGTTGGGGGGTAAGGGGTTAGGGGAGAAGGAGGGTTAGGGTTAGGGTAAGTTAGGATTAATTAGGTTGACTTAGGGCTAATTAGGTTAACTTAGGGCAAATTGTAAATAAAAGCTAACGGAGGACTAACGTCCGTCAACAAAAGGGTATCTGGTGAATTTTTTAAAGGTCGAGGGTATCTGGTGAATTTTGAAAAAAGTGAGGGCATTTGGTGAATAAATTTATTTGTGAGGGGTATTTGGTGAAAAAACCGAAAATTATAATATATTCCAAATTACGTAGCAAAAGTTATACACAATTTACATAATATAATAATTTAGGTTGTTGATTCAATTCCAAACTCTAATTTTCGTTTATCCAAATCTCCTTATATGTATTTAAATCTATGTAGAACTCTATTTTTGTAAAAAATAAAAATATAAATTAATGATGTGGCAATCCTACGTTGTGCGTTCTATGTGCTCGAAATCTTGAGGAGCTCCCTATGCTCCCGAAAAGTTCATCCTTTATATATATATATATATATATATATATATATATATATATATATATATATATATATATATATATATATATATTGATTTTGCATTCTCGAGCCGAGCCTCGAGTCGAGCTTGGCTTCGATCCTCTCGAGCTGAGCTTGGCTTCGATTCTCTCGAGCTCGAGCCGAGCTTAACCTCAACTATTCTCGAGCCGAGCCAAGCCGAGCCGAGCCTGTACATGTTCGGTCTCGGTTCGGCTCGTTAACACCCCTATGTATAAGTATCATTTTTCATTGCAAATTATGTTTTTTTTACACAAATACTTAATTTCCTTTTGACGCTTGATATCATCTTCCCGCTTCTTTGCCTTCTTTTCTTTCTCCTCCACAAGAAAATTGATAGCAGTTTCAACATCCTGCTCATTCATCTTTAAAGCTCTCTTAGCTTCATATTCCTTGTAACCCATGCTCATTAACAATGATAAGGCTTCATCTGATACTTGAAGCTGAATATTAAGAAGAGAAAAAGAGAAGAAAAAAACATCATTATTTATAGCAGTAATGCAATCATTCAATGAGGCCAGTCTGATGATTGGAGAAAGATATATGGTGTATATGAATGGTTTAGAGAGCCACACTACAACACATAAAGTAAAATGAGAATCACTATAAAAATAAAAAAGTTTAATAGCCTAAAAATCCAGCAAATAATAGAATTCAGCACATTACTGTTAATCTAATTCTCAAGCAATATCCTTTGATAGGAGCAAACTGATTACAATGCTAACCAATCCTCAGGCTCAGCCGAAATAATTTTGATAGCAAAGCCAGATACACAGTTACAAGTTTACAACTTACAACACATAGGAACTCCATATGTGAACCCTACTAATATGAGAACCTATTGCTTGTTATAGAGAAGCAGATGAAATCTCAATAATAAGAGTCTGTGATGAACTAACCTACTATAGAGGGATAATATGGGTAGTGCACTATAATTCAGTTAGAAGTTAGCTTGGAAAATAAGTTAAGAGAGTTAGTGAGAAAAAGATGCTATAAATACAACAGATTAGGCAGAGACACATCATGCTAAATATTGTTGAGAGATTAGTTCGGTAATTGGTGTAAGCCTCTTAAAAGCTTGTAGTTATCACTTTAATTTCCTGTTCTCCAGAAATTATCAATCAATTATCAGTTTAAGTTCTAATCTTCCTCTTTTATCTGCTGTAAAGATGTCAGTTCATCAGAGAGTGCCCCCAAGTTATTTTTTAAACAGAGGAAAAAGAAAGCCTTAGCAGATAAATCCTTGTTCAGTACTCTTCCATCTACAAGAATATTAACTTCTTAACCATCAAACAGGTTATAAAGTAAATCATTGCTTCATATTTTGGGGAATGATACATGATTTAGCTCACATAAAGGAGAGCCGTACATGAAAATCTAAAAGCATACAAGATAGATCTAACTTTTCCTTACCTTAGAGAATCTTGTTTTAGCAGAAGTCAAAACTTCTCTTGATTTTTCCAATTTTCCACAGTGAAAAGCTGCCACGCCTCCAAGAGCTCCAACCTCAAATATCTAGGAGAGGAACCATAAGAAAAAATGTAAGTTATGTAGCAATTTTCATTTTCATCTTTGGAGACGGAGCGAAATAGAAAAAGAAGGATGTAACCTACAATGCAATCTCTGGGCTACTGCTAGCCTGAAGCTGTCTTACACGAGAGGCATTCTTTCCATGGGCACGGTCAATACCTTCTCTAGCTTTTGCAAGACGCTCTCCTGCTACCGCAAGTAAGTTGATGTCACGAAGCATAAAATAGCACCAAACCATGTCGATTTGAAGAATTGGAACATTGTCAATACGCTGTGAAATTAAAACAATGAATGAATAAAGCATGCAAATGTATAATGCAAGAGACAGCAAGGAGGAACAGTTAAGCAGATACACTCATATATGCAATGTATATCACGTTAGGTACCAGATGAAGGCATAGTTTAGAAACTTGGTAAAAAAAGGAATGATTGATACCTCTATGAGTTTCGGGTCACAGAAAGAAAAGGCCTCCTGAAAGAACAGGATGGATCTATGTCATAAACATCATATGTAGAAACAAATTTAACTGAAATAGACGTACCTTTATTAAACAGAACATTTTCTAATTTACAATCTTTGCTTGCAAATACATGCTACCACTAACCTCTCCCATTTCAAGCACCTCTAAAGCATCTTTGAATTGTTGAAATCTCATAAGTTGCTTTCCTTTTGTGTGCAGCATAAGACCCATCATTATTGCTCTGCCAAATATAACCAATATATTCAATAGTCAAAATCTATACCTAAAAGGAAATGAGAGCACTCAAAAGTACCTACAATAACTTGCAACAACCACATACATACCTTTGATCAGTCTCAGAACCCATATTAACCTTCTGTCCTCTTTGATCCTCAAGCTCTATGTTGTAGTCCTCAATTGGCAGTGAGACATATGCGTCTCTTGGCAAGTGCAGCTACAGCCGTCCTGGTACGCTCAAGAAAGAGATATTTGAGCAAGCAAGTATTGCTTAATTCAATTAAAGCAAGCAATAACCACCCTTATAAACTCAACATAGAGATTAAATGGATAATATACCACAGCCATACAATCTCAATTCCAAAGACGACAAATGGCGAACACCATAATTTAGCAAGAGAAGACTGCTCCAACAACCACTACTGACAAATAACCAGGCTCAACTTTCTTACTCACAAATCACAATTGCTAAACAACACAATTCATACTCATAATAAGACAAATAAGGGAGCAGATTGACTAAATCCAAAAAATTGGTGAAATTGAAATTCAATCCCCTTATCTACGAAAACAAAACCCTTAAGATTTCATACCATCAAAAAGCATAATTCAATACAAACAGCCTTCAATAGCTTGCTATTCATCAATTCAAAACCTTGGATGATCATTATCTCACACACACACACACACACACACACACACACACACACACACACACACACACACACCCACACCCACAAGAGCAAAAAATTTCAGGCCAATAAGAACACAAATCAAACATAAAAAGTACAATATAACTATACTATAAAACAGAGGGCAATTCAGCAATCCCTAAAACTTGCATATGATCAACAACCCCACAATCATACATGATCAAAATATTTAAAAAAAATCAAAACTTTAGAGGAAATAAATTAAAAACAGTAAAAATTAAAAGAGAGATGAATTAGAGTAAATAGTTTACTTGAGACGACTGAGTCTAGAAGAACGTTGTTCTTCCGCCATTAACTCTTGCTGAAAAGACATACCCTCATCAACATTAACTCTGGAAACCAATATTTTGGCGTTATTTTTAACACCCAGTGATGCAGCAATTTATAGAAGTAATCAAACATCTCAACAGAAGACCCCAATGTTTTCGGACCGAGAATAACCGGGTCTACAATCTTCTCCTCCTCCTTCTCTTCTTCTACCTCACCGCTATTTTCTTGCAACTTCTCCATCCTCGTTTCTTCGACGGATTTCTCATCGTCGAGTTTCTGTTTCTTCGAAACGGCGCCATTTTCGTCCGCCATTTCTTCGTCTTCTCTCTCTCTTGGTTGCGGCGCCTGTGTTTGAGGATGGCTTCAGGGTTTTGAGCTCCATGTCCTCCATTGTTTCTGCTTCAGTGATCTCAACGGAAGCCATTGATGAGAGATTACGAGTTTTCTCTCTCCTAGGGTTTTTGCAAAAATTTGTAGGAAATGCGAGTACTGCGAGGTGATAGAGAGAGGGGCGGGGTGTAAGTGTTAGGGTTAGTCAATTTTCGCTGTTTGAGGAAAAATGAACAAAGGAAGAGGTGGGAATTAATTATAAGCGCGGGGGGAAAGAATAATAAGGCCCAAGGGCTGCGATCAGGCCCAAAACCGCAGCCCTTAAGTGAAGGGCTGCGGTCAGGCCGAAAATAAGGGCTGCGGTTTTGGGCCTATCCGCAGCCCTTCACTTAAGGGCTGCGGTTTTGGGCCTGACCGCAGCCCTTTTATTGCAGCGTTTGACGTTTTTCCTCTTGTGTGGAGTATTTTCTTAAAAAAAATAAATAAATCACACAAGAAGTAATAAGATTTGTAGTAGATTGGTGGATAGGCCTCTCTCATCAATAAGAGAGGTTATGAATTCGAATCTTATCACATAATAATATGTTGTGAACATGTATGAGGGCGTGGAGAGTGGCCCTTTAAAAGGAAAAATTGATTCAAGCAGTCCCAACTATGGGCGCCCTGACAAAAACAGTCGCAACTTCGGTTTATTATTGTTCGGTCCTAACTTTGAGGGGTGTTTTATAAAAACGGTCCGGGTTAACCAGTAATCAGTTTAAGAGGTTATTTTATTTTAAAAAAAAAAATTTCCCCTGCCATCCACCCCATCCCCCTCCCCTGTTGAGTGCTGACATCCTACCACCTCCCCTCCCCTACTGACCCCCTGCCACCTCTTATCCTACCTCCCTTCCCCTGCCAATCCTCCCACCACTTACCTTGCCACCCCCACAACCCTCTCCTCCAACCCTGAAACATCCCCTCGCCTTAACATGCACCCATTTTCTCTCTCCTCCCAACATTATGGGTTTTCACCATCATCGCACCTCATCCAGCGATGGGGTCCTACAAAATCGTCAACAACCCATGCCACTCAAGCTCCATGACTCGACGCGCTCCTTCAAACAACAACAACAACAACACAACAACTAATAATACTTCTACTTCTATAAGCACAACAGCAGCAACAATAACAATAGCAGAAATTCTCTCTCCACCCACCATGAGATCGACCTAATTCTGAACTCACCCAAATCTGATTTTGATGCTAATCCACTTTATACAGAGCGGTTTGATTCATTTGTTGAAAAGAAGCAGACCCATAATCATTTTGGTTTGCTTAATCATAGGATTAAGAAGCATTCTTCAATTGTTTTTGGATCTGCCACTGCTGGGAGTGTTGTTCAGCTTGGTTTGAGAGAAAGGAATAGATTGGGTCAATGGATGTTCTGGGTTCCGGAGGTGGTTTCGAAGGTGGTGGAGGGAGTGGCAGGCAAGGGAAAGGGTTTCGGGAGGCAATGGAGGTGATTTTGAGAATGAGGGGTGTTTCGGGGGCGAGGGAGGTGGTGGCGGGACAGGGGGAGGGAGTTTTGGTGGCGGAGGAAGGGGTGGGTGGGGCAGGGGAGTGGTTTTGGGGGCGGGGGGGAGAGGATGGCGGGGAGAGGGAAAAGGGTTTTGGGGATGGGGGAGAGGATGGTGGGGACCGGAGAGTGGTGATAGTTAGGGGAGGTGGGTGAGGAGGGGTAGTGGGGTGGAAGGGGAAGGGGTTGGGTGGCAAGGGAGAGGAGGAGGAGAGAGCAGTGAATAAAGGAGGGAGGAAGGAGGGAGGAAAGAGGAGGAAGAAGATAGAAAACAAGAACGGAAAAATAATGGCAAAGTTTACATGCTTGGACTACCATTGTAAAATACTCCCAAAAGTTGGGACTGGACAATAATAAACTGAAGTAGGGACTGTTTTTGTCAGTGCGCCCATAGTTGGGACGGATTAAATCAATACTTCCTTTAATAATAATCCCACCTTTTGCCGGTCTTCGCATAATAGTCCCACCTTCTAATAATCTGGAAACAAACCCACATTTAGATAGTATCTTCTTAAATTGGTCCTTGACCTATTGCTAATCGGTATAACGGGTAAATAATACACGTGTTTTATTATAGTTGGTCGGCCTTTTAATTTATTGTAAAACTTTTTAAAAAAAAATTTATTGCCTAAAAAACAAGTTCCCTCCCCGAGAGTCCACCCTCTTTCTCTCTCCTCCCTTTCCCCCTCTAAGCTCTTTTTAGTTCAGCAATCCTCTCGTCTTCATCCCATTTAGCTCCAGTTTATTCACTTCAACATTTCCTTCAAACGACGGCAACGATGCTTGTCCTAGTTCTGGCGAGGTTGCGAGTTTTTCGCGAAAAGAAATTAGAAATCTTCGAGATTGCCGCCTTCATCTCAAATAGTAACGTACTGAAGGAATATGTCCTTAGACATCCCGACAATTACTAAATATAAAAGGAAATTATTATAGAGATAATTAATTACGTTAGTTTAGTAATCACATTTACTTGCTAGAGAATAAATGTTGGTTAGTAGAACAATATTGATTGTACCTACAACTAAGTTAACCTAATCCTATGAGGTCACACATTGTAGTAACTAATTGAAGTAAGGAAACCGGCCAATAGGAGAAAGTAGGGTTAGGTTAGGTCTCTCTCTTATTTTATTCTCCTACTATTATAAAAGGTGATAATAGCAGAGAGAAAAAGAACGTTCATTTTGACAGTAACATTCAAACTGAAAAGAGAGAGAAAAAAACCCTATTGTTTCCCTTTGGAAAATCCGGCCACCCTCCCTAAAAAGTAAGAGAGTGAAATCTGTTCATCCTCTTCCGTTCTACCAAACGTGGGAATCAATTGGTGCTCGTGGACTAAGTAGAGGGACATCAATTGCTGTTCTTTGATCTCTAGCACTTGCAATCCGGTGGAAAACACGCTACAAAGGTTGTACATTATTTTCCTTATAATATGATTCATATTTATGTTATGCATATTATCTTGTGATAGATGCTAGGAAATTTGTTTCCTGAAATTCCGCTATATGCATCTATATGTTCCTACAGTGGTATCAGTTTTGCCTCTTGCATAATGATTATATGATCATGTTCATGTGGTTTATGATTATTTTTATTCAATTAAAGTAGGGATTTATTTATGGATTAATTTGCATAATTAATATGGTGATATTAATTGATTGGAAGTTGTTAAAAATTTGTTTTAAATTATAACTATGCTCAATTTTCGGCACCTTGTTCAACTGTTGATCAATTTGATAGTTAGATTTATGGTTAATGGAGATTAAAGCATTAAATCTAAATCACAAAATTAAAATTCAGATTTTAATTTGTTAAATAAAATCAATCTAAATGCCCTACGTGAACTGAATTTTAGAAAAACAAATTTGTTGTAAAATTTCAGTTTTCAATTATTAAATTTCGGATTTCTCATCTTGATGAGATCTAAACACCAAAATTCTGATTTTAGTTGTTGAATTCGAAATTATTTGCCCAAATCAAAGAAACCCTAAGTTTGCACATAAAAATTCAGATTGAAATATGTAATTGTTACATAATTTGAGAGGAATTTAACCCCAATTTTGAACAAATTGAGCACAATCAAAATTCAGTTTAATTCATGTAATTGTTGCATAAATTAAACAAAAGAATTTCGGCAACCATGGCTGGGTGGCGCATCTCACCGGTGCTGCCACGGTGGTCTGCGTCGGAGTTGTGCGCGGGTAGAAGAGGCTGCTGCGGTGGTGTGCTGCGCTGGGCGGCTGCCTGGCTTTGAGCTTGGTGTTTTCGTGCTGTCCGACGCCGGCAGCAGTGGGGTTAGCTGCCATGGCAGATCTTCAAGTTGTTGAAGATTTCGTAGACGGTTAGCGTGATTCGTGGCTGAGGTAGGGAAGCCAGTTCGAAATTTCAGGTGGAAGCCCGATATCTTCGGCTTCTTTATGGCGTTTTGTTTGTTGCCTTGTTCTTGAGGGAAGGCGTTTTATGTTGTTCTGTTTTGTTCTCTTTTGTTACTGCTATTTGATAGCAGTTTAATTAAAAAAAAACCGTTTTCCTATTTTTTTTTTAAGTTGAGCATAATTATAATTCCAATAATGCAAATTAATAATTAATTTGATTAATTTCATATTTAAGTCCTAATTGATTAAAAATAATAAAAAGTTATTCTTTTAGTTATTTTTTAAGTTTAACTAAGTAGGATGTTTACTTTTAATTGTTAACTTGTAAATATCATGTTTTATTTGCTTATTAATTGTTAATAAGTGATTTTTAATATTTATTTTATTATGATATTATAAATGCTTGGATGCTTAATATAATATGTTTGATATTATGTTTTGCATGTTGTGACTAGTATGGCCCAAAACTAGGATAGAAAATACGATCTGTGCATTGTTAAATTTTATGTAAATTAAATACGATCTGCGTATCGTTTGTATTTTTGTAATTTAAATTTAAATTATAAATTATTTATGTAATCAAGAATGAAGTTCCCTGGAGAATTAAGGATGGAGATCCATGAAGATTCAAGGAGGAATTCATGAAGATTAGTTTTCCTAAGTTTAGGGGCCATACTAGGATCATTTTTAATTAGACTTATATTCATTTATTCATTTATGATGTTCAAATGCTTGCTTAATTAAGCTTATATATGTGTGGTTATTTATGTTATGTGTTCACTTTAAATTAACCAACATAGTAAACTTAGGTCCCCAACATGTAATATTGAGTTTAATTGCTTTTCCAAACAACACCTATAATGCCTTAGATAGTGAGTAATAGGTTCTGCCAAAGCAGGGTGTTGCTCATTTTATCCGAGGATAGTAGGGTGGGTTTTTGAAACTTACATGTTAGTGTTTGGTTTAACTCAACAAAATCATCAAAAGACAAAGTTTTGGGTTTTGAAGCTAAGAGATAGGAGTAAACAAGGAGTTGTTAACCTGTCTACCAAGAATTATAATTAGTTATAATTAGTAAAATGTTTACTTACCTCAACTACTATAAATTGAAGGCAGGGCCAAAGTCCGTTTGATTGTAGTGGGAGGGGATCTTGGTGTTTCTTTATTCAATAGGGGACTCTTATTTTGAATAAAGGGTAGTAGTTAATTAAAATTTGTTTAATTGCTGCTTTCTTGATAAACATTGATTGAATCTTGCTTTATTATTCTTTTGTTGTAGTTATCATGTCTGGTTCAAACAACAACAACCACCCCGGTTTTAATTTATGCTATTTACTCGAAAAGGACAAACTAACTGCTCATAACTTCCTAGAATGGGAAATGGCTGTGAGAATCGTTCTCAGAGCTGAAGGAAGGGAAAGTGTTCTTGATAATCCTCTCCCTGAACCCCTGCTAGACTCTGCTACTCCAGCTGAAAGGAGAGCAAGACAAACCATTGAGGCAAATTCTGTGCAAGTAACATGTTTGATGCTTGCTTGCATGGAACCAGAATTTCAAAAGCGTTTTGATGGTCTCGACGCCTATTCCATCCTCCAACAGTGAAAACTATGTTTTGAAGAACGCGAGGCCGGGAGAGGTTTGAAGCTCATTGTAAGTTCTTTGGAATGCAAGTTGGGAAAAGGAAAACCTGTTGGTCCGCATGTGTTCAATATGATTGGACATTTTCAGATCATGGAAAAATTGGGCTTCCCTTATCCCGCAGAACTAGCAACTGATATTGTGATCAAATCCTTGCCTGAAAACTTTCAAAACTTTCAGTTGAATTTTTACATGCAAGGAGGGGAGGCTACCTTGCAAGAGCCGCATGGTATGCTTACTCAGTTGAAAGGAGCTTGCTGGCGAACCCGAACATAGGGATGTTCTAATGGTTAGGAAAGGCCAGCAATTCAAGAAAAAGGGGGCACCTCAGAAGAAGAACAAGGGCAAGGTTGTTGCCACTGATGATACTTCAAAGCCAAAGGCCACTCTTAAGGCAAAAGTAGCAGCACTACATGAGTGCTTCCACTGCCATAAGATTGGCCACTGGAAGAGGAACCGCCCTAAGTATCTGGAGGATAAGAAGAGTGGTGCTTCAACTTCAGGTATTTATGTTATAGAGATTAACTTATCTACTTCTACTTCATGGGTATTTGATACTGCGTGTGGATCTCACATTATTTGTAATGTGCAGGCACTAAAAAGAAGTAGATCATTGAGCAAAGGAGAAGTGGACCTCCGCGTTGGCAATGGAGCACGAGTTCTTTGCTTTGGTCGTGGGGAGATTGTAGTCTACTTTTACCTTCTGGTTTAGTATTAGAACTTTATAATTGTTATTATGTTCCAACTATTACCAAGAATATTGTTTCGATTCCGGTTTTGAATTCGGAAGGTTTTTCATTTCAAATTAAGAATTATTTGAATGATTTATTCTATGTCTCAGCTAAGTTATCAAATGGTTTATATGTGCTAGACTTAGAAACCCACATCTATAACATAGACAGCAAGAAACCTAAAACAAATGATTCAAACCCGACATACCTATGGCATTGTCGATTAGGCCACATAAGTTCAAAGCGCATTGAGAAGCTTCATAAAGATGGAATTCTCAAATCATTTGATTTCGAATCATTTGATACTTGTGAGTTTTGCTTAATGGGGAAAATGACAAAGTCACCTTTCACAGGTTCAAGTGAAAAGGCCAATGACCTTTTGGCCCTCATACATACAGATGTGTGTGGACCCATGAGTACGTTGGCTAGGGGAGGGTACAGTTACTTCATTACTTTTACCGATGATGTGAGCAGATTTGGATTTGTTTATCTCATGCGGCATAAGTCGGAATCCTTTGAAAAATTTAAGGAATTCCAGAATGAAGCACAAAACCAACTTGGGAAGAAAATTAAGGCATTACGATCCGATCGTGGTGGTGAATACTTATCTCAAGAATTTGGTGATCATTTGAAGGATTGTGGAATAATTTCACAATGGACTCCACCAGGAACACCACAGTTAAATGACGAATCTGAAAGAAGGAATCGAACTCGACTTGATATGGTTCGATCCATGATGAGTCTTGCTGATCTTCCTATTTCATTATGGGGATTTGCGCTTGAAACAACGGCATTCACACTTAACAGAGCACCATCCAAAGCAGTGGAAAAGACACCATATGAAATGTGGACTGGAAACGTTCCAAAATTGTCTTTTCTAAGGATATGGGGTTGTGAAGCCTATGTAAAATGTTTACTTTCTGATAAGCTTTCACCCAAATCCGATAAATGTCACTTTGTGGGTTACCCAAAAGAGACTAAGGGATACTACTTCTACAACCAAAACGAAAACAAAGTGTTTGTTGCTCGTAATGGTGTCTTTCTGGAAAAGGAGTTTATTTCCAGAAAAACAAGTGGGAGAAATGTATATCTCGAAGAAATTCGAGATGAGCAACAAATGGATGAGGTTAACATCTCATCAGAGGCGGCCCGGCATGAAAATGCTCAGGAGGCGGTGCATTTAATTCACGTACCGCCTACCGTCCCACCTGGAGATACTCCGTGCGAAGTCACTCAACCTAATGAGGTAGAAACTTCTTCTGTTGTTCCCCAACGTAGGTCTAGTAGGACCATCATTCCGTCAAAGAGATATATTGATTTCCTTTTGACTGAAAGTTCTGAAATAACGATTTTAGAATCAGAAGAACCTATTAGCTACAAAGATGCTTTGGAGAGCCAAGACTCCGAAAGATGGCTTGAGGCCATGAAATCTGAAATGGATTCCATGTCTGAAAATCAAGTATGGGACTTGGTTGATTTGCCTGATGGGGTAAAGCCCATTGGATGCAAATGGATTTTCAAGTTGAAAACAGACAAGGATGGAAACATTAGTGTTTTCAAAGCAAGGTTGGTGGCAAAAGGTTTCAAACAAATCCATATTATTGACTATGATGAAACCTTCTCACCAGTAGCCATGCTGAAGTCCATTAGGATAATCCTTGCGATTGCTGCCTTTCATGACTATGAAATATGGCAGATGGATGTCAAAACTGCTTTCTTGAATGGATTCTTGAAAGAGGATGTGTACATGACACAACCTCAAGGTTTTGAAGATCTAGAAAATCCAGGGAGGGTATGCAAGCTTAAGAAGTCCATTTATGGACTAAAGCAAGCATCAAGGAGTTGGAACCTCGGATTTGATGAGGCGATCAGAAATTTGGCTTTCTCGGAAATGAAGAGGAATCTTGTGTATACAAGAAGTTAAGTAGGAGTAGTATTACTTTTACGGTCTTGTATGTGGATGACATACTTCTCATAGGAAATGATAAGACCATGCTTGAGTCGACCAAGGAATGGCTTAAAAATTGTTTCTCTATGAAAGATCTAGGAGAAAGCGAGTACATATTGGGAATAAAGATCTATAGAGATAGATCGAAAAGGCTAATTGGGCTCAGTCAAGAAACTTATATTGATAAGGTTCTTGCAAGGTTCAAGTTGGAAAACTCCAAAAGAGGTTTCATTCCCATGCAACATGGCATTGCACTTGGCAAGACTCAGTGTCCTTCGAGTCCTGATGAGGTCAAGCGTATGAGTAATGTTCCCTATGCTTCTGCTGTAGGATCCATTATGTATGCCATGATATGCACTCGACCGGATGTTGCATATGCTTTGAGTATATGCAGCGGATACCGATCAAATCCAGGAGATGCGCACTTTGGATTGCGGCGAAAAACATCCTTAAGTACTTGCGAAGGACTAAGGATAATTTTTTGGTTTATGGTGGAGATAGTGAGTTGGTTGTTCTTGGATACACCGATGCAAGCTTCCCGAGTGACAAAGATGATTTCCGATCTCGATCCGGTTTCATATTTTGTCTCAATGGAGGAGCCGTGAGCCGGAAGAGCTCTAAGCGAGTACCATCGCGGATTCTACAACGGAGGCTGAGTATATTGCGGCCGGCGATGCAAGAAAGGAAGCCGTTTGGATCAAAAGTTCATTGGTGAGCTTGGTGTAGTTCCTAGCATTGAGAATGGCATTGAGTTGTATTGTGACAACAATGGGGCCATTGCTCAGTCTAAGGAACCCAGATCGCATCAAAGGTCTAAACAAGTGCTCAGGAAATTCCATCTCATTCGAGAAATTGTTGGTAGAGAGGATGTGAAAGTAAGCAAGGTTCATACTGAGGATAACGTGGCAGATCCTCTGACTAAACCGCTTGCTCAACCTAAGCATGAGTGTCATACTAGGTCTATGGGGCTTAAGCATATGGGAGAATGGCTTTAGGTTGTTTACTTCATGTTTACAATTGTAAAGACATTGATTATGCTTTGGATGTTTATCAATAAAAATCCGTTTCTTATTTAATTGTTTGGTTTAGTATTAAATAAAATGTCCAAATAATTTGTGCTTTCAAATAGGATTATCGAAAACGTTTTGATAATGGAACCCTATAAAGTGAACAGAAATCACAACTTATTTAAAGTCCCTAGTCTAAATCACTAAATTGGACATAAGTGATTTATTTAAAAGACTAGTATATAATTAATTGATAGCGCAGTTCCATGGGCTATGGAGACATAGAGATGTCTAATTGATTATATGGATGTATATTTGATACATTGAGACTTGACCTAATTAGATTCTAAAAGTAGAATCGAACTACTATATTTAGTGGATTCCTTAGACATGAGTATGTCTTAATAACCACAACATAATTAGTTTAACTTTGACACTGTTAAACGCCGCGCCGTAAAAGGAGGTTATAAAGGCAGTGATCAGGTGGGCTAAGAATTGAGTGGGAGTTATGGTCATACAAGAGTGGATAAGTCCTCCTAATAAATAGGAATGGTGTCTGGGCCTCTTGATGAGCGAGAACTGGAAAATTGCATGGCCATGCGGAATAGGATTAAAGAGTTAATCCTTATTTGAGCAGTTCGAACTCAGCGATCAAGGAACATAAATTTAAGAATAACATGGTGTTATCAAATTTGGCATTAAGTGACTTAAGGAATTTAGCATTGCGCTCTCGTCTTCGGACAAGTGGGAGATTGAAGGAATATGTCCTTAGACATCCCGACAATTACTAAATATAAAAGGAAATTATTATAGAGATAATTAATTATGTTAGTTTAGTAATCACATTTACTTGCTAGAGAATAAATGTTGGTTAGTAGAACAATATTGATTGTACCTACAACTAAGTTAACTTAATCCTATGAGGTCACACATTGTAGTAACTAATTGAAGTAAGGAAACCGGCCAATAGGAGAAAGTAGGGTTAGGTTAGGTCTCTCTCTTATTTTATTCTCCTACTATTATAAAAGGTGATAATAGCAGAGAGAAAAAGAATGTTCATTTTGACAGTAACATTCAAACTGAAAAGAGAGAGAAAAAACCCTATTGTTTCCCTTTGGAAAATCCGGCCACCCTCCCTAAAAAGTAAGAGAGTGAAATCTGTTCATCCTCTTCCGTTCTAGCAAACGTGGGAATCAATTGGTGCTCGTGGACTGAGTAGAGGGACATCAATTGCTGTTCTTTGATCAATAGCACTTGCAATCCGGTGGAAAACACGCTACAAAGGTTGTACATTATTTTCCTTATAATATGATTCATATTTATGTTATGCATGCGATCTTGTGATAGATGTTAGGAAATTTATTTCCTGAAATTCCGCTATATGCATCTATATGTTCCTACACGTACATCACGCGATTATGATGTTCATACCAAGCTTGGTTGAAGAATTTCTCGATCGGTGACAATTCTCTCTCTTCTCCAATTTGGTTTTTTTTAGTTTGATTTCCTTTTAAATTAGGCAAGTACAGTGTTTTTAGGTTATATATTAAGTATTAGGTTCTTGAATTAGATTGTTCGTGGATGATTTTCGGTTTCTGATTGATGTTTTGGTTGATTAATTTTGTTCGTGGAAACTTGCATCACCTTATCGAACATGTTAGGAGTGGGTATATTATCTTCGTTTCTTATCTCTGAAATTTGTGATTGTTTGGAAATCATTGAAAAAAAACAAGGATATGATATCAAATTATGAAGAGGATTACTCTTATCATTTGCTATTGTCCAGGCTCACAGGTGTGGGGGTGAGGATGTGAGTTGTAGGGGTGGAGATGGGTGAGGGGGGTTGGTGGAGCTACGTTCAAAGAGTTGGGGTTTTGTTAGCAAGTGTCGGGCTAAGTTCGTAAGGTAGCAAAAGTCTATTAATGGGGAGGGTGGTGGCAGCAAAGGAGGAAAGCAATGTGGGGCTGGTGGTAGCATGGGAAGGTTATTGTAAGTGGCTTGATAACCGATGTAACAAGTTTCCTGTTAAAAAGCTTATTATGAGAAGATAATGTATAAAGGTTGGATTATTCCCAGATTATTGAAAGAAATGACCATTTTGAGAAGATTGGAGAAAGGTGGGATTATTCTTATCAATTAATCCCTTTAAAAATTAAAAGAATGAGGTGGGATTATTCTTATCAACATTGGAGAAAGGTGTGATGTATCTGAATTTTATGAAGGGGGTCAAGTTAGCTCATGAAGAATTCAAAAAAAAGGACATTTTCGTCCCTGAATTTTGATTGGCTCTATTTGCAATTGATTCTTGGTAGATTTCGCTGAAAAAGAAATATAGTATATGGAAGAAAAGATCAATGTTGGAGGTTTTTTATGCCAAGATTTGCCAAAGTAAAGAGGATCTTGGTGAAATTTACTTGATCTGCTAACTATTCGGGTGCCTGAAAATCCATATTAAGGCAAATACTCCACCTTCGTGGTCGGTCTCTTTGTATTCAGATGGAGCTACAAATGGGAGTCTAGGCTTGGTAGGTGAGGGAGAAATATGTTTTGGATCATGATGAAAATTTTGTATATACATCTACAACGTACATTTGGTAGATGCTCAACCTTTCGTGCTAAACTAATGGCAGTAGCTTGTGGTAAGGCTTTGGCTAGAGATGATCAAGTGGCGGACCGGGCCGCGCCTAAAAAAGTTTGCCCATTAGTCGAGCTGGGCTGGGCCAAATTTTGGGCCAAACTTTTGTGCGCAAAGTCCGCTTTTCGGGCCACAATCGGGCCAGACCAAAATTTCAACAAAAAAATCATTTTTGGCTTGCCTAAAATCTGTCCCAAACAAAAAAAAAAGGCCAAAAAATTATGCCCAAGCCCGAACAATTTTTCGGACCAGGCTCAGTTTGATTAGCTCTAGCTCTGGAGAAATAGTTTGGCGTTAATAAACTAATGGGTGAGATGGACAATAAATTTTTGTGTACTACTACTAGAGAAAGAATAATCTCAAGTTCGTAAATGTCATCAACTCATCACATCATCAATTATTGTAGGAGGCTAATACCTCACAGGAAGCGGAGACATGGTATTCATGTTGCAAATTGGCTTGTTAACTGAAGAACTGTTCAATCAAACAAGATCACCATCATCCAGTTTACGCTGGCAACTCTTCATAAGGTTCTTTGCAAGGACATTATACCCCGATCTTTGACGGACTCGAGTCTATCCTCAATACGCATCTAGGGACAACAACTGTCCTCAATAACCAACATGAGTTCTTACGGCGCATTTAGCCTCATTCATATGCGCTCTGAGAAACTTCAACGGAGGTCACTCATCCCAAGATTACTCCTGCCCAAGCACGCTTAACTCTGGAGTAACTTAAGAAATGACCTCCCTAAAAGAAAGATGTATATTGTTGGTATAAGTGGTCTGCTAAATCCCTTTTACAACAATTATGAGGGGTATTACAGGCTTTGGCACACTTAGTTCTTGACTAGCTTATTTTTTTTATTTTGTTTGAGGCTTGTCCACTCATTTGCACAAAAAAAAAGTATTACAAAAATAACTATATAATGTAAATATATAAACACAAAAATCCTTACTTGACTGAAAAAGTAAATATTGTGATGTAAGTTAAAGAGCGAGGGGATGTTGGAATCATTACTCATCTAATTTCACTCTCATTCATCAAGTATAAATTGGAAACCCATAGTAGTTCATCCTTATCTAACACTTAATTACACTTTATTACGACTGCATTAGGGTGAAAGAAAACATGCAATCAATAAATTTGTCCTGTAGGATCTTAATTATGTTAGGATTGTGGATATCAACTCTGATAAAGTCTTGAGTGATAAAACCCAAAACTTGGGATCCACTCCATCTACATCACTAACCTTTGTGGTGCTTTACACACCAAATTAAATAAAGATAACAACTGTATTAGGACTACAATTGAAATGATGGTCCTAAATCACGTTGTAGTTTTTCACAAGTTAGTGAAAGTTGACATTAGCTTGGTAAGTTTGGCTAGTAGACCAATACGAATCGGCAACATTGTAAGCTACAATAGTGTGTCCAACTCCATTCTTGATCTTGAAAGAGAGAGATTGGCCTCCTAATTTAGAAAATACTTGGAAGGAAGCTCCCCAGTTGCGGCTCATGCTCAACCACCCAGTGCTGGACCCTTTAACCCACATTTCGGATACATCTCCACTTCCTCCCACGTTCATCACATACACTAGCAACCAGTATGGGTTCCCTTGGAATTTGAATCTAATTCCTCCTTGCCTTATGCATGGCACCCTGGTAAAACAAAAAGTAAGTTTCCAATAATGTACAAAATTGATTATAGTTAATATACGCCTCTTTTGAGGAGGATTTAAGATAGTATAAGAAATGTTTAAGAGATATAAATGTGAAGGTTTCGCAGTTAAGTTTCACCATCTTCATCAAAAAATATTTTTGCAAAAGGTGTTATAATTTTTCTTTTGAGTTTAGTAATTTAATTTATATCTCATGGTTTTTGCGGTTGAAAATTAAAGTTATGAGTCACCATTATGGTTTTTATATTTTTGATGGTGACTCATAAATTAAAGGTTTTATAATTTTCTTTCGAGTTTAGTAGTTTATTAGCTTTTTAAAGTTTTTATATTTTTGATGGTGACTCATAACTTTAATTTTGATGTATCGAGCATTGATCTATTTAAAGTTGAGTTTAGTAGTTTATTAGCTTTTTAAAGTTTTTATATTTTTGATGGTGACTCATAACTTTAATTTTGATGTATCAAGCATTGATCTATTTAAAGTTAATAAATTGGATTCTTGAAATATAATGAAGTACCTTCTGTACATGACTGGGATAATACCAGCCCTCCATTGAGCAATTTTCATGAACATTGGCTTAGACAAGTCAAAATGGGAGCGAGGTGGGTTGCACCACCCACCCGCATTGGTGTCCTGGTACCAATTTGGTGGGCAAAGGTTGGTAGCCGTGATCTTGATGGTAGGCCCATAATAGTAGCACCACTTTGAGTATTTGCACTTGATCTCATAACAAGTCCCACAAGCTTTCCCATTATTGAACATCACGGAGCTAAGGGCTGCCGTTTCTAGTCCATACCCGCTATCGTGCAAGTTCCCGTACCCACAAGCTCCTCCTGTTTGTTAACCCATTTTATATTTTATTAATTAGTAATTGTCTAAAAACAATTACTCATCAGGATTCATTGATGATTTTATTATCTTTAATTTGATGGCAAGATTCCTCTATAAAGAAAGAATTTGATGGCAAGACCCATCAATATTGACAAAAAAATGTTGATAAATGAGAGTTGATTTCAGATCTATGACTTAAACACATAATGTTGATCTATCATATAGTAATCACTAATTGGCTAATGCTAATGCATTCTTGAATTTGATGTAAATGTATTGAGTGTGTTGTTATTAGCTGTTTCGTTTATGTTTTAATGTAGATAAATGCAAATAATACTGGATTTATCTCAAAGTATAGTTTTCATAATATCAAAATCTTTTACAATTTTTATTAATAAATTTAAATAGTCAAAGAAATTCATAGAAAAAGTTGTGTTTTAGAATACATGAAAATTTTTGTGGTGTAGATCTCAATGAGGTATTTTTGACCTACTAATGGTAAAAGATAACGTGTTGGATATAACAAAGCTAAGTCATAATTCAACCTCTGTTTTTCACAGTCCTGAAAACACATTATCAATATATTTATGGGAAATTCTCAATTATGATCCCAAACTCTTTGAGTTTTCCATTGGTGACTCTCAATTTTTTTATTCACATTACAAGTAACCCTTAATTATTGTTCTAGTTCCAAATGTAATCTTATGAAGCACAAAAAACGTAAATTCCATTAACTTTCCTTCAGAAATAATGTCTTGGCACACAAATCAAGGTAATTTCGATATTTTTTTGTCAATTTTGACGTCAAACTTGATCCTTAAGAGACAAAATGACGCTCAATTCTTTAGTCGACCCATTTTTAGGCATGAAAACCAATATAGACTTTAAATTTGACCTTTAAGGGCTAAAAAGATCCCGAAAATTTTAACCGAGCTATATCTGCGGCATGCAAACCTAGACAATTTTCAAGCATGCAAACCGAGACATTTGTTAATGAAAAGTTAGCGACATTGATGGTTATTTACTCTATAAGGTCACATTTGGGAATAGAACAATAATTGAGGGTTACCAGTGGGAATAAAAAAACTTAGGGTCACCAATGAGAAAAAAGTTCAAGGTCACAACTGGAAATTTCTCTATATTTAATTCAGGACCGTCTTATAAAATTAGGGGCCCTGTGCTAAAATAAATTATAAAGACTAATTTTTTTTTGGTGAATAGGAAGAGACGGAAGAGTTATTAATGAGGTTTTTTGGAGAATAGGAGGAGAAGAAGAAAAATACCAAATAGAAATTAATTTCTTTAAATTTGCATCCAACATTACACTTGATAAAATTGGAAAAGAATAATTTGTAATTAGATTTAGATTTTTTTTACGCGGACAAGTAGAATTGGACCCTTATATTTTAGGGGCGCTTGTGCAGTTGCTCACTCTTCACATGGCTTTAGCCGTCTCTTACACATGAGTAAAATAAATTATTATATATTAAAACACACATTTAAACAAATTTAACAAAATCTTTCTAGAAGTTGAAGGACTTTAACTGAGAAAAGGCATACAAGGTAATTTGGAATAGAGGAAGTGATGAAATGGCAATTGTCTTGATCATGGACTTTGACAAATACTAGCATGCAAATTATAAGAAGCTAAATCACATGTAAGGAAATTAGAACTAACCCATAGTCTCAGAGGCCGTTTCATCCCCGTAAAAAGTAGCATGTGCGAACTTCCAATATTTTGTTGTCGGAAAAGAAGGTGGCGTAGGCGTATAATAACTGTTGTAGCTATTGTAGTTATCGTAGCCATCCACAACCGTTGATCCCATCATCGCCGTCACTGATACGACGGCGACCACCACCAACAGATTACAACTTCCAAAATTCGATCTTATCATCATCCCCATTTTGTTTGTCTTCCTTCCTTCTCTCTTTGTAGTGGTACTCGTGTAAGTAGTTATACATATTATGCTATATTAGCCTATGTATATATACAGAGCTCCTTAACTTCAAATAGTCAACGAGTTTAAACATTATACGTGATCTTCACAACTTGGAATTATACTTTTATTTTCTTGGCAAGCTAATCAAGCCAAAATGTTTAGAAGTGTGAAAAGTCTAGCCGACTTGTAAACAATTAGATTTTAGCTTGAAATGTGTTATTAGTCGAGCACTACTAAACTTGACTTGAGACGGTACTCGTAAACAGGTTTAGATATTTGAACTATATTATTTTTACATACTTCAAAAATAGATGAGGATCTTTATTTATTAGCAAAACTCAAATATATAATAAATGCTACATCAATGACATGATTTTTACTTGATTACAATTTTCTAACGTAATTGAATTTTGAGCTAAATTGAACTTGTAAACATGAGCTCCAAAAATCCTGAGACACAATTTGATCAAGCACTAATGCACTATAAGGAGCCAAAATCAATCGAGCAACCTGAGTTCGAGCTCAATTTAGCTCGTTACCACTTACCACTTCAAGGGCCATAATAAGACAATAAAATTGTCAAAGGACCAACTCAACCAAAAACTTAAGTTGATGGTTGAGGCCCCAGGAATAGATTTATACTCTATCACACTCCCTCACGCAAGAGCCATTTGGGCTTGAAGTGTGGATGCAGCACAAGTCTCCCTCATACCTGGCGCTAAATATTCCACTGAGAAAGGAGGGGTGGAGGAGATTCGAACCCGTGACCTTTTTGTCACGCTGGCTCTTGATACCATGTCAAAGGACCAACTCAACCAAAAGCTTAAGCTGATGGTTGAGGCCCCATGAATAGATTTATACTCTATCAAAAATGTCTCTAATACTTAAGTAGTGATACTTAATTAGTGATCACGGAAAGAGAATAATTGTTAAATTTCTTCTTTGCACTCTTCCTCGATAATATTGCCTCATACTGTCATACGTTGTCTTTAACTAAAGGGCTTCATATATAAAATTGTTAGTTTCTTTCTAAATTAAACCTTCTTGAGACAACAAGTGTTTGATGAAGTAATATATTAGTTATATTTCTTCGGGACATACATGCTACTTTTGAAATCTTACGGTTGAAATAAGCAACCAAAAAATAAAAATAATTCTTATTTCTAAAAACTCACTTTTAATTACAAAAAGAAAAAGCAAACCAAAGCCAATATTTTTATTGATTGATAGAGTAAGTAACATATAATAGGGAAAATTTCAAAAAACTACCTTTTATAACCAATATTTTTCAAAAAACTACCTTTTAAAAATTTTCTTTCAAAAAACTACCTTATATAACAAATTTGTTTCAATATACTACCATTTTATCATAAATAGGGTTAATAACTAATAATTGAGTCACTTTAAATTGCTTTTCTTTCTTCCCCTCTCGTTTCTCTCTTCTTTTCTCGCTACTCCATCGGCAGCAACACCTATGGCGACTGTCATTTATTAATTAGTATTAAATATAAATGTAAAATGGTAGTATATTGAAACAAATTTGTTATATAAGGTAGTTTTTTGAAAGAAAATTTTTAAAAGGTAGTTTTTTGAATTTTTTTGATTATAAAAGGTAGTTTTATGAAATTTTCCCCATATAATATGACAAGACACTTGTTCATGGTTTAAATATTAGTCAATTAAAAAAATTGTGCATGAACCCCCACTATATTCGACCATACAATTAAATTAGTGCTTTTGAAAATGTATATTTTGGCCGTCTATTGATCTAATCTTTTGATAAGATCTTAATCAATCGGCCGGTTCCAATGTTTTGGATAATGATCTCAACTCTCTACGTGCTGGCAGGTCATATATAACTCTTTGTAGATGTATGAAAATTGCGGAGTCAGCTTATTATGAATGATCCAGTCAAATAAATAGAAACTTATTTTTAAATGATGAAGGTCCTCAACAATGTTGGTTGGGAACTTCAGAAGTAATAAGCAATTAAGTTACTTATAATTATCAAATGTCACCTATTAAGGTAGCTGACTAGCTGGTAGTGGTACTGCATATATCTCCAAAATAGTAGGTACATATTTAAAGTTTGGTTTTCCTTCAATTAATGTATCCTTTAATATTAAGGTATTAAAAGAAGTTTCCGATTATGTATACCACCGAAGCCATTAAGTTGTATATTCCAAAAAAGCACGAGAGCCATCTTTACAACCTAGCAACAGAAACAACTAACAACAAACACTACAGAAACTATACATCACCAGCAAACACCAGAAAGAACCAAAACTATCTAGCTGCTATACATAAATTGTTAAACCACACTAATTCTTCATTGCTCCATTTATCATTTATCCTTGCTCGAACTCTGATGCATATATCAGCCTGAATATGTTTTATCAGTATCTCAGGTCTAATAACCACTGCACACCAGTATGATTGGTTCCTTGCCTTCCAAAGATAGTACACAGTAGCAGAAAGACTAGCATAACATACTAGCTGTTGCTTTTTTGTCCTGTATTTTCTACCCCATTTCTTCCACATTGTATATAAACTCTCTTGTTGACTACGTCTGATGCCCAACCATTGCATAATGCCATGACAGACCTTACCACCATAGACACACTTAAAGAATAAGTGAGCACATGAATCTTCTCCCTGTATGCACAGAAGGTAGCTAGTGTCACTACATAGACCTGCAAGCTGCAGTTTATGTCTTGTTTTCAGCCTATCCTTGCTAGCCAAGAGATAAATGAGTGCTTTGGGATGTTAGCCTTACTCCATACCCAGTAGTACCATTCCACATTCTCCTGCACCCCGACAAGCCAACTGTACCCTTCTCTAATAGTATACTTTTTCTGCCCCCAAGCCATCTATCTTGTATGTAGGCTGCTTTAAACATATCCTTCACACTACATATCATCTTCCATGACCAGCTAGCAGATCTAGGTGGGACATAATCCCACCAATCAGAGTTTTTAATATAGACACTATGAATCCATTTTATCCACAATCTATCTTCTTTTTGAGCAATTTGCCATACAAATTTTCCTATGGCTGCTTTATTCCACTTGTAGCGGTTTCTTAAGCCCAATCTACCTTTTTTCTTAGGCTTACAAATCCAGTCCCAGGATACAGCAGGAGGGCTATGAAGATAGGACTTGCCTTCCCATAAGAATAAGAATTTTATCCATAACCTTCTTAGGCATAAGAAATATATGTGCCTAGTAGGTATGTAAGCTCATCAAAATAACATTCACTAACACATGTCTTGCTGCATAAGACAAGTGTATAGAAGACCAACAAAGGATTTTCTTCACAATTTTGTCCATCATAACATCACAATCTGCACTTGTCAGTCTTCTAGCAGCAATGGGAATACCAAAGTATTTGAATGGGTACTCCCCTTTGACAAATCCTGAAATCTGAAGTATTCTTTGCTGAATTTCTTCACTAACATTCCCAAAATACACAGCTGACTTCTCCTTGTTTGCATAGAGACCAGAAGCAAGAGAGAAAGATTTCAGAGCTCTCATCATCATCATAATTGAGCTCACATTACCTTTACAAAACATCATGAGGTCATCTGCAAACACTAGATGGGTCAGTAAATTGATAAGAGCACATCTATGATGAAAATCAAACTCAGTTCTCCTGCACATCTTCTTCAGTATTCTGTTCAAGTATTCCATCACCAACACAGAAAGCAAGGGAAAGATTGGGTCTCCTTGCCTTAATCCCTTCTTGCCCTTGAAGTATCCAAAGGAGTTACCATTTACACTCAAGGTGAATGTAGTTGTGGTAATGCAGCTCATGATCCATCCTATGAACTGTCTAGGGAACTTGAATTTTGTCAGTAAATCTTCCACAAACTGCCAGTGAACAGAGTCATAGGCTTTTCTAAGATCAATTTTCATTGTACACCTGGAAGGCAAGCTTCTGCACCTATATTGCTTCAGCATATCCTGGCATATTAGGATATTATGAATAATCATTCTCTTCTCTAGGAATGCACTCTGCACTTGGTCCACCAGAACAGGTAACACTTCATTCAACCTTGAACAAATAGTCTTAGATATAACTTTATAGATAACATTGCAACATGCTATGGGCCTAAATTGAGTAACATTTTGAGGTTGCTCACATTTAGGCACTAAGCATAAAGTAGTGGCATTGATTTGTTTAAAATTTTTCCAGTTTGGAAGAAATTCAACACAGCTTGACTAGTATCATTCCCAATTCTACCCCAGGCTTTCTTAAAAAAGTTACTAGAATATCCATCAGGGCCTACAACTTTTGTATCATCAATATCAAAAACAGCTGCCTTCACATCAGCTTCAGTGAAAGGAGCACACAGTTTCTGTTGATGCTCATAAGTAAGGTATGGCCTTCTTTAGCAATGCTCTCACTCACCCTGAAACATGAGCTGTCATCAGTGCCCATAATACTTTCATAGTATTGCACAAAAACTTCTTCAATTCCCTGACCATCTTCCTTCCAAACACCAACAGCATTTTGAATTCTATATACCTGATTCTGCATTCTTCTTTTCCTGAGACAAGCATGAAAGTATGCAATGTTCTCATCTCCCCCTTTCAGCCTATCTGCTTTTGCCCTTTGTTGTAAAAATGACATTCTGGCCTTATTGAGCCTTTGATACTCCTGCATAGCTGCTTCTTCTTGATGATGAAGGTCTACATTCAGAAGGTTGAGTGTGGATTTCAGTTTGAATTGCAGTTAATTTTGTCAAAGCCATCATAGTTTCATTCTCTATATTAGAGAATTTAGTCTTATTCAGAATCTTTAGCCCTTGTTTCAATTTCTTCAATTTAACTACTACTTGGTACATAGGAGTACCTAACACATTCTGCTGCCAATATTCATCTACAATGTCCATAAATTCCTCATCCATACTCCACATATTACAGTACTTGAAGGATCTAGCCCTTCTGAGAATAGTATTATCTAGTTTGATAATACATGGGCAATGATCAGATATGCCTTCTGTCAGAAATGTAGCACTTGCATCTCACATACTGTGAAGCCATTCATCATTACAAAAAACCTTGTCTATCTTCGAGAACACCCTACTTATTCCCTCTTGCTTATTTGACCAGGTAAAGAAAGGACCCTGAACACCCATTTCAAGTAGACATCTATCCTCACACCTTTGTGCTGAAGCTAGCTACCTTCTCCAGGGGTAACGGATGAACCAATTCTATCTTCTAAGTTTAAAACATTGTTAAAGTCACCCATAACTATCCATGAACCTGTTATTCTCCTACTGATGTCCACCATAGCAGCCCATAGCTCAGCCCTATCCAGCATCTTTGTATCCATACACCAAAGTAACAGCAAAAGACTTACCAGTACCTTTGTGTAGGACTTCACAATGAACATGCTGAGCTGAATTATCACAAATATTCACCATAAAAATGCTAGCAAGCCACACTAGCCAAATTCTACCTCCTCTATGATATTGATAATTTCTTAGAGACAATAGAGAAATTTGAGCAAATCCTAGGAAAAACTTTAGGGAAGTTTATTGCCTTCACCCTAGTTTCAAGAAACCCAAATAACCCAATATTATAGTGAGTTAGAACTTTCCTAACCTCACTATATTTCAATGGGCTATTTAAGCCTCTTACATTCCACACTTTTAGGAAATCCATCAGGGACAGGAACATGTGCTCCCCCTAACACTTCCACTGCACCAACTTGAACCTCCATGACTCCTACCATCACAGCTTTTAAATTTTCATTTTGAACCTCATCTGCCACTAAGCTATGAGAACAAGGTAGCCTTGCATCATGAGTCTAAACTTCAGGTTCTAGAGCTTCAATGACTTGATTTATAGCCACAGGTTCTTTCTCACCTCCCACACGTTCCTTTTGCACCTTCCACCTTTTCCTGAACAACAGCTTCTACATGATTCCGAGGCTTGGGAACAGGTTTTGATTTAGGTGCCCAAACTTCCCTGGGTTTATTTTTGCTACAGCCAGTTCATATTTCTTCCTCCTACAATCCTCTATAGTGTGCCCAATACCCTTACAATCTCCACAGATCACTGGCTTGCATTCATATTGGACAACCTGAGTCATTTTTTCTCCCTTTTCAGTCTTGAGACTTACTAAACTTAGGAAAAGTTGATCCACATGTACCTCCACAAGTACTCTTGCAAACTCAATAATATCCTTCTGCACTGTTTCCCTGTTTGTTCTTAATGATTTACCAGCCAGTCCAGCAATTTTATTCAAAGCATTGACCCCCCCAATATTTTATAGGGAACCTTGGGAGTTTGATCCAGGTTGGAACAACCTTCATTGTTTCAGCCATGAGGTCCAATTCTGGAGACCAAGGCTTCATGACAACAGGTTTTTTATCAAACATAATCAACCCAGCATCTAATGCCTTAGATTTGCCTTCCACATACCTGAATCTTACTACAAAGACTCCATTAGCATTCATTATAACTCGTTCTATACCATGTCTGCCCCATACTCTCCTTATAAAGCCATTAATGATTCTATATGGAGGTTTAATGCCTAACACATAGCATACAATAAATGAATTCCAGAAAGCTATCTCAGACTCGACATCCTCCTCAGTAATACTCACTTCCTCACCATTAACATTTCCCTCATCAACTACTTGTTTTGCAGCTACAGATAAATCAATACCTTCCCCTCTAATTATTTCAAACAAATTAAATCTCCAATTCTTACTAGGAATAGTATTACTCGCTAAGTTTTGCATAGGATGAGGGGAGGTGTTCACCTGATTCAAATCAAATTGATGCAGAGGAGTACGAATTGACGCTATCCAGTTTGAGACCTGATTCCTCGCAGCTTCAAAATGAGCACGATCCATCATCGAAGCATTCATATCAGCAAAAGCATTCGATCCTTCATCATCATCTTCCTCAGAAGTCCATCTCAGAGCTGCAACCTCATTGATTTCATTAACATTTCTTTTCTTCTTCGCATCATCAGATTGGGGCTTCTTAACTAGCCTCACAGGTTGCTTTGATTTTTGTCCACCATTTCCTTTTTCGATCCTTTTGCCATGGCTTCAGCAAACTGTCGAGAATCAAACGTCCAAAACGATGAACAATAATCAATGGAACAATGATTATAGGAAGCCATTTATTTTAAAATAAAGAATGTCAACCAAAAAAGCTTATATAAGTTTTTTTTGGAACCCCTTTCGGGATCTATGGTAAGATGAATTTCCTCTGGGTTGCCCTTGCACAAGGCCACTCACCCAGAGGCCCAACAAGCCCCAACCCTACCCCCTTCCTCCCCAACAATATTGAAATTTTGTCTTCCACCAAGATTTGAACATTGGTCTCCCATGTAGGAGATAGGAAGTCATGATACCATTAGACCCAAGGATCCTTGGTAAAAAAGCTTATATAAGTTTCCTAGCTAGAATTTGAAGTGTATTTGATTTTCACAAATTCTCATATACGGCCGGCCACACCTATAATTTCACGTGTGGCCGACCCATATATGAGGCCCAGGCGGATATAATACCTCAAAACCTCCTCCTTCCTTTTTTTTCCCACTTCTTCTCGCATCCTTGTACAACAACAATTTTTACGTTTCAAATCTGTCAACAACAATGGCATCCTCACACCACACTTTCTCTCTCCTCCATTTTTACCATCACCTTGAGACCAGAATTTTAATGGAAGTCCTTCGAAGTCCTTCAAATCTATCAACAACAACTTGACGAGTGTAAATCACAGCTTTAATGAAAGGCCTTCGAATTTATCGTAGTCTAGAAGTTCGTTGATTTGTTAGCCATTACTACTACTTGATATTGAAACTGCACATCAGGAACAAATACTTTGATCTAACATGGGGCCACACTTGAACTCATCGACCATAAACTAGAATAAATGATTAAGCAAATTAATGAAAATAGAAAGCAAGCAAACTTTTACCCAGAAACATGGACAACATCCATGTTAATCTATTTTGATGGAATTTTGTTTAATCTTATACGTAACCTCGTTAACCACATTTATTTATACGAGTAACCTCATTTAATCATACGAGTAACCTTAATTGTTCACACAAGTAACCCCTTATTTATTGATACGAGTAACCTCATTCGTTTATAAAGAGTAACCCTATTTATTCATACTAGTAACCCCATTTAATCATATGAGTAACCTCATTTTGTTCACATAAATAACCCCATTTTATTCGCATCGGTAACCCTAATTGTTCATACAAGTAACCCCCACTTATTAATATGAGTAACCTCATTCGTTCGTAAGGAGTAACTCATTTATTCATACTAGTAGCCCCATTTAATCATAATGAGTAACCTCATTTCGTTCACATAAGTAACCCCATTTTATTTGTATCAATAACCCCAATTGTTCATACAAGTAACCCCCACTTATTAATACGAGTAACCTCATTCGTTCATAAGGAGTAACCCCATTTATTCATACTAGTAAACTCATTTAATCATATGAGTACCACTGTTTGTTCACATAGGTAATCTCATTTTGTTTATAAGAGTAACCACATTTCTTTATAGGAGTGACACCCTTTTATTGTTAAAAGTAACCACATATTCATACAAGTAACTCCATTTGGTCATGAGAGGAACTCCATTTGTTCATAAGAGTACCTCCATTTATTCATAAGGGTTTGTGCATAAGGGTTAACTTCAAAAGGTAATATCTCACTAAACACTTAATATTTTGGGAAGATTTAAGTTGGAGATAAAAATTTCGCTCGATAGCTTTCCAATGTCTGGTCAAAAGCTCGATTCCGATGAGAAATGAGTGAGATATGACCATTTGAAGGTGAGCTGATGAGCTGACAGAGTGTCGCGCGCGGCCATACCTGTAATTTCGCGTGTGGCCGGCCACACGCAAGACGCGCTGTTTGATTTATGTATGAAGAGTCATCAATAATAACCCTGGTAGATAAAATTTGACACGCATGATTTTGGGAAAGTTCATCTCAAAGATTTTGATCATCTTGTCTTAACGCAGATCAGTAAGCCCATAACAACAAACATTAATAAAGTTGGTGAAAAAAATAAGGGGATACAATAAGTCTTGAATAATTTTGAAAATTTTAGGTCCTTCCTCTTGTGGTTTCTTGCTTTGAGGTGCAATTTTTGTGCTTTATTAGACATGTTTGGTCTTAGGTGCCACCACAAAACTTCTATAATTACCAAGCATTGTCGAGCATGAAGACGGATATGCATCATCAGCGTTCGTAGAGAAGATTTCAAAGGCACCACTACCAAAGAAGCTCAACCTCCCCATTCTGACTGCCACATATGAAGGTTCCACTGATACGACTGAGCATGTCGCTTAGTACAAGCAAGGAATGTGGCAGACATTCAAACCCTAACATCTAGTTGAAGCATGTATGTGTATATATATTGGAGCAACACTGACTGACCAGCCTTCAAATGGCTTGGATCTCTGAAACCCAGAAGCATCGCCAATTTCTCAACCCTGGTCAACAAGTTTTACGACAAGTTCAAAGGATGTCACAGTCTGGAAAAGAAGACGAGTGATTTGTCTGGAGTCGTACAGAAACCAAGCGAATTCGTTCGAGACTACTACAACCACTTTAACAAAGTGATGGTTGGTAACAAGGATCTAGACACGAAGACAACAATCGAATGCTTCAGAAAGGGATTGGTCCTCCGTTCCAAGCTGTACAATCGTCTGACGAATTAATTTTGCACGACACCATTCTCAACACAATATGCACTCATCATGTGTCAGAAGGAACAAGTGACCGCAAAGCATTCGTCCCTAAAAGGCACAATTGGAGATCCCATCCTTACAACCGTCCTAATCAGGTACATAATGTTAATGACATGCAGGAAAATGCAGGTACCAAAGCTAAAATGGACTCTAATATGTTCCCTAACGTTAAGCCTTACACACTAGTAGAATTTTTTGTTTATTGCTGCGGTGGTATTGCTACGGTATTACCCGTACGCAGCAATAAACCACGAAAAAAAGGAAAAATCGGAATTAAAAATATTGTTGAGGTTGTGGCCGGAAACCGCAACAATATGTGTCAAGGAGAATTTTTTTCAAATTTCGTTGACTGTTTGACCAGAGCTATTGCTGCGGTTTCCACCCAAAATCGCATCAATATAATAAAATATTATTAAAAAATAATTTTTTAATAATACTTTAATCAATTGCCGCGGTTCCTAGGAGAAACCGCAGCAATAGACTTTTAAAATTAATAATAAAAGCCCATCTAGGGTTTCCTTGTCATTCCTCTCTCTCACTCATCCTTAGCGCCATTTTTAATCTGCTCTCTCACTCCTAATCTGCTCTTTCTCTCACTCGTCCTTCCAAATCCCAAGCCTCAAATCTTAATTTCAGCCTGACTAATGTGTTTTCGTCTTCTCCAGTCGGCCTGAGTATCTCGCTATTCACTCAACGTGAGCCTGAGCATTTCGCTCCTAATCTGCGCTCAATAATCTGTTGCTCTCTAACTCCTACTTTGTTGCTCATTCTCCGATCATCATCTCCTCTCGCTGATGAAATTTGTTCGAAATTTGTTCGAAATTTGCGTCGAAATCACCATCTTCATCAAAATTCACCGGCGAGTTCGTCTTCTCCAGTCGGCGACCGACTTGATCTGCTTCCTCTCGTTCATCGCAGACCGGCGACCGACGACCGACGACATTTTCTTTCTCTCTCCTCTCGTCATCGCGGACCAGCGTTACACCACCATTTTTTTGGCATGGTTCGCTCGCTCTCTGGCGTGATTCCTCGGTTTTTGTATTTTTGTTGTTAGATTTTTATGGTCTTTTTACATGTTATTGACGTGTTTTGTTGTCGTTACTGGTTTGATATTGTCCAGCACCATTTATTGTATTATGGATGGTTGTGTTTAAGGTTTGGTTAAATGTGTTACCATATGGCGCTCTGGTATTTGTAGTCCTTTTACTCTTCATTCTCTTCATTCTCATCATTCTCTTATTTTTCTACCATCTAACTTTCACTCTCAAATTCTTTCTTTTATTACTATTTCACTTTTTTTTACTTTTTGTTTAGAATGAACATGATGCAGGATTCCTGTTGTAGCTTCATCCATTGTGAATGAATATGTTTGTTTTTTTATGTTGGTTCCAGTTTAGTTTCTGTTAAAAGATCTCACGCTCATTTGTCATTTCATCTTCAGTTCGTCTGCGAATTTGGTGGATAGTGGATGGGTTAGTTGTCTGGTTTTAATCTTTCAAATTTGATTGCAAAATGCAAAAAAAAGAAATTTTTTTTTTTACCTGTACCAGGACCTATTGCTGCGGTTTTGGGCAATAAGCGCAGCAATAATGTCAAACCTATTGCAGCGGTTCCTAGCCAAAACCGCAGCAATACGTTGTACTTTTTTAATAAAAAATAAAGTTATTGTTGCAGTTTTGGCTAGGAACCGCAGCGATAGCTTGACCTATTGCTGCGGTAAAAAACCACAGCGATAAGGGAAAGTCATCATTCGACAACAATCCCCTGAAACGGAATCCTCGCATGTAAAGGTAATCAATGTCATTTCCGATGGATTTAATATTTGTGGACTAATGTATTGAGCAGCCAAAAGGCTAGCAAGATAGGGTTCTACATCGTTAAATGTTCCAAAAGATTGCAGGTCCGAAGATGAGAGAAAGTTGGAAGCGATGTCTATCACCTTCGATGAAGATGATACATGTAATGACGAACACCATAACGGTCTGGTCATTTTCTTGACTATCAGCAACCGCCTTCTCAAGCGTGTACTACTAGACGGCGGCAACTCCGCAAATATCCTATTCAAAAGTGCTTTGGAAGGAATAGGTCTCAACTAAAGGGACATGACAAAGAAGTCAATGGTGTTGGTCGGTTTCAGTGGTGAGACATAGCAAACCATTGGGGAGATCGTCTTGCCTACTTAGGAAAAAGGTGTCAACCTCCAGACCAAGTTCAACGTCCTCGACTGCCCTTTAGCCTACAACGTAAATATGGGTACTTCGTGGATCCAAAAAATCAAGGATGTCCCGCCCACTTATCACCAGACGATCAAGTTCCCAACCAAATGGGGAATTCAAGAAATCAAAGGAGAGCAAAAGAAGCTGCACGAGAATGTTATAGTTCGTCACTCAAGCCACCAAAAGTTGCTATCTAGCAATTGCGGGGAGGATTATTGCTCGACGAGCCAAACGAACAACAAATCGACGAAGTGGCTCTCGATATAGCTTTCCCTGACAGGGTCGTCAAAATTAGAGCTTCATTGCCGATAGATCTGAAAAACCAAGTAATAGAATTCTTAAAGGCTAACCAAGATTTTTCTTGGTCCCACATCATCACTTTTAAATAAACGTCAATTTGCACCATAAGCCAGTAAAGAAAAAACGACGTAATATAAGTTCACTCCTAAACGCAATAAGATTATTAACGATTGTAGGCGTGTTTTTATTTTCACCTACGCGGGATGAGCGCGTATTAGATTTGACTTCCGCACTGTAAAGGTTTTTTGTATTGAAAATGTTTTTGAAGCCGCAAACAAGTCTTTAAAGGAAGACTCATAAACCTAATTGGATATTGGAAAACCATAGGGACAAATTAGAGACTTATCTAATGTAGATTTTCCCGTCTAGACTCCATAGATGGTCAAAATGAACCAAAGATTGAGTTCAGGGGTGAGGGTACAACACAGTCAGAAACCATGTTGCCCATTGCTGGCCTCTACTAAATATCGATTCATGTCAATATTTATACATCAGAATAACCACATCGTGTTTTAAGCACCCTAAAAATAATTAGTCTAGGTTGGTTCAGAAAACACATAAAAAGATTATTTTTTAAGTGATTTGTTATTATGCAATCAATATTACAGGGAACCTAGCAGGTTGTCTTAATTAATTTGATTAATATTAGAACAATTATTTAGGTCTTTGATTAACAGTAAATAACTTGTGGGTGATAAAAGCAATAAGCTGGACAATCATATATTATGCATAGAATAATCAGGCAAGCATAATATAATATATAAAAATAAATAAAAAGAAAGAAAAGGGTGTAGAATATACAGTAGAACGATTTTCTATTAAAGATCTACATCAGGAAAGAAAAAGTTAGTAGCTTCGATATAAAACTAGGAATTTATTCAAGGACCCTTAGGATTATACCGTGGCTTGGGTCTGCGAGATTGACAACCTTCGGACGAGCAATCGTGAAGCCTGGAAATCTGAATGTATATGTGGATTTGAATGTGTTTGTGTTTGAAAGTGTGAATTATTGTAGGGAGATTTTGTAGTTCGTAGAGAGGTTCATAAAGTATTCGTCGAGTTCGAAGTGTCTTAATGTGAAAAATCCGTCCTAAAATATGTACGGAAATCAGGCCTATTTATAGGGAAAATGACACTGCGCCTCATGTACCATTTGCGTCTGGCTCAGGCTGACGTGTCAAGGCATTGCGCGGCATTCCCAGAGAAAGCGTACACGTGGTACGCGCTTTGAAAAATATAAGAAAGAAAATTGCGCTTCATGCAAAGCTGTGCGCTAGGCGCACGACACTGTGTGTGGCACATAGCCACATGTCAGGAAAAGCGACGCCTGACGCACGGCACAGTGAGTGGCACAGTGCCACATGTTAGGAAAAGGTGTGCATGAGTCCTAATGCAGCAAGGTGCGCAAGGTTGTGAGCCAAGCGCACGGTGGTGCGCCAGGTGCACCAGCCTGTCTTTTGACACGCCTTTGCCAGCTTTTTAGAGAACGCGTGTTAAAGATTTTATTTTATCTTTTAATTTCGAAAATCTGATTTTACGGGATAAAATCTGATTTTAACTATAAAAAAATATCTTTGAAAATATTTATTTATTAAAATAAAACAATTAATTATTATTAAATAATTAATTGGGCTTTTCAAAGGATCGGGCTCAAAATACAATTAATTATCATGAATAATTAATTGAGCTTTAAAATAGGACTTTAACACTTTTTGAAATGGTTTTGAGTGGCTTTTCATACTGTTATGTCCTTGGGTCGGACCAATTAAAACCACGATATGTTTATCATCGGATCCTTAAATGGAGAGACACGATGGATCTCACTTCCACGCATCGACGATATGGTCAATACGATGGATCCCACTTCCACACATCGACTCGACGACTATAAATGAACTCCTAACAATCATGGATGCCTACTCAGGATAACTAGATCCTCATGCATCCAATCGACTATTAAAAGACAGAGTTCGTCACTGACAAAGGTATTTATTATTGTTGTAAGGTTATGCCCTTCAGTCTAAAAATGCATGTGCGACGTACCAAAGATTTGTCATCCACATGTTCAAAGAGCAACTAAGGGACACAATGGAGCTCTATATTGACGATATGCTGGCCAAGTCGAAGAAAGTTATTGACCACGTCCAACATCTGACGCAGTCATTCGAGGTACTTCGACAATATGGTATGAAACTTAATCCTATGAAATGTACTTTTGAGCTGCTGCATGTAACACCCCTAGGTGTTCAAGAGCCCACTAGTAGATATTGTCTTCTTAAGGCCCTAGCCCGTAAGGATTTGCTTTGGTGAAAGGCCTCTTTTTATATAACGTGTGATTAGGAGAAAGAAAGAGTAACCTTTTTCTTGTTTTAAAACTGATTTACCTGAGGTTTAATCCAATCATAATTAGAAAGGGATAACTAAGTTCTAATAGGTAAAAACTCTTCCCCGTTTTTTCTTTATAAAACTATCAAACACCCCTTTTTTTAAAACCCCTAAATTACATAATTCACGTAGAAATTTTATAAAATACTCGAAAATATTGAGTATTACAGGCTACCCCCTTAAAAGAAGTTTCGTCCTTGAAACTTAAGGACTTAGGGATATTGCCAAAAACCTCGTGAGAAAGAAATTTTCTTTACACCATTAACTAAGAAATTCTACTAAGGATTTGATATTGTAAAAGCACTAATCTTTGACTAAAATGCGGAAATAATAGAAACACAACATAAATTAAATCGTTTTATACGTAAAATAGCTAAAAGATGAAAAGAGTGACATTCTATCGCATTAAGGTGCCTAAGATCTTGGTTATCCCACATAAGAAGTTGAGGAGAACGAAACATTCTTTATATAGAGGTGGATACCTCAACCTAGTGGAGATCTTTTGGGTAGGATTATGAACCTACACCAAAGTGAATCCTTGCGGGCTAGGGCCCAAAGAGGACAATATCTACTAGTTAAGATGCCTAAGATCTTGACTATCCCACATCAGAAACTTTAAAGGTTGACAAGGTGCCTAAGATCTTGGCTATCCAAAATCGGAAGTTGAGGAGAACGAAGCGTTCTCTATATAGTGGTGGACACCTCAACCTAGTAGACGCCTTTTGGGTACGTAGGACTTCTTTTTCCTGCACCAAAGAAAATCCTTGCGGGCTAGGGCCTAAAGAGGACAATATATATGATTAGAATCCTGAACACCTAGGGGTGTTACATATGGTATTAGAGTTAGTGCCTACACGGACGCTGGCTCTTTAAAGAAGGGGATAAAGTGCCTATGATCTTGTCTATCCCACATCAAAAGTTGAGGAGAACAAAACGTTCTTTATATAGAGGTGGACACCTCAACCTAGTAGAGGCCCTTTGGGTAGGATTTCAGTTCTTCACCAAAGCAAATGCTTTCGGGCTTGGACCTAAAGAGGACAATGTTTACTAGTAGGCTCTTAAACACCTAGGGGTGTTACAGAAAGGTGCCTAAGATCTTGCTATCCCACATCCAAAGTTGAGGGAAATGAATCGTTTTTTATATAGAGGTGGACACCTTTACTTAGTAGATGCCTTGTCAGTTCTGCAGCAAAGTAAATCCTTGCGGGGTAGGGCCTAAAGAGGAAAATATCTACTAATGAAATCATGAACACCTAGGAGTGTTATAGTGGTCTTAGAGCCGAACAGTTTTCCATGCCCTTAACATTTTCAAATGATTTTACTTTCGATCTACTAAAGTTTTCAAAGGGGTAATCAATAAGGGAATCATATAGCATATAGGAGAGGAAGTTTATATGCACAAATGAGAAACATGCTTTGTTATATGTTATGTTCCTATTCATATTAATAAGTAGTTCTTACTTTTTATTTTGATCATCGGCTCAAAGTTCTGAGTGCATAGTCTAGTTAGAAGTATCACCTTGTAACACTATGTATTCACAAATTCAAGGAAATTGTAAAGTGAGAAAGTTCACAAGTAATACAAATTAAGTATACAACACAAATTGTAATTTGTTTTATTATTTGATTTAACTATGAAGTGGGTATATGTGCCACAGGTGTTAACGAGAAGTTACTCCTTTCATGTGGAAGTAAAATAATTGAATTTTACTTAGAAACATATGTTTAGTGTTAAAGTTATTGAATTATAATAATGGAATTAAGTTATTACTTTTGTTATAGTTGAAACGGGGGATAGAATTGATAGATAAGTTGCGAATTTGTAACAAAGAATTACAAGGTTAGTAAGTTAGCAGGGTTAACGACCGAACTAATTACTGTAGGCACTTTGGTGGTCTTGTTGTGGTGTTGTTTAATATATATGCGGTATTATGATAATATTCAAGTTGCAGCTAAGATTGGGTACAATTATGGTATAGGTACATATGCACTTATGGGTTATATTATATATAACAAATGTTAAAGAAACTGTAATTTTATGAGTTTAAAAGTGTAAGCTTCACATTTTCTTAACCCGTGATTATTTAAGTAACATGTTATCTTGTGCGGGACATTGTTGAGAGAACTTTAAAATTGAGGTTACTATGGGTCTTATATTGAGATATAAATCATGTATTGGATAAAGGAGTGTCAATAAGATTTTTTTAAGGAAGTTTAAGGATAGTAGATTATTGAAACTATGAATCCAAAAATTTCAGGAGTCAACCGGTTGATGGCATGAAAATCGATTTTAGAAAGATGAACCTTGGTGATACCTTCCAAGAAGTAACTTAATTATGTACAAGGAAGTCCTGATAGATGGTAATTTGATAGTTGGTGAACCTATTTGAGGAAACTTTTGAAGGGGGAGATACCCAAAACGGGACCTTATATACATTATTTAAGAAGTTGATTTAATGATTTAGGAGGTAATGTAAATTATGGCAAACATGGGCTGAAAGGTAACCAATTCATAGTATTCAAGACTCTTGATGGTAACACTAAGATTGTGTGTAATACATCAAAGCAAGAGGATATAAAGGTATCCCGTCCCATCCAACCCTTAGTTTTGAGCTTAACTTCACTTATTTAGAGAGTCTATCTTCCAACCTATATATATGTTTAGATGTGTAATATAATATTGTGATTAAATAATGAATGCGAGTTTTGGGTTATGTTTCATCAAGAGAAACAAGAAAGTTGTTAGTTGAAATACTTTGTTAAGTATGAATGATGTGCATATTATGGAAGTTTTCAATTGAATTTAAAGTGCTCTTAATTACTTACAGTCCTTGCAAGAATAATATGAAGAGTATTTACTGGGATTTCTAATTAAAAGAATACGTAATCCGATTCTTATTTGAGGTTATAGTGGAGTAGGCCTATAATTTGAGGTCCAAGTTCGAGTTACAATTGTATTTGAGACTTGTAAAAGGTATTGTTCACTTGAAGTGCGAATATTTTGGTATGGTTTTGAAGTTAATTACTATCAAATATTCATTAAGCGAGATGCCACTAAAAGTTTGCAGACCAATATTGAGGGAATACGATATTGCTATTATGTAAGTTAGAACCATTAGCCAACACTTAGGGCGTGTTATCTAACCACAAGATGCATGACATTTCTAAGTTAATTTATGAGCTTTCACTATTAGTAAGTACCTAAACTTAATATACAACTTCGAAAGGGAGGAATAATCCAAACTTGGAAAGAAAGTTTTCTAGAGAAGGTGCGAAAAGGGTGATTTGCTCTTTGTTGCAGCCATGTCAAGACGTCGAAAGAAATCTTCCTCTTCTAGAGTGAAATCTCAACGACTGATCACAATTAAGAGTGTCTAATAGAAGCAATATTGATATTATTATTGAAGATGAAAAGGTTGGAGAGGTATCTTCAATGGAGTATGATGAAGATCCAGAAATTTCGATTGCATTTGATCATCAAATTCTATCCCCAAAATCTTTGCTACGAGATTTGTAGCACCAACCTCAAGTGAAGACTATCTTCAATGCTTGGATTAATGGTGTGTTCCAAGGCAAATATGTAAGTTTTCATTTTCGCCAAATTTCTAATTATGGCGGGAAGAATATGCAATTGAATGATTCTAATATCACGATTGATAATGCAAATGATTTGAGTGCATATTGAATTTGAAGATATTGAGGATGAAATATTTTTTTGGAAATCTGCAATTGTATGATATATCATGGGTGCTAATCACCTCATAATGTCATGGAAGGACTTGTTAAACGAATTAGGGGTGAAGTGGGAATAGATAAGGTCTCATTGGCTGAAATGGGTTTTTTTCTTGTTCGTTTCACAAAAATGGAGAATGCTCGAGAAAAGTCTTACACGAGGGTCCTTATTTCTTTGATTCAAAATCTGTGATTCTTAAGGAATGGCATGAAAACATGAATCTATTGAAGGATCATGTTAAACATATTCCACTTTGGGCAAAATTACAGGGATTGGATGTAGTATATTAGATAGAAAAGAGTCTTACTAAGATTGTAAAGCCATTAGAACAACTTGTCAAAGTTGACCAAGCCACAAAAATAAAGATAAGTTGCTTTGCCAGACTTATGGTTGAGATCCCTATGACTCAAATCATTTCTTGAATCGATTCAGTTCATGAATGAAAGAGAAGATCAAACAACCAGTTGAATATGATTGGCTTCCCATCACATGTAGTCTTTGTATAGGGTTGGGACATGATAAACAACAACACACGTATGAAGAAAGCTGCAGCCACAAAGAAAATATGGGTTCCAAAATAGCCTATTGAGGCCAGACCTCAATAGGAGTTGCCTGCTACAGTAGATAAGGAGGATGGATTTGTTCAAGCTGCTAAGTTCAGTAAAACACATAGCACTAAAACCACCTCGCCAACACCACTATTAAACCTATCATCACTGTTAACAGAGTTCAAGCTTCAGATGAGGTGACAGGGGAAGATGGGCATACTGTGAGAGTTTATGATGTTCAAGAGGAGCAAGAAGTTTCTAAGGTCTAGGGGATAGTCGTACCCCCTCAGCCTAATGGATAGAATCCTATATTAGAATATAAGGGGACTAAACAACAATATGAAACAAGGTGAAGTGTATCAGATGATACAAAGTCACGAAATCAAGTTGTTTAGCCTCCTTGAAATAAACAAAGGTGAGAACACCTAAATTGGGTGATCTTTACCTTAAATTGTGCTCGGGTTGGAACTTTACCACTAATATTAGTTATTGTAGCACTGGTAGAATTGTTGCGGCCTAAGACCCACATTCTTTTGAGATTAATATAAAAGCAATGAGCTCTCAATTCATTCATTGCTTCATAACTACTAAAGGGGTGAGTGGACGTTTTTACTGCACCTTCATCTATGGCTGTTTGATAAACAGATTAGAACAATTTGACCATTGTCCAATGATTTTGAGCCAATATGCAGATTCTCCTGTGAAGAGACCTTTCAGATTTTGTAACATGTGAACTAAGCCTCCGAACTTCATGTCCTTAGTTTTATATAACTGGGAGAAGCTTGTTCAAGGGTGCAAAAATGTTTTAAGTTATTCAAAAGCTAAAATGGCTCAAGAATGATCGTAAACAATTAAATATAGAGGGCTTTAATGAAGTTGAAGCTGAAACTTGAAGAAGGAAGGCTAGATTGGAGGAAGTTCATGAGCAGCTTCATGC
Organism: Beta lomatogona; assembly: GCA_947646795.1. Classification (NCBI taxonomy): domain Eukaryota; kingdom Viridiplantae; phylum Streptophyta; class Magnoliopsida; order Caryophyllales; family Amaranthaceae; genus Beta; species Beta lomatogona. The sequence continues at coordinate 154,285 of CANSNZ010000136.1, read as the reverse complement.
TAACCCTAGTGATTGCAATCTAGCAACGATAGAGAAAGAAGCAACCATGAATTATAGAGAAGCTCGCATCGAACATATGTCTTTCTTGCAACAAACAGCCAAGATAGAATGGTTAGAATGAGGAGATGAAAATTCTTGGTTGTTTCAACAAAGTATCAAGCAAAGGAGTAGGCATAATAATATTTACTCAATTCAGGATAAAGATGGGAAGTTGGTGAATTCTAGAGAAGAGGTTCAACAAGCTTTTATTCGGTTCTATGCTTCCTTATTTGGCTCTACACAAGAGCACAGATGTCCTGTGAACCCATCCATTATGGACAAAGGTGTTAGATTAAATAATGCTCACATGAACTGCAGATTTAGCATGGATGATATTAAAAAGGCTTTGATGGACATCCCTAATAACAAAGCTCCTCGGCTAGATGGGTACAATAGCTTCTTTTTTAAGACTGCTTGGCCTATGGTTCAAAATGATGTTTGTGCAGCTATTTTGGACTTCTTCACTAGAACCACCCCGCCAACACCAACACCACCACCAAAACCACCTCGCCAACACCAACACCACCGCCACAACCACCCTGCCAACACCACCACCACAACCATCTCGCCACCACCATCAGAATCACCACCACAACCACCCCACCACCACCACCACCACAACCATCCCGCCACCACCATCAGAACCACCACCAAAATCACCCCTTTGTGAGCAAATTAAAAAAAAAACAGATGTAATCTAACCAAATTATAGAAAGATCTAACCAAATTACAGATCTAACAAAAAATAGATCAAAGACAAAGGAAGAAGAAGGAGATCGAAGGAGAGAGAAAGAAGGAGAACAAAGGAGAGAGAAAGGAGGACAAGGGTCGCGTTCTTCTTCGTCAGTTCGTTCGTCTTTTTCGTCCGGTGGTCGAACGTCGTTCGACTTCGTCTTCGTCAGTTCGTTCACAGCGGTGGTCGAACGTCGTTCGACTTCGTCTTCGTCAATTCGTTCGCAGCGTTGTCGACAACGTTCGTTGAAGCGGTGGCGGTGGTCGTCTTCGTTCGCAGCGGTGGTCGACTTCGTTCTTAGCGGTGGACTTTGCAGCGTTGTCGACAACGTTCGTTGAAGCGGTGGCGGTGGTCGACTTCGTTCGCAGCGGTGGTCGACTTCGTTCTTAGCGGTGGACTTTGCAGCGTGAGGGAGGAGAGAGAGTGGCGTGAGGGAGAGTGGCGTGAGTGGGGAATGGGTTGAGTTTTTGTGGTGGGGGTGTGGGTGGGGTGGTGGGGTGAAAGAGTGGTTGTGGAAAAAGAGAGGAAGGTTGTGATTGAAAGATTTAGGGGAAAGATTTAGTAGTTTAATTATTTTAGATTAGAGTAGGTAATCAATACTAATTTCATAAAGTAAGGGTATTTAAGTATTTTCACCCCTAAAAACTTACTAAATAAGGAAACAATAAAAGTGTTGCATTTATTTTGAAACATCCCTAAATGAAAAGTGTTGCAAATATTATGATACGGAAGAAGTAATAATTATACTTATCTAATAAGACTTGTACAAGTATTTACATCTCTAACACTCTTATTACAATATTAATAAGAGACTATTGATGACATAATCTCTTAGGGCCTGTTCTCCCAACATTTTGATTGTTCGGTTCGGTTCGGTTCAATTCGGTTCGGTTCGGTTCGGTTCGCTCGGTTCGCTTTAGTTTCGGTTCGTCTAAATGATAATCATTACTATTAATTAGTTATAATTTAATTCGGCTTCAGCTTCGATTCGATTCGGTTTAGTTCAATTCGGTTCGGTTCGGTTCGATTCGATTCGGTTCGGTAGTTTTATGCCGAAGAGAACAACTCCAATTTCTTTTAAGCTATTATTTTCAAACTCAAACCTTTATAAGATCTTTTTTTATCACGTCATGACGTCAATTTTTCACAAGACAAAAAATATGAAAAGTAACAAAATGAATTATAAAATTTATGAATCATAACATACTAATATATTTGCTTAATATAATTGACCCGAGACATCGTCCAACCCAAAATACTAATAGTTAAAAATATAATAAGCTCAATTCTTAGTGGCGCTCCATTTATAACGACGGCCCGTAACTTTGCGAAAAAATACTATCTTGAAGCTAGGGTAAGTTTGCAAGACTCTAAGACTATACTTCAAACTCGCCATATCGCCTTTCCATTAACTCGACTCATTTGACTCTCTTTACTTTTATACTTTATCCTTAGACTATTATGAAGACTCACTTTTCTTTACTAATCTGATATTTTTTATTTGGGCTAATATTTTTTTTAAAAATTCCAATAGAATTGAGACATGTGGCAAGGGGAGTCTTGAGTTGAGTTTTGAAAATCAAAACTCAAAAAAAGACTCTATGGAGTCTTAGAGTAGTTTATTGCACAAGATCCACAAAAGTCTAAAGTCAAGACTCCTTTCAAGACTTGCAATAAACTTACCCTAAGCAGTAAATCAGCAGCAGCTGCTGAAACTTCTTTTAACACACTCCCACTAATAACCAAAAAAGAGAAATAGTTGTCGGAAATCAATCGAGGATTCTCCGGCTGATGGATTCATCACCATCACCATCACCATCATCATCATCAGAATCACCGTCATCATCTTCACCAAACAATTCGAGAGCAAAATTATCGCATGACCTTTTACTACGCTGTTCATTTTTGCTAGGGTTCTTCTTCATCTCCATTTTATCACTCTCCTATGCATTCGGCTTCTTCGCTTTACTCTTCGCCACCTTTTCTATGCCTCCGCCAATTTCTGTTCCCTCTCAATGCAAAATCGTTTCCAGCAGTAAGTTTCTAATTTATATATCTTCATCTGTAATGTAGGGTTTTTATCAATGTTTGTCTATGTGATTTTAGCTTAATTTGATATAATCATGTGCATAATTTAATTTGATATGTTTGTGTCATAAGTTAATAAAGTGTGTACTACTACTTAAAGAGTTTTGATTGCTAGTGTATTGCTGAACTGATTTTGGATTATGTTAATTGAAGATCATATGAGTAGGTTAGCTAGGTGGATTTTAGTTGGTGTGGAGATTTTAAAGAAGGCCATTTTTCTGTAACTTTACAAAGTGGTGGGACCTAAATTCAACTAGATATGTAATATGTTTTCATGAGTTTAGTTCTATGGCTAATAAGTTTGGATAAGTTCGATTATGGGCTAATAAGTTTGGATAAGTTCGATTATGGGCTAATAACTTCGAGTAATTTCACTTCAAGGCCACGAGTAAGTTCACTTTATGGCTAAGAAGTTCAATTGATAAGTTTGAATAAGTTTGTTTAGGTTCATGTAGCTCTTTTCTAGGGCTAATTAGTTATTAGTTTGGATAAGTGTAATACTGATTTAATAAGTTCCTATTATTTAACTTTATGGCCAATTAGTTCACTTTAGGGTGGTAGAGTTGTGGAAACACTTGTTTTTCCATATTTTTGACCTTAGCTTGGGCTAATAACTTCAATTAATAAGTTTAAGTAAGTTTGTTTATAGGACTAATAAGTTCAGGTAAGCTCTTTGCTAGGGCTTATTAGCTATAATAAGTTTAAGAGTATTTAGATTATATGAACAAAACCTAACTGGAGTAGATTTTCGAGGGAAAACTTTTCTTACACAAAATCTGGAACGTAGGTGTGGGGATTTAGTTAGAGGTTAGCGGATCGATGTTAGGATCATCCTCGATTTTGCCCTTTGTCATCGAGCTGCACTGCCAAAAGCCTTTGTGATTGTTGTTCATTGGTTGTGGTATGATAGCTTGCTTTTCTTTGAGGTCCAAGTTTGCGAATTTCCGCGAGTTTACATGGTCATATATATGCTGTTGCATGCTAGACATGAATTGCTACGTAGGATAATTGCCTTGTGTGGTATAGAGATATCGGCCTTGGCGTTGTGCCTGCTCGAGAGTCTGTAACTTTGAGAATGATATGTAATGACTGATGAGGCTTCTTTCATAGTAAAACCTAGATTTAGTTGTCAGTTAGCCGGTAGCTTATGTTGTATTAATAATAATAGTAACTTTTTTCTGAGATATGGTGATGCTTATATGGTGTACCATACCAACTCAATAGATGATACTTATCCTAAGTTCCTTGATGATTTTATCTTACAGGGAAAACTCACCTTTATAAGTAAGCTTAACTAGTTCATAGGGAACCACATCACCCTCTCTTTAGGCGCGAAAAGAGAAATTATGTACAAGTTTGAGAATGTAAGAAACAATTGAATTCTATGGCTTCCATTGAATTCTAATTTTCTTTGTGAAACTTTTAATTCTCGATGGGTTATGTATTTATAAGTTCGTTACAATGTCATCTAAACATCTCAATTTTAGTAAGAGGATCATTGATATTTAACCAGAAAAACTTGACAGAGGTCATGGCCTACTTGGGGACAAACACAGCTCTGTCCCTGCTTAAATTTGATAATATGCTGGAAAAGGATGAATCTGATGTACAGATGACAGACTATGCATTTGCAATTGTTTCAGATGTAAGCAGATTGGTGTATTAACTTATGTTTGTAGGTGTTGACTTGAGATCATCAAAAATATGCGAACTTGGGCTGCTAACTATAAGGCTAAGCATGTTTTCTACCCGTCTGAAAGAAGGAAATTTCGCTGTCGCTATGATTACTACTGGGCTTCTATTTTCAAGGTTGAGTTACTTCTTATACATTATATTATTTGTGACATCTAAAATTCTGAATTTTTGTATCTCTTTATTTATTGTGGCTGAGACCTCACGTGCCTTTAACATTATCTAAAATTCTTTTTGTGCTCTATTACACGGTGATGAGTGACTTCTTTAACAAGATGACTTGAAATAGTCGTGTTACTTTTCAGCTATGTTACTTGGATTTTTCGCCTACTTTGGCGCACACATGTTATATTCACGTTGAACATGGGTGTGGTCCCTTGAAAATAACAGATAAATGTTGGAAAAAGTGGACATTCCTTGTTGGTTAGGATATCCGAGTTGACACTTTTGGTGAGCTTTAATAACATAAATTTTCCAGATTGAGAATTACTCAGTTTTTTCATATTAGGAAGGCTTCCGAGAACATGTGGATAAGTTGTTACAAGTAGGTTGAGGTATCCAGGCTTTATCCCACCTTGACTTTTGAAATTACTGCTTGCTTGCCTTTTGCAGCAGCTCCAGAATTGATTCTTCAAGTTTTCACATGAATCTTAAACCAACTGCTTGCTTGATTTTTTTACTAATTCCTAAGGTGATTCTCCATAACCTGATACTTCTGCCAAAACTACTGTGTTTATGCTTTATGGTGTTGACCTTCGAAAGTTCTAGTGCTGCTGCTATTTGGGACTTAGATGACATCTATTTGCTCAAAAAGTGCACTTCTAGGGTCTCATTTCTGATAACGGATAAGACACTATGCTTCAAGAGTTGGCTTGGTTTGAAATTGCACCGTGATGTTTCTGTTTGGAGCAATATTTAATATTTGGTCATTTTCTGAATTTCTGACACGATCCAATCTAGAACCAGCCTATAAGACTTTCTCGGTCTCTATGTTTCAAGTGTTCTTTTAAATTGTTATATCTTCAGAAACATTTGTACTTTCCAACCCTATTTCCAGAGTCTATTTAAAAAATGCTTTCTACTCCGAAAATCATATCTTCTCCTCGTTTCTTATTTATACAAGTTTAAAATTTAATTCGTGTGAGCTTTTCTAGAATGCATGCGGTGAAGGCTGCAATTCGTTCCGTTACACCCGTAAGGAGCTGCTTGACTGCTTCTGCCAAACAACGCGGCGGTTGCCGTGAACGTGACTGCCTCAGCATTTTCTTCCCTGATTCAGTCCTATTTGGTGTGAGCATGTTTCATTTAAATCCTTCCTTATAATATCTGCAAGTGTATTTCCATGGTGCGGTGTGCAGTCCCCAGAGCAAGAGCTAGATAAGAAAGTATTTGAGGATGAAATGAGGGTAGTTCATTTTCCTTCTCTTTTTTTTCCATCTGTCTTACTGTCCTGCAACTGGAAATGAGATAAGGCCATTTCTATACTCTATGGTGGAGTGAAAGAGAACCAGGGGAAGTATTGTGCAATACAGAGGTGAAAAAAAATGAGATACCACGATACCAAAGAAGGAAGTATTTGGATATCCTTGTCCTATTGTGCAGAAAATTGGGATGATTAATGAAATGCTGCATCATTTCACTTTTGCTTGTACAAAGGAGAAGTTCATACTGCACAGTGAATTTTTTGCTGATGGATAATTCTCATTGAAACTAGAACAAACTTCTAGCTGGTACTATGGATTGAGTGCTGCTGTTTCAGTCAATGTGCTTGTGCAACAAAAAGAGTGTCATATGGATGTCTGGCTTTAGAAATTTTCATGTAGCTATACAGCAGAGGAGGAGCATTGTCATGGAAGACAACTTGGTCTATTTAAGATGCCAACTTTTGCTTCTGATATTCTTCCATCTTTGATTCTAAAGGTGGTATTCTTCCCATTGAATAGTACAATGTGTTAGGACCCTTGGAAACAACTTCATTGATGGGCATTAGGAAAACTCCTTCATTGAAGATAATAGACATTATAGTGTGTTTTCTTCACCTGAACTTATCTAGAAATAAACTTATAAGACCTGATCATCCCTTATTTCACTTTATGTTTCACATAAGACTTTAAACTTTTTTTAAGTTGAAGAAAACACACCCTTACGGTCGGTGCTTTAGTGTCTTAGCATATAACTAAATTTCTTAAAATATATGATTTTATCTCATTGTACCCCTAGAAAAATGGCTGAGAAGTGAGAATTGTATCCAAGTAACAATTGAACTTGTTGAGACAACTTAACTCAAAATTTTGGTGGAACATAATTATATGCATTCTGACCATAATCCAACTGTAAGAAAATTACTTTTTGTAATGAATGTGTAAAGTTGTGAGATACTCAATTGCTGTCTAGTTAGCAGTAATTGAATTTTGTACTTATTTCCTAAATTCTTTTCAATGAAATAGGTGGAATATAGAGACCATTTCTCAGGTCAGATAATACTTGGTCTGGCAGAAGCTCCAAGGGAAACTCTTCCTAGTGATTGCCGGCCAAACTTTGCTACTGTGGCTGACAAAACATATACTTAAGGTTTTATACATTAGACCAGTTGGCCGAGGATTGTAGAAAAGTACTATGAATTATATTCAATATTTAAATCTAAAACTTATTTATATTCGTGTCAAGTTTTAATTAACCATAAGTCTATCTTTAGCATTAGCATGTAGCATGTGGGCCATGCACCGCCCAGTGAAAAGAACATACAAGTTCAATGATAACCTGAAACCAATTAGCAATAATAAGAATTGCCCACTAACTTATATACTAGTTATCTTCCGTTATTCTTTTAATGTGGAATAATTATTTTCTCCACACACGAGAAATCCCAACATAACAGATATGATGAAGATCCTAATGTAGCGTGCAACTCTCCTGAAATGTTCTTTGTTGCTACATCATTTTGAGAAATGGCTTCAACTTCGGAGAATAGTGTTTTGGAGCCCGTAATATGTCAATGGGAGGCTCTTGGATGACAAAAGTCCCTGTATCGTCCTTTGTTGTTATCTTCAGAAACCCAAATCTAAAATCTTATAGGAAAATGAACAACCAGGAGAGGGGAGATCTGGGAGGGGGAGGTGGCAAAAAGTGTACACTCGAAACAAAAAGTAGAAGCAAGATTCAAGGAGTAGTCCATTCAACTCCTTGATCTCTCGCTTCAAAAGATATTTTAAAAGAGCTTTTAAGATAGGACTCTTTTGAGGTTATTTGCATGCTTATGCTGGTTCTCCATCATGGATTCAGAGGTGAAGCAATCAAGTTCATTGCTGCTAGACGTTTTGGATTGATGTCACATTATACTTTTTAGAGTTAAGAGGTGATCAGTTTTACTGGTATCAGGATTTAGGCTTTGACGTTGTTGTGATCTTAATTTGATGGGTATCTTATTTTGTTTTGGACGGGGTTGGGTAATTGAAACAATAAGATCAAATAATCTTCCATTACATTGCAAATCTATTGTGTAATGTTTCTATTCTTGTGATGGATTAGGTAAATGAAACTTATGATTGTTGGTATACCTCTGGGAGATCCAAAGTTGAGATATTTCAAGACAGTTACTTTGGTTGCCAAGCAAAGGATCCATCTTTGTTGGAGATGATGAGAAGATACTCTATATTGTGAGTCTATTCCTTGATATTCTTTTTAGCTTTATTTTTATTTCTTATAGTTCCCGTGAGTTAACCCCTGCTAGTAATATTATGTTTTTTCTTCTACACAATGTTTATCCTTCAGATTTCACCAATGATCTGAATATCTGATAGTGATATGGGGTTATGCTCTTTGATATATAATCACTTGGTCAAGAGGGATTAACATGTTAATGATTCTCAATTTTAAAACTTAGGATTTACTTCTATTTCTACATATGCTTATATTGCTTCTGAACTACCAGTTCTTGATTTTAGGTGACACTAATTACATGCAACACCTTTCTTTTCTGGCATTCCAGTTAAAATTGTCAATGTGAAGGTTATACCAGACCTGGGCATTCGGATGTCAAGAACTGAAAATCTGGAAAATTTTCCCAAAATAATGCTAATTTAAAAAATAATTCCCACTTCACTAAAAAATAAAAAATAAATCTCTCATACCATCCATTTAGGATCAGTGACATCGAACTACCTTTTTTTTTTTTGGTTTAGTCAGAAACCGCTAACTGAGTAAGCTGTTTGATTTAATATAACCGGTGTTTCTGTCTAGAAATTAAGGATCACTGATGTGTGCTGAGTAGGATTGAGCCCCAAGAGCGTTACGCCGGAAACCTGAAAAACACAGTTCGATTACCCGGGGGTTGTTCCGGGATCGCTCCTCCGACTCTCAAGTCAGTTGATGATTGAGGTAGAGAGAGAAAATCTAGAGAGAGATGCTCTAGTTTGTTAGGTGAGAATTGAATACCTGTTCATTGGTGAAGCTGGTGATATTTATAGTGTTGGGAATTCCCAGACGGGAAACATTGATAGGATGGGCTTTCTGGGGGTCAATGGCTATGTTGCTTTTTCCGGCAATTGGCCTTTCCAAGCCCATTTGTCGGTCCGTAGTTGACCTAGAGCTAGGTTGCCTCCCAGGTGGGACCCACTGTGCCACCTGGTGACCTGGCATATGTATTGGGGGGTCCGTTTATTGAGCCCAAACAATTGGTATATAACTTAGCTGTTTGCTTCTTTAAACCAACAACTACAGAGATGTATTTATTAGTAATCAAATAACCTTTTTCATAATTAGCTTTTGACGGTGAGATGCAAGGCTGCCGATCCAATTTGCAAGAAGTGCGGTTTCGAACTTCAAGAGCAACATTTGCTGTTCAACTTTTTCTTAATATTAGAGCAAGGTGACAATATATTACACCAATTTCACTGGTACAGAAGCACAGGATCTTCAGGGAGAAGGACAAATGTCATGGCAACCTTTCACCATCTTGCTATCCACAATTATTGATTGAATTCTTCAATCCTTTTATTTTGGTGCTGTCCGGTGTTCATTAAGACCGCAAACTCAGTTAGCAGTTTAAACCGCTAATTGAGTTAGTGGTTTTGCATTGCATAAAAACACAAAAAGTATCTTTGCCTACCCAATCCTACGTGGATGGTATACTAGGGAATAAGTTTCAAAAGTGCGTAAAGCTGGAGTTATTTCAGTTTTTAGCATTATTAAGGGAAAAGATTCGTTTAGTTTTGTATTATTGTCTTAAATTGATTTCTTGGACTTGTTTTTTGTGCGGATGACTGGCTCATCTGCTGTGTTCTTGTTACTGTGCAGGTTCACAAAGTTGATCCAAAATTGGTTATTTGGTCAGCTGAAATCTATGCGCATTGGATTATTCTTGATACTTGGTGTCATTGTTGGTTTTCTCACCGCCATTATTTCCTTAATCATGTTTACACTTTTTAGTAGATTGTTATGTTCGTTCCCTAGAGCTGCAGCAGCAATGTTAGCCTCGCTAATTCATCGGATGATTTTTTCTCGGATATTTTTCCTTCTGGCATACTTTTCAATTGTGGGTTGGTTAGCAATTGAGTATGGTAAAAGGCTTGGCCTTCCCGAACTCTTCGTAGATTATTAACACTCAACAACATATTTTTAACGTGCTTGATCGTGTGCAAGCTCAGGACTGCGATGTTGGCACTTCGTGACAGATGTAGAAATCAAAATATTTGTTATTTGCAGAATGACATTCAGACAAGAGCATTGCACAAGACATGTAGAAATTAGCGTATACTCGGACGAGCATTTCTGCAGAGTACTTATTAGCTTGTACTGTAATCTACAACAAGCCATCTGATTCGGTGCTGTTTTCCTGTCTTTTATGCACCAAGCAAGAGTATGTTGGAATGAGTTTTGGCGGTGCTTACTGGAAACACATTTGCTTAGTCTAGACTCAATATATCCACAGGCTTTGTATGACATGTATATACTAGAGATTGTTTATGGCATATCTAGAAATTGTTTCTGTAAAGTTTTATGAGTACTAGATTTGTTGTACCATTTTCATCCTATACCTGAGAACGGAGAATCTTGGTGTAATTTTACTCCCATTTACATTCTCCTGCATGTGCTCATGGAGTTGAATATATGTGAAGTTGTAGTATGTGATCAAGCACATAAGGTGAAGAATGTGAGAGGACGTAAAATTAGCCGGCTTGTAGGTTGAATATCATGTTGGTTACGTTGAATTTACTTTTTCATATGATAGCAGGTTTTGGTGTAATTTTGACTCGTGAATTCGAAAGAGACAATCTTTGTAAAGAAAATATTTAGTGAAGTGCAAATGGAAAGTTACGTAGGAAGTTTTTGTTTGTCCAGTGTAACCGATACCATTTGTTTCAATATAGGTCTCTCTTTGATACTCAATAAAGGTTAGGTCATCATTCGCAATTGTTGATTCAGTAATAGCTATAATGCCCCAAACTCTTTCCAAGAACCCATTACCCATCTCTTACCCTAAATATGTTTTATTTGACTTAAACTTTCTTCCTTTTCTCCACTTTCTTATTTTTAGGAATATTTATAGATATGTTTTATCGTTTTGCTTGTTGTCTTATTGAGGATGATCACTTTAAAAAGATATTTCCTACATTTTGTTTATTAGTTATAAGGCTTTAGCTTTTTATATTTGTTAACATACAATTTAGACCGATAAATTATATACTTCCACTTATCCAAGTTAGTTGCATCACTTCCTTTTTTAAAATGTTTTGAATTAGTTGCAACATAATATATTTTATTTGGTAATGAGTTTACACTATACTTCTCCACATTATGTGGGCTCTCTTTTTGTTCCTCGTTATCTTTTCATGTGGCTCCTTAGAATTTGTGCCCACCCGTTACAACTAGTTTGAGACAACGAAAATTTAATTAAACATTACAAAAAAAAATTACATAAAATTGATATATGAAAATATATATTGAGATGTATCAAAAAAATTTAAATTTGTGCCTATATACAAATGAAAAAAGTCAACCCCTGTTAATAAAAGATTATTACAAAATTAATTTAAAGTATTGCGTAGTAATTCAAAATAGAAAAAGTAATTAAGTTTTAGCCTTTATAAGTGATCTAATCCAGTAAAGACAACGCCCTCACCTACATGAAGCGTATGGAGGGGTGTGTACGGAAGTTTTAAAAAATCCAGAACTAGTACTAGGACAACTATAGCAGAGACAGAATTATAATCGAGGGAAAACTCTAATTAAGCCGAGAAAAAACTCTAATTAAGCATACTCCAATATTACCAACACAAATTAAATTCGACATATTGAAAAGATAATAAACATAAGATCAATCAAATAAACTTATTATTATTATTAACAATTGCAAAATATACGACAAAGTCATCATGTAAAAATAAAAAAAATAACACGATAATTATGACTTAACGATGGCGAAACCATACGCAACCTGATTAGGATACGGTAATTGCGGCGGAACCCAAAAAGTCCAAACTTGTACGTCATCTTTCTCCTTAATATCATCAATATTATTCCGAACAAATTCTTTCCATTGACCATTCAAAACATAGGTCTTATTAGTAGCCCACTTACTGAAGTTAAGCTTTGTTACATCCAAGTTAATATTACTATATTAGGCCCTATCACAATTACGGGAACATTATTACCCAAGTGATCAAGTACTCCTCTAACACACTTGTTTTCGGGCATAGTAAAACGGGCTTGTCCGACTTGCAAGTCAGTATTGGTTAACTCCTTTTGGATCACAAACTTCTCGCCATACCCACCCAATCCTCTAATCTTCTCAACCACTCGTAGTGGAAGTTGAGGAGGTGGCGTTGGTGGATGGTATGGAACCATGGCGAGGTTTTGAGACGAACGTTGGCGTTTCCTCGAGTTGCATTGGTGGTTGTGGTGGGCGGTTGTAGGATCATTATTCAAAAGAAGAAGAGGTTGTTCTTCTTGCATGGAGATAGCTTCAATACTCAAGAAGAAGTAGTACGTTGACCATCTTGATAAGTAACAATGGAGTTTGCCTTCTCTTCCTCGGAAGGTAAAATTGTTATGTTTAACCCCGTCCACACGACAGAAATTCCGGAACTTGCTCAAATCAACAGTTGTTTTTTGAATTAACATAATTTCAGTATTCATACATTCTTCTTGATCATGAGTAATAATGGCTTTTCCGTTTGCTTTCTCGGAAGTTAAAGCTTTTATGTTCAACCAAGGCGCATCCCGACATAATTATCATTGAACTTGCTCAAACTAACAAATTTTTCTTTTTTGCTTTGAGTTTCCATCGTCATCGAGTATTATATTTTCCGTCTCCCGATTTCGAAGTTGAAAATAAATGAGAGATGATGATATTTGGAGTTGTATTTATAGATAATAATAAAACAAATTCCGATTAGAATCGGTTTAGGAAATTTTTTAGAGTTGTTGTAGGAAAAGGCTTCTTCGCCGCCTTCATCTGTAATGGAGAATTTTTATCAATGTTTGTCTATGTGATTTTAGCTTAATTTGATATAATCATGTGCATAATTTAATTTGATATGTTTGTGTCATAAGTTAATAGTGTGTACTACTACTTAACAGAGTTTTAATTGCTAGTGTATTGCTGAAATGATTTTGGATTAGTTAATTGAAGATAATATGATTAGGTTGACTAGGTGGATTTTAGGGCCTGTTCTCTTCGGCATAAAACAACTGAATTGAATTAAATTATAACTAATAGTAGTGATAATAATATAATATAATATTATTTAATTAATAATCAATTCATAATAATGATATATTATTAATAATAAGTTATTAAATAAAATAATAATTAACCGATTATGAAAACTAATTAATGTTCGATAGTACTATTATTTTGCCTAGTAATTCAACTATCAAAACGTGTATTTTTTTTTCATTTCAACAATGACAAGTATTATTGTTGTTATTATTAATAGTATTATTGTTGTCATCTATTAAAAAGTTTGTACTTTGAACAATGACAAATATTATTGCAATGTGTACTTCTTAGGCTTAAATTATCATTTCAATATAATTAGCCGAATCATATAGAAAAAAAATTATTAGCAAAATAATAATTAGAAATATTAAAATATTATTATTATTATTATTATTATTATTAAAAGCAATAGTAATAGGAGTAATAATAACAATAATAATATTATAATAATAATTGTAATCTTGATATTAATATTTATAATAGTAATAGTAATAGTAGTAATAATAATAATAATGATAATAATAATAATTATCATTGTTTTATTATCAGAGAATTAAATGACTGAACTGAACTGACTGAACTGAACTGATTGCAACTGAACTGAATTGAAAATAAGTTGGGGAGAACATGCCTTTTGTTGGTGCGGAGATTCTAAATAAGGCCCTTTTTATAACTTTTATAAAGTGGTCGAACCTAAATTCAACTACATACTATGTAATATGTTTTGATAAGCTTAGTTCAAAGCTAGTAAGTTTGGGGGGTAAATTATATTTGAGGGGAAATTTTCGAATTATATTGCGGAATTAAAATAATCTATAAATGTGAAAGAGACAAACACACAAGACTTTTACAAAGAAAATTTCCTAGGTCCAATAGGAAGAAAAACCTTGACTACGAGGGATTTTGACTCAAACTCTCTTTACTATAATAGGCCAAAAGACTATCTTTTACAACCTATTAACGAACCTTCTCTGTTCCTCTAGGAACTTGTTCCCAGTCACCCAGTTCCCCCTGAACTGATGACACTCTATTTGACTTCACTCGAAGTCTTCTATTTTCTCTATTTATTTCTCTCTCTTGATTACAAGGATATTCTCTAATTTTTCTCGCACCCAAACACTATGAATATTACAATAATAAGTATGTTGAATATGAGAGGAACTTATAAGAAAAACTTTCTAACTAAATCTCAATTTGTCGCTCAAGAAAGTTGTTATGTTCTCAAATAAGCTTCCTCTTATATAGCTGTTGCTCTTGTTCTTCTTCTTCTGCGATTATAAAGCTCCACATCCTCCATGATGTGCGCTTGTAATGGAGTGAAGATCATGTCTCTATTTTCACTGCACTTGCTCCATGTTTTGCAACGGGAACAAACTAAGACCACGATCCTTTAGTGAGCACATTTTCAGTGAGTGTAGCGAGTTTGTTGGAGAACTCTACGCTGTTAGCTCCACACTTTATGCCACATCCCTTCAACAGTTTTTTCAAACAAAACAACAGCAACAACTATCTAATAACTTGGAGAATATTTAGTTTAAAGATTCTAAGTTACAAGATTATTAAACATACCATATTGTTACGTAGCGCTTTTCTCGTAAATATACTGCTATCCACAACAGGTTCTTCAAATAATGACTTGTGCAAAAATATCTTAGTCAAAATCCCGAACCTGTAAAAAGGGACCCACCCTGGAGGTTTGGGTAGTGGTTCCCCCTCCGAAGCCTAAGTCAGGTATCAAGCAGTAATAAGGAAAGTTTTAGAGAGAGAAAGTAGAGAGAGAGATAGAGAATTATGACAGAGTAACAGTACACTGCCCTGAAAAACGTACCTTTCTCCAGATTTCAAGGACTATTTATAGATTTTAGAGCGATTGTTGTACCTTGAGGTCACCCTAATTTAAGAGCACCTGATTGGATAAGCAATGGCAACATGACACGTGGCAAGCAATGATTGGAAGGTACACATCATCCAATCATATGCAGGTGTCCTTTTCGGGCTCTGGGCCTAAGTACATGCCAGGCCAAAAAGATGGGCTGTTGGTACTTTCATGAATTGGGATTTGTACTTCAACTATCTCCTTTTTGGGTTGTACTCTTATTTGCATGCACAGGACACGTGGACGCTCCAGATGAACCCACGTGTTCCGCTAAGACATGCTGATTTTTAGGCTACAACATTTGCCCCTAAAAGAGGTTTTTTACTGTTTTGGCGCCAAGACGGTTAAAATTCTCTTTTATCTTAAGAGAATTGCCTAGCTTTTCAAAAAGTGCTAAGGGCGCCATTTTTGCCGGTCTCAACCGGTCAACTTCCAATGATTTTTGAGTACAACAGTCATATTTTACCGGAAGAGCAGATCGTTTTTACCCCTCTATGAATATGATCTTTTGTCCTTTCTTAAATTATTTCACACCTTGAGAGAATTTTCTTAGAGAGAGAAACTCTGCCTTTTTCTGAATTTCTAGAGAGAGACTGTGCTCGTCCAGAATTCGTTACTCTCATCGATTGTCCGAGTAGCTCGTCAGGTATCCCCCTTCTTCTTCTTTGTTCTTAATTCTTTACTTTTCTTTTTGAAATTCAAAAAATGGATTCCTCTTCTTCGTCGAATAATTCCGGTCGCCTGAGAGTCGGTCTTAACACTAGAACAGATAGCCTTCCCTCTTCGGCATATGCTAGAGTTGGGCCTATTCTGGCCGGTCATGCATTTTATTTTTATGGACATGGAAGGCAAAGTCAGACGACCCAGTATTTACATGTGCAGGGTAATCTGGCGCGTGCCAAGCAAACCACTCATCTTAGAAGTGGAGTAAACCTCCCAGCCTCCAGCTTTGAGATGGAGGCGTCAACTGGTAGAGTCCCCGAGGACGGGGAGCGTGAAGTCCAAAGTGCCAGGCTGGCACCTGAACCTTCTTCCCCTGGAAGTGTCCAGGAGGACGGACCTACTCAAGAGGCTTCTGAGGCCAGTCCGTCCGAGAGAGACATGGAGGTGGAAGAAATTAATGAAGTAGAAAGCGAGTCCGGTCCCTCAAATGACTCGGACGTCCCTTCCACAACTTCCTCCGAAATTAGAAGACGACTAGGCCCACTTTCTGACCCTAGATTCATTTTAGCCAACAATGGTTGGTTAGGACGGGTAGGTACTGACCTTAGGCACTTTTCTTCAGCCATTCCCATGTCGGGCTATTCTTTCGTTCTGCCGGTAAGGGATGATTGCATCCTTAGTGCTCCGTCTGGGCATTTTGTCGTTTATCGGTTGGCTTTAGACGCGGGACTAAGGTTTCCTCTTCACCCTTTTATTGGCCGGTTGCTGCATTATTATAGCATCGGCCACAATCTGTTAGCCCCTAACTCCTGGCAAAATATCTTAACTTTTTTGGCCGTTTGTGAGTTGAAAGGGGTCCCTCCTTTTTTGCCGGCCTTTACTTAGATACACTATGTACCTAAGGTTCCGAAAAAAGTAGAGGGAACCTGGTTTAGAGTGTGTAACCGGCATGGCTTTCTGACGTCTTGGGATAAGAACTCCAAGATGCATGCCTGGAAAGCCGAGTTCATGCTCGTCCAAGCGCCTATTGAGGCACTGGCCAGAAGGTATCGCTATTTTAGTCGATAAACCACCAATATTGGACGAACAACGTGTTTTTTAGATCTTGAGAGTAGTTCTGACGAAGAACTGGTAGAATACTTCAGAATATCGGAGTATTCTACCCCAAACAACTCGTCCTTTAAGGGCCCGTCCAAGTTGATACCTTTTGAGGAAATGTTTTACAACGATAACTTCCTGGTCGCTGCTGGCTTAGCTTGCGGTCGGCCGAAGATAGAGGTATAGCTTTTATACCCTAAGTAAAATTCCTCGTATGAGAACTTAGCACTAGTAATGATATGCTCTATTTTGCAGCTCCTTCCAATACTGCCTTGAAGAAATCTTGGACAGGAGACATCAGCATGTCTAAATATACCAACTCCCAATGGAAGGAGTACAACAAAACCGACTCTGAAAAGAGGATGGATACTCTGGTTAGTTGGCTTTAGTTTTTTTTTGAACGGCCAGTGTAGGCTAGTATCCTTCGACATGGACGTATAAAAGAGGAAGGCGGCCTAATCGGTCGTCCTTACCTCTGAAACCTGTCCATTTTTAGGACGATGTGCTTTCCCAAGGGGAAGGCGGCCAGCAGTCTTCTGGCCGGTTTCCTTCTTCAGGTGGCCTTCGTCTAGAGACTGAAACCCTTTCAGTTTCTGGACGAGGCTTTCTCTGAAAAGGAAAGCAGCCAGTGATCCTCTGGCCGGCTTCCTTCTTTAGGAAGCCTTCGTCTGGAAACTGAGGCCCTTATAGGTTTTGGACAAGGCTTTTTTTGAAAAGGAAAGCGGCCAACGATCCTTTAGCCGGCTTCCTTCTTCAGGTAGCCCTCGTCTGGATATGTTACGTAGTGCTTTTCTCGTATATATACTGCTATCCTACAACAGGTTCTTCAAATTGACACTTGTGCAACAATATCCTGGTCAAAAGATCCCGAACCTGCATAAAGGGACCCACCCTGGAGGTTTGGGTAGTGGTTCCCCCTCCGAAGGAGTAATAAGTTTTAGAGAGAGAAAGTAGAGAGAGAGAATTATGACAAAGTAACCTTACACTGCCCTGAAGAACGTACCTTTCTCCTGATTTCAAGGACTATTTATAGAGTTTGGGGTGATTGCTGTATCTTGAGGTCACCCTAATTTAAGAGCACCTGATTGGCTAAGCAATGGAAACATGACACGTGGCAAGCAATGATTGGAAGGTACACATCATCCAATCATATGCAGGTGTCCTTTTGGGGTTCTGGGCCTAAGTACATGCCAGTCGAAAAAGATGGGCTGGTACTTCCCTAAATTGGAATTCATACATCAGCTATCTCCTTTTTGGGTTGTACTCTTGTCTACATGCATATGACACGTGGACGCTCCAGATGAACCCACGTGTTCTGCTAAGAGCCGTTGAATTTTAGGCTACAACATTTGCTCCTAAAAGAGGTTTTTTACTGTTTTGGCACCAAGACAGTTAAAATTCTCTTTTATCTTAAGAGAACTTCCTAGCTTTTCAAAAAGTGGTAAAGGCGTCATTTTTGCCGGTCTCAACCGGTCAACTTCCAATGATTTTTTAGTACAACGATCATATTTTACCGGAAGAGCAGGTCGTTTTTACCCCTCTATAAATATGATCTTTTGTCCATTCTTAGATCATTTCACACCTTGAGAGAGTTTTTTTAGAGAGAGAGACTCTGCCTTTTTTCTAAATTTCTAGAGAGAGAGTGTGCTCGTCCAGAATTCGATACTTTCACCGATCGTCCGAGTAGCTCGTCAGGTATCCCCCTTCTTCTTCTTTGTTCTCAATTCTTTACTTTTCTTTTTGAAATTCAAAAAATGGATTCCTCTTCTTCGTCGAATAATCCCGGCAGCCTAAGAGTCGGTCTTAACACTAGAACGGATAGCCTTCCCTCTTTGGCATATTCTAGAGTTGGGCCTATTCTGGCCGGTCATGCATTTTATTTTTATGGACATGGACGACAAAGCCAGACGACCCAATCTTTACCTGTGCAGGGTAATCTGGCGCGCGTCAAGAAAACCGCTCGTCTTAGATGCGGAGTAAACCTCGCAGCCTCCAGCTCTGAGATGGAGGCGTCAACTGTAGAGTTCCCGAGGACGGGGAGAGTGAAGTCCAAAGTGCCAGGCTGGCACCTGAACCTTCTTCCCTTGGAAGCGTCCAGGAGGACGAACCTACTCAAGAGGCTTCTGAGGTCAGTCCGTCCGGGAGAGACATGGAGGTGGAAGAAATTAATGAAGTAGTAAACGAGTCCGGTCCCTCAAATGACTCGGACGACCCTTCCACAACTTCCTCCGAAATTAGAAGACGACTAGGCCCACTTTCAAACGCTAGATTTATTTTAGCCAACAATGGTTGTCTAGGACGGGTAGGTACTGACCTTAGGCACTTTTCTTCAGCCATTCCCATGCCGGACTATTCTTTTCTTCTGCCGGGTAGGGATGATACCATCCTTAGTTCCCCGTCTAGCCAATTTGCCGTTTATCGGTTGACTTTAGACGCGGGACTAAGGTTTCCTCTTCACCCTTTTATTGACCGGTTGCTACATTATTATTGCATCGGCCATAATCAGTTAGACCTAACTCCTGGCAAAATATTTGAACTTTTTTGGCTGTTTGTGAGTTAAAAGAGTCCTTCTTTGCCGGCCTTTACTCAGATACACTATGTATCTAAGGTTCCCAAAACGGTTGAGGGAACCTGGTTTAATGTCTGTAACCGGCATGGCTTTCTAACGTCTTGGGATAAGACCTCCAAGATGCATGCTTGGAAAGTAGAGATCCTGTTCGTCTAAGCGCCTAATGAGGCAGTGGCTAGAAGGTATCGCTATTTTAGCCGATCAACCACCAATATTAGACGAACAACATTTTCTTTTGAACTTGAGAGTAGTTCTGACGAAGAACTGGTAGGATACTTCAGAATATCGGAGTATTCTACCCCAAACAACTCGTCCTTTAAGGGTTCGTCCACTTGGATACCTTTTAAGGAAATGTTTAACAACGATAACTTCCTGGTCGCCGCTGGCTTGCGGTCGGCCGAAGATAGAGGTATACCTTTTATACCCTAAGTAAAATTCCTCGTCTGAGAACTTATAGCACTACTAATAATATGGTCTATTTTGCAGCTCCTGCCAAAGCTGCCTTGAAGAAATCTTGGACGGGAGACATCAGCATGTCTAAATTTACCAACTCCCTCTGGAAGGAGTACAACAAAACAGGCTCTGAAAAGAGGACGGATACTCTGGTTAGGTAGCTTTAGTTTTTTTTTTTTTTTTTTCTGAACGGCTAGTGTAGGCTAGTATCCTTCAACATGGACCCTTCGTCCGGGATAAAAGAGGAAGGCGGCCAAATCAGTCTTCCTTACCTCTGAAACCTGTCCATTTTTAGGACGAGGTGCTTTCCCAAGGGGAAGGCGGCCAACAGTCTTCTGGCCGGTTTCCTTCTTCAGGTGGCCTTCGTCTGGAGACGGAAACCTTTTAGTTTCTAGACAATGCTTTCTCTGAAAAGGAATGCGGCCAGTGATCCTCTGGCCGGCTTCCTTCTTTAGGAAGCCTTCGTCTGGAAACTAAAGCCCTTATAGTTTTTGGACGAGGCTTCCTCTGAAAAGGAAAGCGGCCAACCATCCTTTAGCTGGCTTCCTTCTTCAGGTAGCCCTCGTCTGGAAATTGAGACCCTTATCTAATTTGTGAACGAGGATCTCCCATTCTAAGACAGTCAATCCTTTTTATCCTCTACTAGCCGACTTCTTTAGGCCGGCTTCCTTCTTCAGCTGGCCTTCGTCTGAAGATTGTGTCAGGGAGAGCTAACTTATGCGTTTTCTGCTTTCCTTGTTTCTTTCTATTAGACGGTCATTTTTCTTACTTGCTTTTTTTTTTCCTTCAGAAAAATGTTCCAACGTCTAAGGCATTGGCAGAAAAGGCAGCCGTTAAGAAAAGGTCGGCCACAACGGGGGAGGCTCCTCCTGTCGAGAAATCAAAAGGCTTCACGACCAAGAAGAATGTCGAGCGTCCATCCCTTCCCAAGGTCGCGATGCCTCCAAAGACAGACGATGCAATAGCCATCGTTCCCTTTGCCGGGGACGGAGCCCAGACTCCGTCCCTTGCTATGACTGCCCCACAGCCAGACGCGGCTGAGCTTTTGGACAGCCCTGCTAGGGCCGAAGCAGAATCAGGACAACCGGACGCGGTTAAGGATGGTTCGACCTTTAGTGGCCATGTTGCCAGGGTGGTGTCTCAGATGTCCCCGGCTTATAGGTCCGCCTCCCTGTCTTCTAGTGAGTTCTACTACTCCAACGTAGTTAAGACTCTGCGTGTTGGCGGGCTTCCGATGAGTCCGTCCAACAGACTAGCAGTGATAATTCCCGTTAGAAACACTAACGATTCTCCTCTTTCAGATAAGGGAAAAGGACCGGCGGAAGCAGTTCCTGAAGCTTCCCCCATACTGTCGGACGATGAGTCCTCTGCTGCCTTTGCTAGGATGACCTCGGTCGATCGTGAGAAGCTCAAAACAGGAGCTCTTCAAGTGCTTCCTTGAGCCTTACATTAAAGGTTTGAGAGGTGCCTCTTCTGGGCATGCAAGCTACATGTCCCAACTTGCTACTGAGATATAGTAATACTTTTTCTGCCGTTCTTCTTTTGTACTTGTACAATATACCAACTTTTGGTTTTTACGATCGTCTGACTTATTTGCTTTATCTTCTTCTTTTTAGCTCTTCGCTCGCAGCATCATTACTGAAGATTGGGCAAGACTGTTCAGAAAAGAAAATAAAGAGCTTGTCTGGCAGGCTACCACGGCCAATGACCAAGCTATGTATGATATTCAACAGGTGGAGACTCTGCATCGCCCGTCCAGGGAAGCCTGGGAGAAGCGCTCGGCTGAGATGGAGGCTCAAAATAAAAACTACCTCATTCGCATCAACAATCTCTTCGACGAGAAGGACGAGCTGGAGCTGGCCTTGAAGGCTGAGAGGAATACTGCTCTCCTGGCTGCTGTCCAACTTAGAAGGGAAAATTGTCTTCTAAGGGCACAAAACCATCTGCTAAAGGAGGAGGCGGCTCAAGCATTTAATTATGCCAAGGAAGCTCTGAGTGAGGTCGTGGATACTTCCAAAACCTGGGCTGTGAAGGCCTTTGAAATGCTGGCCGAGGCGGACGACGTTCCTCGCTATGAACGTCGTTTGGACTTCCAAGAGAGTCTTCACAGAGCCATGGTGGCCAGCAACGAACCTCCTGTCTTTCAGGAGTCGTCTGATGACGAAGAAGAGGAGGAGACGGCTGAAGAAGAGACTCAAGTTGATGACGCCACCATCCCCCCTAATGAATACACATCATAGCTTAGGCTCCCATGTTGTTGTAGCTTGGCCGGAGGCCATTTTGTACTTAGTCACTTTTGTTTTTCTATTTTTTAGGCTGTAATCCTTTTGAAAAAATCAATATATCAGAACTTTTTTGTCCAATCTTGTCTTTATTTGCTAAGTACCAAAATGACTTGTCTAATTCTGAAGACTAATGGATTCTAAATAAACGCAATTCGTCCAATATTGTTACAACTGATGGACGAATTGAATCCGTAAGTTATTCCAATACTTGTCCAATTTTGCAAGTGCAGAAGTTACTCGTCCTTGACTATAGAAGTGTTTCAATTAAACAGTAGTTCTGATGGTTATTTAGCTTATTGGTTGCTGGACAAGTCTTGTTTTTAGAATTTTACAACTGTTGGTGTTGTTCGTCTGACTTTAGAGGTGATTGATTTTTGAGTACAACGGTCATATTTTACCGGAAGAGCAGGTTGTTTTTACCCCTCTATAAATATGATCTTTTGTCCATTCTTAGATCATTTCACACCTTGAGAGAGTTTTTTTTAGAGAGAGAGACTCTGCCTTTTTTCTAAATTTCTAGAGAGAGAGTGTGCTCGTCCAGAATTCGTTACTTTCACCGATCGTCCGAGTAGCTCGTCAGGTATCCCCTTCTTCTTCTTTGTTCTCAATTCTTTACTTTTCTTTTTGAAATTCAAAAAATGGATTCCTCTTCTTTGTCGAATAATCCCGGCCGCCTAAGGGTCGGTCTTAACACTAGAACGGATAGCCTTCCCTCTTTGGCATATTCTAGAGTTGGGCCTATTCTGGCCGGTCATGCATTTTATTTTTATGGACATGGACGACAAAGCCAGACGACCCAATCTTTACCTGTGCAGGGTAATCTGGCGTGTGTCAAGAAAACCGCTCGCCTTAGATGCGGAGTAAACCTCCCAGCCTCCAGCTCTGAGATGGAGGCGTCAACTGGTAGAGTTCCCGAGGATGGGGAGCGTGAAGTCCAAAGTGCCAGGCTGGCACCTGAACCTTCTTCCCCTGGAAGCGTCCAGGAGGACAAACCTACTCAAGAGGCTTTTGAGGTCAGTCTGTCCGGGATAGACATGGAGGTGGAAGAAATTAATGAAGTAGAAAGCGAGTCCGGTCCCTCAAATGACTCGGACGACCCTTCCACAACTTCCTCCGAAATTAGAACGACTAGGCCCACTTTCTGACGCTAGATTCATTTTAGCCAACAATGGTTGGCTAGGACGGGTAGGTACTGAACTTAGGCACTTTTCTTCAGCCATTCCCATGCCGGGCTACTCTTTTGTTCTGCCGGGTATGGATGATACCATCCTTAGCTCCCCGTTTAGCCAATTGCCGTTTATCGGTTGGCTTTAGACGCGGGACTAAGGTTTCCTCTTCACCCTTTTATTGACCGGTTGCTACATTATTATAGCATCGTCCACAATCAGTTAGACCTAACTCTTGGCAAAATATTTGAACTTTTTTGGCCGTTTGTGAGTTGAAAGAGTCCTTCTTTGCCGGCCTTTACTCATATACACTATGTATCTAAGGTTCCCAAAACGGTTGAGGGAACCTGGTTTAGTGTCTGTAACCGACATGGCTTTCTGACGACTTGGGATAAGACCTCCAAGATGCATGCCTGGAAAGCCATGATCCTGTTCGTCCAAGCGCCTAATGAGGCAGTGGCTAGAAGGTATCGCTATTTTAGCCGATCAACCACCAATATTGGACGAACAACATTTTTTTAGAACTTGAGAGTAGTTCTGACGAAGAACTGGTAGAATACTTCAGAATATCGGAGTATTCTACCCCAAACAACTCGTCCTTTAAGGGTCCGTCTAACTGGATAGGTTTTAAGGAAATGTTTTACAACGATAACTTCCTGGTCGCCACTGGCTTGCGGTCGGCCGAAGATAAAGGTATACATTTTATACCCTAAGTAAAATTCCTCGTCTGACAACTTATAGCAATACTAATAATATGCTCTATTTTACAGCTCCTACCAAAGCTGCCTTGAAGAAATCTTGGACGGGAGACATCAGCATGTTTAAATTTACCAACTCCCTCTAGAAGGAGTACAACAAAACCGGCTCTGAAAAGAGGACGGATACTCTAGTTAGGTAGCTTTAGTTTTTTTTTTTTTCTGAACGGCTAGTGTAGGCTAGTATCCTTCAACATGGACCCTTCGTCTGGGATAAAAGAGGAAGGCGGCCAAATCGGTCTTCCTTACCTCTGAAATCTGTCTAGTTTTAGGACGAGGTGCTTTCCCAAGGGGAAGGCGGCCAACAGTCTTCTGGCCGGTTACCTTCTTCAGGTGGCCTTCGTTTGGAGACTGAAACCCTTTTAGTTTCTAGACGAGGCTTTCTCTGAAAAGGAAAGCGACCAGTGATCCTCTGGCCAGCTTCCTTCTTCAGGTAGCCCTCGTTTGGAAATTGAGACCCTTGTCTAATCTGTGAATGAGGATCTCCTATTCTAAGACAGTCAATCCTTTTTATCCTCTACTAGCTGACTTCTTTAGGCCGGCTTCCTTCTTCAGCTGGCCTTCGTCTGAAAATTGTGTAAGGGAGAGCTAACTTATGCGTTTTCTGCTTTCTTTGTTTCTTTCTCTTAGACGGTCAATTTTCTTACTTGCTTTTTTTTTCTCCCTTCAGAAAAATGTTCCAACGTCTAAGGCGTTGGCAGAAAAGGCGGTCGTTAAGAAAAGTCCGGCCACAACGGGGGAGGCTCCTCCTCCCGAGAAATCAAAAGGCTTCACGACCAAGAAGAAGGCCGAGCGTCCATCCCTTCCCAAGGTCGCGAAGCCTCCAAAGACAGACGATGCAACAACCATCGTTCCCTTTGCCGGGGACGGAGCCCAGACGCCGTCCCTTGCTATGACTGCCCCACAGCCAGACGCAGCTGAGCTTTTGAACAGCCCTGCTAGGGCCGAAGCAGAATCTGCACAACCGGACGCGTCTAAGGATGGTTCGACCTTTAGTGGCCATGTTGCCAGGGTGGTGTCTCAGATGTCCCCGTCTTATAGGTCCGCCTCCTTGTCTTCTAGTGAGTTCTACTACTCCAATGTAGTTAAGACACTGCGTGTTGGCGGGCTTCCGATGAGTCCGTCCAACAGACTAGCAGTGGTAATTCCCGTTAGAAACACTAACGATTCTCCTCTTTCAGATAAGGGAAAAGGACCGGCTGAAGCAGTTCCTGAAGCTTCCCCCATACTGTCGGACGATGATTCCTCTGCCGCCTTCGCCAGGATGACCTCGGCCGATCGTGAGAAGCTCAAAACAGGAGCTCTTCAAGTGCTTCCTTGAGCCTTACATCAAAGGTTTGAGAGGTGCCTCTTCTGGGCATGCAAGCTACATGTGCCAACTTGCTGCTGAGATATAGTAATACTTTTTCTGCCGTTCTTCTTGTACTTGTACAATATACTAACTTTTGGTTGCTACGATCGTCTGACTTATTTGCTTTATCTTCTTCTTTTTAGCTCTTCGCTCGCAGCATCATTACTGAAGATTGGGCTAGACTGCTCAGAAAAGAAAATAAAGAGCTTGTCCGGCAGGCTACCACGACCAATGACCAAGCTATGTATGATATTCAACAGGCGGAGACTCTGCATCGCCCGTCCAGGGAAGCCTGGGAGAAGCGCTCGGCTGAGATGGAGGCTCAAAATAAAAACTACCTCATTCGCATCAACAGTCTCTTCGACGAGAAGGACGAGCTGGAGCTGGCCTTGAAGGCTGAGAGGAATACTGCTCTCCTGGCCGCTGTCCAACTTAGAAGGAAAAATTGTCTTCTAATGGCACAAAACCATCGGCTAAAGGAGGAGGCGGCTCAAGCATTTAATGATGCCAAGGAAGCTCTGAGTGAGGTCGTGGATACTTCCAAAACCTGGGCTGTGAAGGCCTTTGAAATGCTGATCGAGGCGGACGACGTTCCTCGCTATGAACGTTGTTTGGACTTCCAAGAGAGTCTTCACAGAGCCATGGTGGCCAGCAACGAACCTCCTGTCTTTCAGGAGTCGTCTGATGACGAAGAAGAGGAGGAGATGGCCGAAGAAGAGACTCAAGTTGATGACGTCACCATCCCCCCTACTGAATATAACTCATAGCTTAGGCTCCCATGTTATTGTAGCTTGGCCGGAGGCCATTTTGTACTTAGTCACTTTTGTTTTTCTATTTTTTAGGTTGTAATCCTTTTGAAAAAATCAATATATCAGAACTTTTTTGTCCAATCTTGTCTTTATTTGCTAAGTACCAAAATGACTTGTCTAATTTTGAAGACTAATGGATTCTAAATAAACGCAATTCGTCCAATACTGTTACAGCTGATGGACGAATTGAATCCGTAATTTATTCAAATACTTGTCCAATTTTCAAGTGCAGAAGTTACTCGTCCTTGACTATAGAAGTGTTTCAATTAAACAGTAGTTCTGATGGTTATTCAGCTTATTAGTTACTGGACAAGTCTTGTTTTCAGAATTTTATAACTGTTGGTGCTGTTCGTCTGACTTTAGAGGCGATTGATTAAACGACCAACGAATGGTTTTGCCTATGTGCTTTTTATGCTAGGTATCAAGCCGTCCAAGGCAATCCGTCCATGATCATGGACTGACCATTACTTTAGTTGAGGCTATTGCTTTTACTAGTTCATGGAAGGATTCAACCTTAGTTGAAACCTTGAATCACTATGTTTTAGCTCTCCCCCCTTCTTGGACGAAGTGGATGCTACCATGAATCCTCTTTGTTCCAAGAAGGAAAACGACCATAAATAACAATGAATTCAGAAGGACAAAAGCATTCGGGAAACTGATGGCCTTGGCCAGCTCTCCTTATATAACCATTGTTCATTTGTAATAACTTGTTCCTTTACTAAGGTAGTTATTACCTGGCTGGACTTATGGTTGAAAGTAAGATCCCTTTACTAAGGTTTCTTATTTCTGGCCGCCTTCCTTTAGGAGATTGATGTTGCTCTTTTTAGAGTTTATCAATGGAATGTCGTTTGTCATGTGACAAATCTTATAGATCTGTAACATGTTTGGCCGATCTCCTTGTGGAAGTAATGTGCGTCAAGGAAATTTTCCTTGTTTTACTGATATTGTGGACCTTTCTGCTTTTATTTACTTTGTTACTTAGTTAGAATTACTTATTTAGACCACTGATCTGGCCAGTGGTAAGATGTCCCTAAGTAAATAGCTTTAAGTAAAAAGTAAAGAAACAAATATAGAGGGAAAGTAAAATTGTATTATATGAATTTTGCTTGGCTAATCACCAAGGTACATGTATACATATCTACTTCTTCATTTTTATGCAGTAGCACTTGTGTTAGAATCTAACAAGATTTTCCTGGACAACTCATACGTGAAACTTTTTCAAGGTATCTGAGTTCCAAGTTCGCTGAATAGGGCGAACATCCATGTCCTGAAGATGAAAGGTACCACTTCGCAATTCTTGGATGATTAGATAGGGTCCTTCCCAATTTGGCGTTAGTTTGCCCAACTCTTTGGCTCTGCCGACATCTTCCATCTTCCTTAGGACCAGATCCCCTACTTTGAGCGGTCGTCTGGCGACTTTCTTGTTGAAATACTGAGCCATCCGAAACTTATGCAGCTGCATTCTTAGCAATGCATTGCCCCTGACCTTTGGTACCTGATCCAAGGCTGTGCGTAGGGTAGCCCAGTTGGTCTGTTCTGAGTATAGCATGACTCTCATAGTAGGTTCTTCTATTTCGATGGGTAAGACAGCTTCAGCGCCATAGACGAGCATTAAAGGGGTTTCCCCAGTTGAATTCTTGGTTGTAGTTCTAATGGACCATAATACCAACTGCAATTCTTCCACCCATAAGCCTTTAGCATTGTCTAGTTTCTTTTTAATGCCGTTCGACAAGATTTTGTTGAATGCTTCTACTTGCCCATTAGCCTATGGATGAGCTACCGCCGCAAAGTGAGCCTTGATCTCTCGCTCAGCCAACCAGTCTTTGAGTTTAGGAGTCTCAAATTGTGGTCCATTGTCAAAGACGATGGACTGAGGCATGCCGAACCTTGTTATGATATTTTTCCAAATGAAACCTTTGACATCATTTGTAGTGATTCCCCGCATAGCTTCAGCCTCAACCCACATAGTGAAATAGTCTACAGCTAAATCACAAATTTTTTCTGACCAGCCGCCATGCGAAAAGGTCCCAGAATATCCATGCCCTATTTGGCAAAAGGTAATGGGAACAAGACTGGAGTCAAATAATTGGACGGCTTCTAGTGATTACCGTGCTTCTGACAACTATCACATTTTTTGGCATAGACAAGGGTGTCTTCCTTTAAGGTAGGCCAGTAATACCCAGTCCTTAAGGCTTTTTCCCCCAATGCTCTTCCCCCTATATGAGAAGCACATGCTCCTTCATTACCTCTAATCCATCTTCTGTTGTAATACATTTGAGAAGAGGACAGTTGAATGCTTTCTTGTATAGAGTTTCATCCCATAGCTCGAACCACTTATCTCTGGCTTTGACATACTTAGCTTCTACAAGATCCGAGGGTAAACGACCATTTTTTCTTGAACTCTATAATGGGTTCCATCTAGACTTGCCCTCGGCTGAGGAACATTACTTGCTCTTGATCAATACTTTTCTTTGATTTTACCTCCCAAAATACTATTCTTGGTGTATCGCCATCGGCCGAGATAGCCAACTTTGAGAGAGCATCAGCTTGGTGATTTTCCAATCTCGGAATTCGGTCAAGAGCAAACCGCTTCAAGGTTTCGACCTCTTCTTTGATCAGGCGCATATATTTGCTCATATATGCCTCTTTACTTTCAAAATCTCCATTAACCTGACTGACGACTAACAAAGAGTCTGACTTGGCCTCAATCTCTAAGGCTCCGGCCGCCTTGCACATTTTTATCCTAGAGCTGATCATTTTGGTCCGGCCCGGCTCGATTTTGGGCCGGGTTTTGGGCAGAATTTTTTGGCCCGTGGCCGGGTCCGGCCTGATTTTGGCGTGAAAGCCCGCTAATTTTGGCCTGAAATAGCGAGCCTTGAGCACAAAATTTGGCCTGAATTTTGGCCCTGCCCGGCCCGACCAATGGGCAAATTTTTTTTGCCGCGGCCCGGCCCGTCCTGTCCCATGATCACCTCTATTTTATCCCATCTAAAAGCGCTTCATACTCCGCTTCATTATTGGACACTTGAAATTCAAACCTGAGTGCATATTCAAACTAATCACCTTCTGGAGATTGGCAAATTATTCCTGCCCCACATCCATTGACGGTAGAAGATCCATCTACCATGAGCGTCCAGTGCTTCCTCCCTTCAGCTAGATCTCTTATAGATTCTATAGTTGGCCGAGTAAGCTCAACTATAAAATCGGCCAAAGCTTGCCCCTTGATCGCCTTTTTGGGCTCAAAGGTCAGATCAAACATGTTCAATTCTACTACCCATTTGATCATTCGCCCTGAGGCGTCCATTTTTTGCAAAACTTGTTTGAGAGGCTGGTTAGTGTAGACGAGTATATTGTGGGCCAAAAAATACGGCCTCAACTTTCTGCTAGTCATAAGAAGAGCCAAGCCGAACTCCTCCACCATCGGATATCTACACTCCGCATCTTTGAGCACATGACTCACAAAATAGACGGGAACTTGTATTGATTCTCTTTCGGCCAGTAGCACAACACTCACAGCTTGAGGCGAGACAGCAAAGTATACAAATAATTTTTCCCCCTCGGCTGGACTGACCAACCGGGGTAGCTGACGGATATGATCCTTTACCTGCTGGAGCGCCTGCTCAGCTTCCTCTGTCCGTTCAAATTTTGCTTTCTTCTTAATGGTTGAAAAGAAATGATGACATCTATCACCAGACTTAGACAGGAACCGTCCTAGGGCTGCTAAGCACCCTGTTAGACGCTGAACTTCGTTGATCTTGGACGGTCAAGTCATGCTTAAAATTGCCTGAATTTTCTCAGGATTGGCCTCTATACCCCTTTGATCGACCAAAAATCCTAAGAATTTTCTAGCTACCACTCCGAAGACACATTACTGGGGATTCAACTTCAAATTGTATTTTCGAAGGGTCTCAAAAGTCTCTCTGAGATCGTTAATGTGATATTGCTCTTGCCGGCTTTTAACAATCATGTCATCGATGTAAGCCTCCATATTACGTCCCAGCTGTGGCTGAAATACAGTGTTGATTAGCCGCTAGAAGGTAGCTGGTGCATTACGGAGGCCAAACGACATTCTCAGCCATCCGTAAAGCCCTTTTTCTGTGATAAATGATGTTTTGTCTTGATCTTCTGACCACATGGGGATTTGGTGGAACCCCGAGTAAGCATCCATGAAACTCAGCAAGGCATGGACGACTGTGGAGTCTACTAGCCGATCTATTTTAGGCAAAAGGAAGCTGTCCTTAGGACAGACTTTGTTAAGATCGGTGTAGTCCACGCACATTCTTCATGTGCCGTTGGGCTTGGGTACCATGACAACATTTGCTATACAATCTGGGTAATGAGTCTCCCGAATGAACTTAGACTTTAATAATTTCTGCACTTCTTGGTCAACAACCTGATTCCTGGCCAGGCCAAGGTGTCTTTTCTTTTGACGGACCGGTTTCAAACTTGGGTCTATATCCAGCTTATGAACAACCACTTCAGGATCACTTCCCGACATTTCTTCAACATTGTACGCGAAGACATCTTTGAACTCCTTCAACAGCCCTACTAGCTCGTCCTTCAGACTTGGAGCAAGAGCAGATTCAATCTTCAGCGTTCTTTCTGGACGTTCATTGTCCAAACAAACGTCCTCAGGTACTTCTACAGGCTCTGGACGCTCAAGTGTAACGCCCATGATAGCCATCACTTCCTCTGATGAAGGTGCTTCATCTTTGATGGGGCATGTATTTCCTTTTCTTGCTCGGCAAGAGGCTGGACGGTTTGCTTGTCGGAGCAACCTGCGTCTGAGGTCTTTCAACCACCGACCTTAGAGCGTCCACTTGGCCTTCTACATACTCGGCCGCCTTGCCTTCAGCAGTTATCTTTACCTGATCTGACTTCTCTCCTTTCCATGATGAGGGTCTCAGAGTTGTGAGATAACATTCTCTGTCCGCCTGCTGATCTCCATATAAAGATCCAATTTTGCCACCATCACATTCAAACTTCATCAGCATGAGATGGGTGACTATTACAGCCTTGATAAACATTCAAAGTGCATAAAATAATATCTTGACTTAGTTTAAATAATCTTTCTCCACAATATATATAAGAAATAAACATTACATTATTTTTTGGATTTTTATATTTTTTCAAAATAAAAAGTATATTACTACCTAAGTATTTAGCATCATCAAAACATGGAATACAACAATATTTCTCCTTTTTAATGATGGCAATGATAAGGCATATAAAAATATAAAAGTCACAAAAACTAATCAAAGAAAGAAGAAAATAAATAAAAGAAGGGATAAAATAAAATATAGCAAAAGAATGAAGAGCTAATGGGATTATAAACATAAAGAACCAAACCTACCAAAAGAAGAAAAAAATCAAGACATAAACTAAAACAAAACTAATCTAACACACTAAAACGAAAAGCGAAAAGCATCACCCAGAAACTAAGAAGACTAGAATGTTATTTTATGTGCCACTCTACTACTTCCCCCTTTTGTCATCATCAAAAACAACAAAGTATCCAGCAGTACTCAAACAGTGCACCATATACAACAATGTCAAGGCGTAGTAGCTCAAACATGCATCTAATAATACTAGCCATCCAAACATTTTAATGAGAATATTAAGAGGAGAGCAATGCACAATAACTAAGAAATGTACATGGTGAGTTCAGGAATAAGAAAAAGGAGAGAAGCAACAAGGACAAGAAAATAACCAAAACGAAAAGAGACAAGAGAGATGAAAGTTAAATTATCATCAAAACGTGATGTGCGAAGGACACCCAAAGGATGATAAAATAAGATAACAACAAATCACCATTGTTTAATACAAAAACATTATCATTCTTTCATCAGATTATGGGGAAGGAAAGGTAATTAGGGAATTAGGACTTGGGGCGGGCAGAGAAAGAAGAGACAACATCATCAATCTTCTCCCTCACAACAGTTTTTCCTCTCTTCGCAGCTGCAAGGATATGCTCCTACTGAAGATCAACCCTGACAACCAAGGCTTCAACTCCCTGGACCCTTGTGTGCAGGAGACAGAGAATCTTGAATGAAGACCAGTAGTGGAAATAAGGGGAAAACCAACAACTTGTGATCCTGAAGGAACTTGATCCTCCTCCAGCTTTATATGAACCGCACCCTGTCCCTGATTCTTTGAAGCCTTGGTATCAGCAATCCTTTGGGTTTTTCTGACTAACCTAGGTCCTTCAGTACCATTAACATTTAATTTTGCCCTACCCTGAACATAGTCTTTGTACCCTTCAGTAGGTACCTCAACCACTCACCCAACAAATTTTCGGTGAATTTGACTAAATTGCCATTCATAACACTAATGCACAAGCCCTCATTGTTTTCAAAACTCGCAACAAACTCGCTCATATCGCTCTCATAAAAGACCCTCATCAAAACTTAACACTTTAACCCATTTTTGAAATTTGACAAGATCAAGAAATTGACTCCACTTAACTTTCTTGCACCACAAAATCTCAACACATAACCCTATAATGTATTTTGAAGACTTTGATTTCTTACCCCGTTTCGTGGGAATCAAGACTTCCTTTTCGTGCTCTGTGTCGGCTTCATCCAAACCATCTTCCTTCTTTGGTGAAATTTCTTCATGTTTGCCGAATTGTCTTGAGAGCTCAAAGAATTTGCATTTGAATTGAAAGATTCAGTCTCACTTCCATTATAATCCACCAGGGGTGAAGATTTTTCGGACGGAAAATTATGGGTATCATCGAAGGTGTTTCTTTTGGGAGCTATTTGTGAGTTTTGGTGAAGAAAATGAAGTTGAGAGGTTTTGGGGAGAGAGAGAAAAAAGTGGTTTTGCAGAGTTAACGGTTTTGTGGTAAAAGAGGTGAATTTACCGTGTAAATGTGATTTGATGTGATGGGGTTTTATTTGGATAGATTTTTGTGAGATAGAAAAAGAAATTAAATGCGGTTTTTCCCTTTCCTTCTTTTAATCCGTTGAATTTTTATTTTTTGGTCTGTACATGGACGCTGGTGAAGCGTTGTAAAAAAAAATTATTTGTGGGGGGATGAATGAGGAAGGATAATAAATGTATTGACAAAGAGAATGGAATAAAAATCAAAAGAAAAAAACTAGAAAGAATATGTATATAAAAAAACCTAGGAAGGTGTGAACTCATGCATGTTACAAATTTAAGCTGTATGTACATAGCTCTTACTATTTTTGCTCAAGTATATGCATGGACAATAAGGGAAGTATTATGAAGACGAGATGCGAGTCCTTTACCATGACTGCGTAATGTATGAATAAATTCACAACATGTTGCTGGCCACTTATTGTAATTTTTGTTACTAAGGGTTTTATTTGAATTAGCACACTTGATGAATTCTAATCATTCATAGCTCTAAGAGAATTTTCTCAAACTTTTCTCTAGGAAGTGGTTTAGTCAATATGTCAGCTATTTGATTTTCCGTAGGACATGTAAAATTCAACTTTTACAAGACCCTTTTCTACATTGTCCTTAAGAAAATGATGCCTAATGTGTATATGCTTGACTCTTGAATGATGAACTGGATCCTTGGAAATGCAAATGACACTTGTATTATCACAGTAGATAGTAACACACATAAACTTAATACCAAAGTCTCTTACATGTTGCTTGATCCAGAGTACCTGGGAACAGCATGCAACAGCTGCCACATACTCTGCTTCTGCAGTGGACAAAGCAACTATATTTTGCTTCTTTAAACTCCATGAGACCAAGCTTGTTCCTAGGTACTGAACAGTGCCTGATGTGCTTTTACGATTAACGGAGTCCCCAGCATAATCCGCATCTGAATAACTTACAAGGTCAAAAATATCACTTCGAGGATAGAACGAACATAAGTTGTCGCTTCTTTTTAAATATCTAAGAATTCTCTTAACTCTCGTTAAGTGAGATTCTTTGGGATTTGATTGGAATCATGCACATATATTAACTCTAAAAGCAATATCAGGTCTACTTGCAGTTAAGTAAAGTAAAGAACCAATCATACCTCTATATTGCTTCTCATTCACACACTTACCATTTGCATCTTCATCTAACCTTGTTCCTGTTCCTATGGGAGTGTGGTTGGTTTTTAATTGTTCCCGTCCATATATCTTCAGCAGTTCCTTGACATATTTTTGTTGATGGCTCATTGTTCCTCTTTCAGTTTGCTTGATTTGCAATCCCAAAAAGAAGTTCAACTCTCCCATCATACTCATTTCGAACTCACTACTCATAAGATCAGAAAACTCCTTACAAAGAAGATCATAAGAGCACCGAATATTATATCATCAACATGAATCTGAACTACTAATATGTCTGTTCCTTTTGAGCGAAGGAACATGGTTCTATCAACTTTACCTCTTATGAAATCATGTGAAAGCAAGAATTTTGATAACCTTTCATACCAAGATCTAGGAGCTTGTTTCAACCCATAAAGAGCTTTATCAAGCTTATAAACCTGATTTGAAAGATCGGGATTCTCAAATCCAAGAGGTTGTTCCACATAGACATCTTCAAGTAAAAAGCTATATAAAGATGCACAGTTTACGTCCATTTGGTACAACGTAAATTCCATGAATGCAACAAATGCAATCAAAATTCTAATTGCTTCTATCCTAGCAACAAGAGCAAAAGTTTCATCGAAATTAATACCTTCTTGTTGATTGTACCCTTTGGCTACAAGTCTGGCCTTGTTCCTTACCACTGTTCCATGTTCATCCAGCTTGTTCCTAAAGACCCATTTAAAACCAATAACTTTCTGGTTCTTTGGCTTAGTCTCCAGGTGCCAGACCTAGCTTGTTCCTATGGAATTCATTCAGTTCTTCTTGCATCGCATTTATCCAATCAGCCTCTTTGAGTGTTTCAAAATGATCCTTAGATTCTGTCATAAATAAGAAGGCATGAAACGCACAAAAATTCTTTATTTGGGATCTCATTTGAGTTCCCTTTTCAATATCACTTATAATTAATTCTAAGGGATGAGAATTTTGGTGTTTCCAAGGCTTTGGATCAAGTCTCCTAGTTGCTTCTTGAGTTTCTTGAGGTGATTGATTCATTTGATCTTCTTCAGGTTAAGGAGTAACTCTATCTTCCCGAGTTCCTCCTGTTGCTTGTTCCTCGGGAGGATCAGACACAGGGTTCTCTAGATCAAGAACTTGCTTCTTCTCTTTTCCTGCAGGGATTAGTTCCTCATCACAATGATTAGACTCTTCAGAGTGAGTCAAACAAATTTCAAAGGCATCATCATGACCCCGTTCCTGCAAGGAGTTAGATTCATTTATTGTAAACACGATAAGCTTTATTACTTGAGGCATATCCTAGAAATATAGCCACATCACTTCTAGCATCAAACTTCCCTAAGTTGTCATTTCCATTATTATGGACAAAACAATTACCACTAGTAGATAAAAGCCCATCGAATCCGGTCCAAATCGGTCTTACTAATCCGGTTTTGGTCCGGATCGGATGGCCCCGCAGCAGTTATGACAGACAATCTAATGCGGTCCAAAACCGGATCAGTTTGTCACTAATTGATCCGGTTTTATCCAAATCCGCATCAGTTTTGGGGGTCATGATATTTTAAAAAAAGCATGCCTTGCACTGCAGGTCTGCAGCAACAAGCATTAAGAACCAACAAAAACCAAAACTCAAGCAATTATACAGGTCTGCAACAATGAAAATTCGAAATATTTCAGATCTGGTAACAAAATTTATACAAACTAAAAATGAATTCAATTATGCAAATATTACACAAACCAAATACGAAATTAAAAAAAATACTTGAATGATAAAAAGACAAAACTGATGAATACGAAAAAAAAACAAACGAAAAATATATTATACACAGTGAACGACAAAAAAAACTGACATATTGAACTAAAAAATAAAAATTACAAAGACTAGATCTAAACGAAAATGAACAAATAAACGAAAAATGAATACGAAATTACAAATTTAAATTACAAGGAAAAAAATCTAAAAGTAAAATAAAATGGAAATTACTAGTGGGGCTAAAGAGATCCAAAAACGCGTATTCATTCTCGACGGTGGCTAGTGTGGCGAGGCAGTGGTGGATCTGACGGAGGATAAGAAACAAAGAATGCAAAATGGAGGAGACAAAGTGATGGTGGATCTGCGACATTCATTCTCGTTGCCTCTTCATTTTCTTCCTTCTTCGATGAGGGAGATTCGTTGGTTGCAGATTCGTTGATTTCACTGGCAATAATAGAGTCGGAAGAAGACGAAGGAGGAGAAGGAGGAGAAGGAGAAGAACGAATTGGTTGTGAGAGTTCGTTGAATTGAGGGTAAGCGGAAGAAGACGTCGTTTTGTAGAGATTGTTCGCGTTTAAATCCATCCAGATTTTTTAGGGTTTGAGTTTTGGGATCAGTACAAACGCACGGAGGAGAGAGAGAATAAGAAGAAGAAAGACTGGCGATGGTGGAAGAAGTGTGTGAGTGGAGGGTGAAGAGAGAAAGGAAGGAATTAGGGTTTAGTGGAGATGACGAGAGGGAGATGAAGGCATTAGGGTTCGCTTGGTGATTTCATGAATCACGCCTTCTAAATGAAGTGGCCTAGGTTGGATTCGTTCCTAAAAAATAAACGCCCATTAGCTGATTAGGACCATACCTAACTAACTGATACAGTTCACTTGGTGAACCGCATCAGTTTAGATTAATTGATGTGTCTTGTTGCTAACCGAATCAGTTTTCAAGTGACATTTAGCCTTTTTTCCACTAGTGTACATCCAAATACACGTAAGTAAGAAATATTGGGTATTCTTCCTCTATGTAGCTCATATGGTGTCTTCAATGTAATTGGCCTTAGCATCTCTTCCTCTAACTTTCCTCTAAGCATGTTGTATTTACTGCTTCAGCCCGAAAATTCTTCGGAAGACCGCTTGCTATTCACATCGTTCTTGCCATATCCTTCAGGGTCCGGTTCTCCCTCTCTACCACACTATTCTGTTGTGGTGTCCTTGGAGCTGAGAAATTATGGTCTAACCCTTCATTGCTGCAAAATTCATCAAACTTGGAGTTCTCAAACTCCTTTCCATGGTCAGATCTTAGATGTTTTAATTTAAAACGACTAGTTCGTTGAATCTTTTTAGCAAATGTTAGAAATTCATTAAAAGTCTCATCTTTGCTATGAAGAAAGATAACCCATGTGTATCTTGAAAAATCATCCACAATAACTAACACATATCTCTTACCTGATCGACTTTGGATGCTTACAGGGCCACATAAATCCATATAAATTAGTTCTAATGGACTTTGTGTGCTTACCATTTTCTTGGATTTAAACGAGGATCTTACTTGCTTCCCTTTTACACATGGATCACAAACACCATGTTTCAAGAACTTAATCATTAGTAAACCAACTACCAAGTCTTTCCCATTTAGTTTTTTTAGTAGGGATAAGCTAGCATGACCGAGAGGATCTTTTTCGATCACGTGTAAACATGTGAGACTGTTCCTAGGAACAAGGTTGAGATTGACCATATAGGTATTTCCTTTCCTTGTCCCTTCAAGGATCTTGGTACCTGTACTTTCATTGCTAAAAACACACGACTCATTAGTAAACTTCACTATATTGCCTTTATCACAAAAATGAGAAATGTTGAGTAAACTATTCTTTATGTCCTCGACCAAAAAACCATTATCTATGGAGTGTGACGGAGACTTACCAATTTTTCCTGCAGCTACTATATTACCTGTAAGGTTGTCTCCGAAGGTCACTGTTCCTACAAGATAAGCTGAAAGTGAGAGAAACTTTGATTTATCACCGGTCATATGCTTGGAACACCCGCTATCGAGGAACCATAGGTTGTTCCCCCTCATTTCAACCTTGGTATTTGATGATTCTCCTTCATCTTCAGATTTGGCCATGAGGCATAGGTGAACAGTTTCTTCTTGTGTATGTTCCTGCTCCTTATCAGAATCAGATTCTCCCCATGCAGCAACCATGGCTCTCTTCATTTCTGTTTTTGAAAAAGGTTTTGGCTGATATTTGTTCCTTTCCTTGAATTTTCCATTTCCCTTCTTGGTATCCCATTAAGGACACTATTTGATAAAGTGATTGGGACTTGCACAGTTGTGACAACTTAATTTGGCACGCTTCCTTGTGACCTTCCCTTTATAGTTCTTGTTAAAGAACTTCTTGAATCTTCGCACAATCATTGCTGCTTCTTCGTTGTCTGTCTCTGACTCTTCTTGATCATCTATCTTGAGAGCAAGAGCCTTAGGTTTCACAGAGTCTGATTCGTGAGTCCCTAGATGCAATTCATGGGTCATCAACACTAGTGGAAAAAACCTTATATGTCACTTAGTAACAGATTCGATTTTCTAAAAATCAGATCCGAAAATCCGCAAAAAAAGGAGAGAAAGCAGGACAAAAACGGATACGGTCCTTCAGTGAACCGGATCAGTTAAGAGAAAACTAAAGTGAACTGGGTTGGATCGGTACATGTTGGCCCAAAAAATGCACTCGTTTTCTACAACCCAGTATGAACTAATCCTCCTAATTCCTCTCTCCTCTTTTGCGTCTCTCACCCCACCCTCAAATCGAAAGCCAAATTTCTCCCTCTTTCTCTTTCCTCCGCATTTTTTTCTCAGCAAAAACCCTAATTCTTCAAAACTCTCTCACATCCTCCTCAAACATCCATGAAAATCTAATTTTTTTCATAATTTTTTTCTGGATGTTTGATTACCATTAGGTTTACGGCGAAAAATGAGTGACAAAGAAGGCATCACATCTAGTAAGGGAGGATGAGGAAGCCTAAATCGGTATCTGAACTTTCTTTCTCTTTGTTCAAGTTCTCATACATCGATTTTTGATCAAATTTTGATAGTTTTTTTTAGCTTTTTGATTAATTGAGTTTTCAAGAAGCTAATTTTGGTTGATTGCTTTTCTTTTAGAGTAATTTCATTGAATTTTTGTTGATTGTTCGTATTTCTAAGGTTTTAAGTTTTGAATTCGCTTGCTTTCTATTTTTGTTGGTTTTATTAATTAAATTGATATGCATGAGGAGCTTATTTATAGCCCTTGATTGGTTTTGTGAAAATGGAGTTTGTTCTCCTACTTTCTAGGGTTTGTCGAAGCTTTGATTGATTTATCCATAATCAGATTTTGGTGATGACAATTCGAATGACCTTGTTTTTTTAATAGTGATTTTGGTGATGAAAAAAAAATGTACCATCAGATCCCAATGTTGTGAGTATTGTTGTTCCTAACCCCACAGAGTTAAAGGGTGGTAAGATACATACTCTTGACGGAATGCACTCTACACCTGTATCACATGACCCATATCTGAATGACCCGTGAAATCCATCACATATACGATGGCAGTAAGCAGCCTTCCACCGTGCTAACTAGGATAGGCAACAATTTGAATTCCAATACATTACTTGAGTACCCGTGCTGACCATCTCTAACTCATAGTTTTCCTTGTCAAATTGGTCTCCATTTTCAAGTAGGTGAGAGTAGACACAAGACATTGTATTGATATGATTTCTCCCTTTTGACATCTTGAGGAATTTTCACGTTAATTGGCTTATCATAATGAAAGTTTTTTGCAGCTTTTACCGTAATTTCAGCAAGACACTCAAGGTCTTCTGAATTCTTATGCAAATTACCCTTATCAATATATAGGAAATAGTCTATATAAAGAGAGACCACACTAGATAATTAGCGGGAAAGGTTTCAAAGAAAGAGTTCTGTTTTGATCTATGGGGAGATTTCAATAGAAAGAGTCAAGAGAAGTTACTTGTCTTCGAGTAGGCAGGATAATAACTTATTTTTCTGCCCTTCTTTCGTTTGCTTAATTGATGTCTTTCTCTATTTCGTAGCTTATCTGTTTATATATGGCGAGTATAGCCATTTTCACTAATTAACCACCTAGATATGTTCAATTTGAACTAGAATCCTTTTTATGTTTATGGTTCTGACCCACCCAATTGCTCTTATATGAACTTAGATTGTATGGTTGCCAACATAATTCATACTTGTCCTTATGCTTTGGGGAGAATATGCTTAACGTAAGGAATGTCTATGGAAGGAAGGCTCATTTATCAAGGGCATGCTCTTATGAGTGTAATAGTTAAAGATGAACAACGTAGTTGTTACTCCATAAGATGGCGTTTTAGATTACTAACTAGTTGATCTTGTGGATTTGGTAACATCTTCTTGCCTTTTCTGCTTGAGATCATTCAAATTTTGCATTTCAGATCATGTTATCATATATATATATATATATATATTTTGTATATACATTCAAGAAGTTTACTTGATATTTTGAGGTACTATATTGCCCATCTGGTAAGAGACTTCGGTCGATGGTTGAGGTTCAGAAGTATGTTTTTTTAACCTCTCTATTCTTTAAATCTTCATGTGCAAAGTTTCCATTTGATGCAATATCCGTAACTCAAATATTTTGTCTTTGTGCAGATACCTGTTGGAACATCCGGGATTCGCTAGGCAAGGAGTGACACTCTCCTAGTTTTCATTTCGAACTCCAAAGCCCCTGAAAGAAAACTATGTCAGAAAGCGCACTACTCGTTTACCTATGCCAGATGAGACTAATTTTTGGATGCCAGGATCCAGACCTCTCCAGACCATAGCAGGTATATTTTAGTTTGAGATTTTGGATGCTTATAGCAACTTGGTTTTAATTTTTGTTGTCATCTTCATCAGTATCATATTTTCCTATCACGTGAACTGAAAATCTGACAAAGTGGATTGGCTATGTTGATCTTTCAACACATTTGGTTTAATGTTTTGAAAGAAAAAAATTAGAAAAAGCAAAGGTATACATGGGGAGAATCTAATCTGATACTGATGAGATGCTTGTAAACCTTGTAGCGCAACATAATGCTTCCCATGGACATATTCGTCCATGATTTCATTGATTTGAATATCAAAATGAAAATTGTACTTTCGTAGTGCATTTGTCTCTTAGAAGATTCTATCTAACAAGCAATCTCATTTTCAACTATAAGCTAAAAGACGATGCTCATATGTTAGGAAAATGTGAAGACTCTAAAATCTAAATGATAGAACTTCGGCAAGTTGGGATGTATTGCTTGTTATATGGCCTGGATAATTGATTTCTGTACTGCATTGTGGCATTATGAACTGGAAACTCTTAACATTTGCGCCTCCCCCCTCATTAAAGGATTATAAGTTATGATAGTGTACACTAGGTTCTGTTGGAAACTTAGTTTCTTGTGTCTAGCTTTCTTTGCTTCTGCAGATGCTCTGTGAGAGCACCGAATATGTATGATTAAAGAAAATTAAACCAATGTTAATGACTATTCCTAATTAAATCAGCATGAATAAATTTTGCCTGTTGATGTTGTGAGATGTATACCCTGTCTTTCAACTGCTTTGTTATAAATAAGCTTTTATAGCTTAACGGGAAAATTTCGTATCATGATTGTGTAAGTTTTGTCTTAATGGATTCAAGAGGCTAATTTGGAAATGAACCTAAAATGTATTGTGAAATACCCACATGGATACTAAAAAATTTGGCTCTTGTGCTATATTTAATGTATCTGTTTGAGTTACATCTTCGTGCCTCTCTCATGCACATAAGTGAACACTTCAAATGGACATGAATACCTAGATGTATTATGTAAAAAACTACTTGATCAACTTAGAGAAGCTTAACATATCTATGACCCAAACTTTAAACAATCAGACATGTTAAGCTTAAGTAGCACAAGGTGCAAGTGATCTTGTCTTGTTTTTGTAGGATGTAACAAGGCCATGCATACTGAAAAGGAATGATTTGGAACTCTAATGCATCATAGATTCTGCAACTCTCTATTTGAGTTGATGGGTACTTTATTTCACTTATTGTGCATACTTCTCTTAGCGCTCTGGTAATATTTACTGCTGAGGGATCATTACTTATCTCAATAATGAAAAAGACTCCTCAATTAGAATGTGTATACACATTTTTGTATCGGACAAGGTAGCAAGCAATTTGATTTTATAGTTGCTTTATATTCTTCAAACAAGAAAGGGAGTAGGTTTTGCAGACATGTTATGCTAGAATTTGTTTCTTATAATCTACAACAAAATCAAAGTTTAGTTGAAGAGATATTTTTGCTATATTTACTGTTCTGTTTCATCATATCCTATTTCTCTTGTGCTTTATGATCTGCATGATAGGGTCATAAATCATAATTTGGTAATCAACATTAACGAGCTACTTCATGATATGCATGATATGTACTACACAAATGATGTATTCCTTGCTGTTTTGCAGCGAGTCCTCTGTCATGGGCTGCCCCAGTTGTACACTGCTTATCTCGTTTGAATCGAGTTAGATGATGTCTAACTAATATTCTAATTTTCAGGATCTTTCAAGCCATGCTCTCGCACGCGATCTTCCGTCAACACGCCATTTCATTGTGGGTTGTGAGTTGTATTTGAGGGATGAGAAGCAGCAAGTTAATCTGAAGCAAGTTAGTTTTATTTTCTTCTAATCGATATAGGTTTATTAGTCTACTTAATTTCTTTCCCTGACTCACAGTTTGTTTTTTTTAGCTAAGATTGATGTATAATGATGGTGATTAAACCATTTTTTATATTTTCTTGTATGGTACATCTCCTTGTATAGGGAAAACAAGAATGAAGTGGTTACATGAGTTGTAAAGGGCCTTCCCCTACTGGTTGAATGACATCCAACTACTTTTTTTTTTTTCTAATTTTAAATTGCAAGTAGCTGATCTGGTTTATCAAGGAAACTGGATCAATTTGCTGGCAATTTTTAAAAAAAATTAGATTTTCACTTCAACTGATCCGGTTTCGAAGGAAAACCATATCAGTTAATATGATTAACTGATCCTGTTTTCCTTCAAAATCGGATCAGTAAATAATTTACTGATCCAGTTTTGGACCTTATTAGTAACTATTTTGGATATGATGCGAGCCCACCCGATACGAACCAATACCAGATCAGTAACCTCGATTTTGACCACATCGGATGGGCTTTTTTTCACTTGTGTAAGGAACCAGCCAATTGCTCTAAATTAAATGTAGTGAAGTCT
This sequence comes from Beta lomatogona, assembly GCA_947646795.1. Lineage (NCBI taxonomy): Eukaryota > Viridiplantae > Streptophyta > Magnoliopsida > Caryophyllales > Amaranthaceae > Beta > Beta lomatogona. Next base: position 110,934 of record CANSNZ010000136.1, on the reverse strand, counting down.
TTAGTCTCCAATAAGGTTGTAACTTTAGCCATCCACTTCTCATCCTGGGGAAGACTCTTTTGAACTTTTCGAACTTGTTCCTCTGGAGTAATGATTTTTCCAAGAGACTCAAGTTCATTTATGATGTTCAAAAACGAGTGAGCATGTCTTGAATAGGCTCCTTTTGTTTCATTTGAAACAATTCATACTTATGAATAAGCATGTCTATCTTTGATCTTTTCACCTCGCTTGTTCCTTCATGAGTGACTTGAAGGAGTTCCCACATCTGTTTTGCGGTTTTGCATCCCATGACTCTGTTTTGTTGATGAGGACCAAGACCACAGTGGAGTAGCTTTTTAGCCAAATTGTTCACCTCCATTTTATCAAAATCATCTTTATCAAATTCTTCAAGGGGTTTTGGAATCAGCTCCCCTTTATCATTTTTCTTTATAATTTCGAAGTCGCCAAGCTCAATTACTCTCCATACTTAGTAGTTTTCTGCTTTGATAAAAATCTCCCTTTGGTTCTTCCAGCATGGATAATGCTTCCCATTGAACACGGGCGGACGTTGAGTAGAATATCCTTCATCAAGTTTTTCTCCCGTAGTATTCATGGTGTCAGATACTAGCTCCTCAGGGCTAACTGATTTTTGGAGGTACTAGGCTCTGATACCAATTGTTATTCTAGTATGAACATTATACCAACTATAAGAGGGGGGTGAATTGTAGTTGAGGGGAAATTTTAGAATTATATTGCGGAATTAAAATAATCTATAAATGCAAAGAGACAAACACATAAGATTTTTACAAGGAAAACTTCCTAGGCCCATTAGGAAGAAAAAACTTGACCACAAGGGATTTTGACTCAAACTCTCTTTACTATAATAGGCCAAAAGACTCTATCTTTTACAACTTATTAACGAACCTTCTCTGTTCCTCTAGGAACTTGTTCCCAATCACCGAGTTCCCCCTGAACCGATGACACTCTCTTTGACTTCACTCGAAGTCTTCTCTTTTCTCTCTCTTGATTACAAGGATATTCTCTATATTTTCTCTCACTCAAACACTATGAATATTACAATAATAAGTATGTTGAATATGAGAGGAAATTATAATAAAAACTTTCTAAATAAATCTCAATTTGTCGCTCAAGAAAGTTGTTGTGTTTTCTCAAATAAGCTTCCCCTTATATAGCTGTTGCTCTTGTTCTTCTTCTTCTTCTGCGATTATAAAGCTCCACGTCCTCCATGATGTGCGCTTTTAATGGAGTGAAGATCATGGCTCTATTTTCGTTGCACTTGCTCCACATTTTTTGCAATAGAAACAAACTAACACCACGATCTATTAGTGAGCACATTTTCAGTGAGTGTAGCGAGTTTGTAGGAGAACTCCACGCTGTTAGCTCCACGTTTTATGCCACATCCCTTCAACTGTTTTTTCAAACAAAACAACATCAACAACTATCTAATAACTTGGTGAATCTTTAGTTCAAAGATTTTAAGTTACTAGATTATTAAACATACCATATGATAAACATTCATAGTGCATAATAAACAATATCTTGACTTAGATTAAATAATCTTTCTCCACAAGATATATATAATAAATAAACATTACATTATTTTTTGGATATTTTTAAAATAAAAACTATATTACTACCTAAGTAATTGGCATCATCGAAACAGGGAATACAACACAGACTACAAGACTTTTTCGGTCTCTATGGTTCAAGTGTTCTTTAAATTGTTATATCTTTGGAAACATTTGTATTTTCTAACCTTTATTCTCGAGTCCATAAAAAAAGCTTTCTACTCTGAAAATCATCAATTCTTATCTTTACTTATTTATACACGCTTAAATTTCAACTTATGTGAGCTTTTTTAGAATGCATGCCGCGAAGGCTGCAATTCGTTCCGTAACACCTGTAAGGAGCTGTTTCTGCCAAACAACGCTTGTGAACGTGACCGCCTCAACACATTTCTTCCCTGATTCAATCCTAGTTGGTGTATAATTTCTCCAAGTATTTTTCCAAGCATGCAATGTATGGGTAGTATCCCAAGTCTACTGTCGGACATTTCTCGGTGTCCGGTACTAAACTCTTTAGGACGCAAAGTCATTAGAATGGACCAAACCATCCCCGGTAATGGACCGGGATAGCGCTCGCGGCCACCGAAAAGGACAAAATAAAGGAATCTTCCCTTCAGTCATACTCACCTCAGTCGTACACGTGTCAAAGGATTACGCATCCTGTCAGATAAACAGTACTCCTATAAATAGCCAAATGGTACTATTCTGCAGGTACATTCTCTAACATACTAAAAATAGCTTATCTCTCTCTAGTTTTCTCTCTCTAGATCCTTCGCAGACACTTACTGACTTGAGCATTGGAGGGGGTTTCCTCGCATCCCTCTGAGGGTAGCTCACGTTTGTTCTCTTGCAGTTCACCAGTCTTGGGCAACCCCTAATCACTGACAGATTTCCTAAAGGTCCGCCAGGGTTTCAACACCGAAACATGCAGTGTGTAGACCTCAAAGCAAGAGCTAGATAAGAAAGTATTTGAGGATGAAATAAGGGTATTTCATATATATTCTCTCTTTTCTTTCCCACTTGTCTTATGGTCCTTTCATTGGAAATGAGATACAGCCATTTCTATACTCTATGTTGGAATGAAGAGAACCAGGGGAAGTGTTGTCCAAGACAAAGGTGAAAATAAATGAGATACCACAATACTGAAGAAGGAATAATTTGGATATGCTTGTCCTATTGTGCAGAAAATTGGGATGATTAATAAAATGCTACCTCATTGCACGTTTGCTTGTAAAAGGAAGTACATACTACATAGGGGATTTCTTGTTGATGGATAGTTTTCATTGAAACTAGAACAAACTTCTAGCTGGTACCTAGCTTACACAGAAACGCGACGCGGGATCGGACACGGGGACACGGGGACACGGGGAAACACTAATTTCAAAACTGAGAAAACATGGGGGAAACGCAATTTTTTCTAACAATTTATTTAATTCTTTATAATATCAATGAAAACAAAATTCAATATAACAAACAAGTTTAATTTATGATATATAATATTCAAACATGTTCCAGACTAACGTTAACCAATGTAACTTAAAATAAATCCAAATAATAATAATAATTACGTGAGAGAATATTAGCTACAACCACTAAGGAAAAAATACAGATTCAAGATCCAGTTCATTAAGAGAAAGGTCGGCACACTATGGGTTCAATGCTGCTGTTTCAGTCGATGTGCTTGTGCAACAAAAAGAGTTTGATCAATGGATGCCTGGCTTTAGGAATTTTAATGTAGCTATACAACATTGTCATGGAAGACAATTCGGTTTGTTTAAGATGCCAACTTTTATTTCTGATTTTCTTCCTTTGATTTGATTCTAAAGGTGATCTTTTTTCCCATTGAACAATACAATGATATAGGGAGAGACAGATCCAAGATTTTGAATTTTAGGGTACTAACCAAACCATCTAGAAACACAATTGAACAATAATACATGATACATAATATAAAATACTTTTGTTGTATTATATTTTAATACTTCATACGTCTTTTAACATATCTAGCACTTTGATTTTTATGCAAGCAAACACACAAATTTGACTATTAGTTTTTTTAATACCTATTCAGTTATTCATTACATAAAAGTATATTACACTGATTTTTTGAAAATATACCTAGAGATAACAAGTTCAACATCTTACGTAATAGTAACTTTTTTTACTTGCTCAAACTTAGTATATACCCAAAATTCTTTCCAAGAAGCCATCTCTTACCTTGATAATTGATATAGTGCAACCCCAATTATGAAAATTTGGCTTAAACTTTCTTTCTTTTTTCCACTTTCTTATCTCTCGGAATATTATTGATTTGATTCATAATTTTACTTATTGTCTCGTTGAGGATGTTAATCTTGAAAAAAAAAAAATTTCCTGCAACTTTAGAAAAGCTGAAAACAACACTAGGAGAACTATAACAGAGACAAAATTCTAATCGAGAAAAAACCCTAATTAACATTAAATTTGACCTATTGATGTTTTCGAATAAACTTAAACCCACAATCATGAAAGATATTAAACAAACGATCAATCAAATAAACTTGCAATTATTATTAACAACTAATAAATATACAACAAAGTTATCATGTAAAAATCGAAAAACTAACAAGATAATTGTGGCTTAATGATGGCGAAACCATACGCAGCCTGATTAGGATACAGTGATGGCGGTGAAACCCGAAAAGTCCAAACTTGAACGTCATCTTTCTCCTTAATATAATCACTATTCTTCCCAACAAATTCATTCCATCGACGATTCAAAACATAGGTTTTATAAGTAGCCCACTTAGTGAAGTTAAGCTCTGTTACATTTACGTCCAACTTTATAAAAAAGGCCCTATCACAATTACAGGAACATTATGATTACCCAAGTGATCAAGTACTCCTCTAACACACTGGTTTTCGGGTATTGCAAAATGGGCTTGTCCGACTTGCAAGTCGGTATCGGTTACCTCCTTTTGGATAAAAACTTCGCGTCATACCCACCCAATCCTTCAATATTCTCAATCAGTCTTTGTGGAAGTTGAGAAGGTGGTGTTGGCGAAGAGTATACAACCATGGTGAGATTTCGAGACGAACGCTGGCGTTTCCTCGGGTTGCTTTGGTGGTTCTGGTAGGCGGTTTTAGGATCATTATTCAAAAGAAGAAGAGGTTATTTTTCTTGCATGGACATAGCGTCAATACTCATGCAAGAGGAAGTACTACATTGACCATCTTGACATGTAACAATGGATTTTCCCTTTTCTTTGTCGGAATGTAAAACTTTTATGTTTAACTCGTCTACACGACAGAAATTCCTGAACTTGCTCAAATGAATAATTGTTTGTTGAATTGACAAAATTTCAGTATTCATACATTCTTCTTGATCATAATTAATAATGTCTTTTCCCTTTGCTTTCTCAGAAGTTAAAGCTTTTATGTTCAACCAGTGCGCATCACAGACATAATTATCATTGAACTTGTAACAAAATTTCTTTTTTGCTTTGAGTTTCCATCGTTATCAGAGTATTTTCTTTTTCATCTCTGATTTCAGAAGTTGAAAACAAGTGAGAGATGGTGATATTTGGAGTTGTATTTATAGATAATAATAAAACAAATTCTGATTAGAATCGGTTTAGGAAAGTTTTTAGAGTTGTTGTACGAAAAGGCTTCTTCGCTGCCTTTTGTATTCCTTTGCCAAGAAAAGGCCAGGCATGAGATTGAATTGGAGAAGGCTTATCAAAAGTTTTGCAACATTGAAGCACATTTTCAGGGAGCTTGGAATCAGAAAATGAATTTGATGGCGTATATTATGAATAACAAAAATTCTTCCCAGAAACCACCATACCACCATAACTCTTCTTCTCTTCTTCAGTTTCTTGATCATCTTTCTTTGCTTCTCCATTGATAAAGTTCTTATCTTTCTCCTTCTTCTTCTTCTTCTTTTTCTCCTTCTTTCCACTTCCCTCATCAAACCCTTCACCCAATTCTGACCCATTTTCTCTCTCCTCCTTATTCTTGTAGGAATGTAAACTGATAACAATTAAAATAAACTTATCTGATAACTGTGGCGTGAAAAGATCACTGCCCTAAATTTGAATTTGCCCCATAAGAACACACAGACTCAAAGCCATTAATCTCTAGGGGTACACGGTGTTGATAGAAAAGCAGATTGAGAACGATCTTGAATATTGCTTAGAATACTAGAGGAGAAAAAAAACGAAGAAAAGGAGAGATTGTTTGTGTTTATGTGTTCCCAATGAATACCAAGATACTAGTATTTACAAGGAGAGGAAACCAAACGAGATCAGAACAAGGCTGAAATCGTAGGATTAACGGTAAATAAATGGGAAGAATAATGGCAGCCGTTTTTTAGAGAAATGAGGGAAAAATCGAAATATTAAGAGAGAGACTAGAGGAAAAAATGGTAACTTAAGACTGATAGAAACGGTCATTAAATGTTGCCAAAACATTGACCCAAAAAGATAGTTACGTTAAGTTTATTCTCCAAAGCCCAAAGCCCAAGGCCCAAGGCCCATGGCCCTGTCGCGGACAGGGCGGGCGGCGCGGTGTGGTAACTTCAATCACCACATACCCACTAAAAGCTTCATTGCTACACAACTCAAAGGGTAGAGGAAGAGTAATTGTTATAAACCTTACTCTTCCCTTCTATTCTTTCAATGTGGGACAAAAGATAAAAAAGGACTCTTCATATTCTTTTGAAGCAAACTTTGAGTTTCTACTATATTATACACTTATAAACTCCAACAATCCCCCACATGATTCAAAAGAATAAAATAGAAAGAAACATGGCTGGAAAAAGATGATCTAGGCAATACATACTAAGTTTTGAAGTATCAATGTCTTATGGACTTGAATTGACACTCAGTGCATATAAATATGTCTTACTGTCGTAAGAGGTAGGTTTCTCTTTGAACCTTTCACGAAGTTAGCAAAGCATAGTTGCACACTCAACCTTTTTCAAATCAAGAAACGTTCTCGCAATTGTAATATCGGTGCCCCACAATTAGCCTGGATTCTCATGAATGTTCTAGAGAGCCTAAGCCTTCGGACTCTCATAGAGGATTTGACATAACCCCCACATTCACATAGGTAAGTTCATCAAGTTTGTAATGTCACAAACCACCTCAAATAAGGGTATGAATTTATTAAGAGCTCTATGCTCAACTTACACATATACTAGTAAGTAGTAGGTTGAAACAAAATACTACATCACTTTTATTAATAGTAATGGTAGTAGTATACAATAACTTGAGTTCTTTTGTGATTTCGTTTGACCCTTTGAACTTAGGAATTCCTAAGAAGGGTATCCATCACAATTCACTCCATAATGGGTTTTAAACCCATTCGTTGTGCTGACTCTAGCCTCATTTTTCTACAAAAAGGCCTTTGGTGAGATGATCATCAATATTCCTCTCTGACTTTACATACTCGAGTGACAATGCATTATTTCTAATTAAATTTCTAACTACGGCATACCTTAAGCGAATATGCCTTCTCTTTCCATTATAGGCTTGATTATTCGCTACCCCAATTGCTGCTTGCGAGTCATACCGCATAGAAACTGATGGAGCTAGCTTCCCCTACAATGGAATATCAGCAAGCAAACTCCTTATCGATTCAGCTTCTTGACATACCGATTCTAAAGCAATAAACTCAAATTCCATTGTAGATTTGGCAATACATGTTTCCATGATATAGCTCCTCCAGCAAGAGTAAAAACATAACCGCTAGTAGATTGAATCTCATCATTATCCGACACCCAATTAGCATCACAAAATCCTTCAAGGACACAAGGTGTCCTTTGATAATGTATACCCCAATCGATAGTGCCTTTTAGATACTTCAACAATCTAATCAAGGCAACCCAATCCTCCCGATTAGGATTGTGAGTATACCTTCTCAATCTACTAACAGCATAAGCTATATCAAGTCTAGTATAATTCATCAAGAACATTACACTACCAATTATTTTTGCATATTGTTCTTGTGATATACTATCACCCTTATTCTTTTTCAAATGAATACTAGAATCATATGGGGTTTTCACGAGAACACAATCTAATTGATCAAACTTTTTTAATATTATCTCAATATAATGAGATTGATTTAAAGATATCCCATATGACGTTCTAGTAATCTTTATTCCAAGAATAACATCACCCTCTCCTAAATCCTTCATCTCAAAACAAGAAGGATTTTTTAACTACAATAATACAAACTTTTGCCTGTTCTCACGCAATAATACAAACTTTGGATTATTTTTTAATAATCCAAAATTTACATTAAAATTCCTCCTGTAGGTCAGGTTGACTTGTAACTGGTAAAACAGGTCAAAAAAATTACAAAATGATCTTTCTTCTTTCTCCTTCCTCCCAAACCCCCTACCCCCCACCCACCTGAACCACCTAAGCTTGTTACCTCCTACAACAAATTAACAACCGGTATTGCCCTACTGGAGGAATTTTGATCAAAAGTTTGTATTTTTAAAAAATAATCAAAAGTTTGTATTATTGCGAGAAAACGGGCAAAAGTTTGTATTATTCTTGTTAATAAATCCTACATGTTAGCATTTCCACAATTCATAGGGATTCTTATCTAACTTCTAACGGGGAACTCGATTAAGAACATAGCAAGCAGAAAGAATAGCCTCACTCCACATGTTAGTAGGCATACCTGAACTAATAAGCATGCATTCATCATATCCTTAAGAAATCTATTTTTTCACTCAGCTATTCGATTCCGTTCTGGGGTATAAGGAGTTGTAACCTCATGAATGATCCCATTAGACTCACAAAATTTCTTTAGGGAAACTCCATCATATTCTCCACCCCTATTTGATCTCACCCTCTCAATCTTAAGGTCCAATTGGTTATCAACTTCGGCTTTATAGATTAGAAATTTCTCTTCAGCCTCATCCTTAATACTCAATAAATAAACCTTATTATAACGTGAAAAGTCATCAACAAAAGTAATGTAATACTTCTTTCCTCCCCTACTCATGGAATTCTTAAAGTCAAATAAGTCACTATAGACTAACTCTAATAAAGTAGAGGAACGGGACACATTTTTGTTGAATGCCTTCTTAGGGTACTTAGCTTCTACACACACTTCACATTTATCAAAACAAGTATTGCTAAAGTTGGGAATAAGACTAAAATGTTTTAGCCTTTTAATAGATGCAACAGCATTCACATGACCTAGTCTAGAATGCCATAAAGAAACAAACTCAGCAATATAAACGAAAGTAGTAGAGTTCTTATTATCAATAACAACATCCAAAACGAAAAATCCAGCATTACGAAAGCCTTTACCCACAAAACACCATTTCAAATTAATACAAGTTTATCAGATTCAAAAGCTAACTTGATCCCAGCTTTGTTTAAAAGAGAACCAGAAATGAGATTTCTGCGGATGTTAGGAACATGCAAAACATTCTGCAAAGCAATGGTTTTCCCGGAAGTTAATTTCAGGAAAACCTTTCCTTTGCCTAGAACACTCACAGTGCTTGAGTTGCCCATGAAGACGCATTCTCCTTCTAAAACTTTGTTTTAGTCCTGGAACATATCCTTAATGGCGTAGATGTGACGGGTTGCACCAGTGTCCACGATCCATTCAGAAACATTGCTTACCAGATTGACCTCGGAAACCACAGTAACAATTATGTCATCTTCATCAAGGTTGGCTTGAGCTTTGTTGTCTTTTGCTTTGTTTGGAGCTTCCTTTATTTGACGGTAATCCTTGGCAGCATGTCGATACTTCCCACAAACGAAGCAACTTCCCTTAAACTTACCTTTTCCCTTGAAGTTGTTATAGTTCTGCCTTGTACCATGGAACTGATTTAGACCCTTACCTTTTGGTCCTTTACCTGCAACAACTTTATTTTCCATAAGATTAGCAGAAGAAGAAGAAGAATGATCAATTGATTTCCCTTTGATTTGGATACGGTTCTGCTCCTCATTCTTAATGTGGGAAACTAATTCTTGAAGGGTAAAGTCTTTCTGCCTATGTTTTAAGGAATGAACAAAAGTTTCCCAGAAAGAAGGTAATTTCTCAAGTAAACAGTTGGCTTGGAAAAGATCAGGAATGGCCATACCCTCAGCGACAATATCAGCACATAAAAGTTCATACTCATGAACTTGATCTAGCACAGATTTATCATCAGACATAGTAAACTTCAACTAACGACTACAAGCATATTTCTTAGTTCCATAATCATCAGACCCATGCTTAGCATTCAAAGCATCCCAAATATCCTTAGCATTTTTCGACTTACTATAAATCATATAAAGGGTAGAAGTCATATAATGCAGTAAAATCCCATAACAAGTCTTATTATCTTTCACAAAATCTCTAACAGAATTCTCAGGAGCAGCAATAGCAAACAAACAATAATCTACCCCAATTTGACCCAAGAAAAATTCCTTCTTATCAGACAACATCTTATAATTTTTCCCATCAAATGGTTCTAACTTAGACATATCAGGGACAAAGGGATTGGTAATAGGGACAACATTAAAAATACGCACATTATCATCAGGAATTTCACCAGTCATAGTTCCATAAAACAGATACAAGAGGAAATTCATCTTTAAAATGTAGGAACATAAACTAGTAACAATTAAAATAAACTTATCTGATAACTGGGCGTGAAAAGATCACTACTCTAAAGTTGAATTTGCCCCGTAACAACACACGAACTCAAAGCAATCAACCTCCAGGGATACACGGTGTTGATAGAAAAGCAGATTGAGAACGATCTTGAATATTGCCCAAAATAATAGAGGAGAAAGAAAACGAAGAGAAGGAGAGATTGTTTGTGTTTATATGTTCCCAATGAATACCAAGACACTAGTATTAATATATGGGAAGAATAATGGCAACCGTTTTTGAGAGAAATTAGGGAAAAACTGAAATATTAAGAGAGAGATTAGGGAAAAAACGGTAACTTAAGACTGATAAAAATGATCATTAAATGCTGACAAAACATTGACCCAAAAAGATAGTTAAGTTAAGTTTATTCCCCACAGCCCAAACCCCAAAGCCCAAAGCTCGGACCGGGCGGGTGGCATGCGTGTGGTAACTTCAATCACCACATACCCACTAAAAGTCTCATTGGTACACAACTCAAAGGGTAGAGGAAGAGTAATGGTTATAAACCTTACTCTTACCTTCTATTCTTTCAATGTGGGACAAAAGATAAAAAGGAGTACTCTTCATATTCTTTTGAAGCAAACTTTGAGTTTCTACTATATACACTTATAAACTCTTAACAGTTTTTCTTCTTTTCCTCCTTTTTGTAGACTAAGATTTTTGGGTCTTTGCCATTGATTTGAGCTTCTGTTTGTTCGTCTTCTTCTTGTAGCTTTCGTTTAGGGTGTTTAGGGTTTAAGGAGGGGACTTCGTTTATAGGGGCGAGAACACTTTTCAGTTTCCTCCAAACAACCTTTTCTGTTAGGTTTTAGGCGGTTTAAGAGAATCAACAATATAGATTTTTTTCTTTTTTTCTTTTGACATTGGGTAAAAACAATATTTTTTTTTAGTTTGGATTAGTTAAATACTGATTTAATAAGTTCAAGTTATTTAACTTTAGGGCCAGTTAGTTTACTTTAAGGTGGTATTAGAGTTGTGGAAACACTTTTTTTCCATATTTCAGACCTTAGCTTCGCCTATAACTTCAATTAATAAGTTTGAGTAAGTTTGTTTATACGACTAATAAGTTCAGGTAAGTTCTTTATTAGGGCTAATTTGTTATGATAATTATAAGAGTATTTAGATTAAATAAAGAAAATCTAACTAGAGTAGATTTTCGAAGGAAAACATTTGTTACACAAAACTCGGAACTTAAAGTTTTGTTTGTTGCCATGATTTCGACAAAAAACCTGTATGGAGTAGATTTTCGAGGGAAAACTACCAAGGAAGTCACTTTATTTTCTAGGGCTAATTAGTTATAATAAGTTTAAGAGTATTTAGATTATATAAAGAAAACCAAAATGGAGTAGATTTTCGAGGGAAAACTTTCCTTACACAAAATCCGGAACTCAAGGCCTTGTTTGTTGCGCGCCATGATTTCGAGGAAAACCTAACTGGGGTAGATTTTCGAGGGAAAACTACCAAGGAAGTCACTTTCTTTCATGATTTTGTACCCTGCAGAGAGGGTTTTTTTGGAGGCTGAAACTTTCCCCAAATCAAATTGTAAGGCCTCCCACAAATGCATTTTTTTAACTGTGATGACTCTCAAAGTCATCACATGAACATAGGGTGATGTGAATTCCTTTAACTAATCACCCAACAACCAAATCCGAAGATCGAAACTTGCAACCTTAAAGAAGAAGATCGAACCAATTCAACGACATATTTATGTTCACAAGCATCTTGATATAGATAAACACATCTGCTCTTCGCCATCACACAATTATCTAAAGGTACACTTATCCAAGTTTGATAAACTCTGTGATGTCAAACTTGGGTTAACTACCAACTGAAAAATATACATTAAACTAGTGTACGCAATAATGCAAAAATGAAAAATTAGAAACATATGTAAATCATAACTCAAGGATGGCGAAACCCTTAATTAACAGGATGAACTTAATTTGATGAGGATGATGGAAGTTAAAGAAAACCAAACTTGAAGGACATCATTAATCCTAAGATTATTAAACAAAATCATTCCAACCACCCAAAAAAAAACGAATGACCAGTGACCCATTTAGGGTGCGTCCTCTTCACCTTAAAAAATTAAGTTTTAGGTCCAATTAGTTCAGTTCAGTTCAGTTTATATAATTTTCAATCAGGTCAATAGGTTTCAATCAGGTCCAATAAATTCCAATCAGGTGTAATAAGTTTCAATCATGTTCAACAAGTTCCAATAAGGTCCAAATAGTCAATGATCAAAAAATTAAAATTATAATTATAATTAAAGTACCACTATGATTATTATATAGTATTATATTTGTAATATTGTCTATTATTTATTATTCACTATTAGCTTATTATATATGTTATTATTAAAAAATATTATAATCATGGTCAAATAAGGTTAACGATAATAATCATCATAATTATAATATTTTGCATTTCTTCTTTAAATAACTAAAGATAACATGTTTTTGTTACTAATAACAATGAAAGATATGAATGCTATTAATTAATTTCCTACTAGTGCTTTATGAAAGCAAAGGAAGACTATTAAATATACTAGGGGTGAATTGTGTATACGCAAGCATATAAATAATATTTTTTTTTGTTAAAATTTTAATCATAAGAGATAATTAATAATTACTATTTTTTCGAAGGATAAATTTTAATAACTATTATGTCATAATAAATTTTGAGAGATAGTATTTATGTTAGGGGTATATTTATGTTATTACTCATCAATTTTTTTGTCGAATAAGGTCAAATAAGTCCCAATCAGGTCCAATAAGGTCTAATAAGTTTCAATCAAGTTCAATCATATGTCTAATAAGTTCGAATCAACATGTAAATAAGTTTTAAGTAGGTTCAATCAGGTGCAATAAGTTGAATTAGGTGCAATAAGTTCAGTTCATTTCAGTTCAGTATAGTTCAGATGAGTTCAATTCAGGGTTATTCAAGTGAAGAGAACGCACCCTTAGTAAAGTTAAGCATCCTTACGTCTAGATTCTGGTTAGGCCAGTTGTATGATCACAATGACATGCTAGGGACATTGACACCCACATGATCAAGTGTATCAATTTCAAGCACACTTGTCTTATGGGTATGGTGAAACAGGGCGAGCTTGTCCGGGTTTCAAGTTGAACCCAGATTAAAAAATTCTAGTCATATATACCCACCTGACATTCAATGATGGAGAGTATAACATGATGGCTTTGACGATGGCGGTGGGCGGTTGTAGGATCATCGAAGGGAGGAGGTTGTTTTTCATCCATTGACATGCAACGTCGTAGTTTGTAAGTGCATGCAATGGTTATGCTTTTTCAAATACAGGTGGAGCATATATTTCTAAGAATAACTAATTAACTAAAAATTCTTGAAAGACGAGGGTATGCTATAAATTATTGTGAAACATGTGTAACTTTTTATTCTGCATGGATCATTTATATACAAATGACGTCTTTGAGGTAAACAATTACCCGTGTGATGGGGATAACACTTTACCTTAATTGGCTTACTTTAACTTATACATAATTGATGCATTTAAGATAAAAAGTAACCATATATTTAAAAGAGACTTATTTTAACTTGAAAAGCACTATATTTTCAATTTCTAAAGTAATAATTCTCATAATAAATTTATTCACAAATTATTAGAATAAGCAGTCTAATTTTAACATAATATTAAACGAACCCAATACTGAATTTTTCTAACAATCCCATTCTATTTTACTCTAACTCAACACTATTCTAGTCATCCCTTCTCTTCTCCTTCCTTGTATTCTTGATTCTCAAACTAAAACAGACAATTTCAAAAAATAACTGGACAGTCTTACCGAACAGATTAAACTACTCAGTAAATGGATTAAGCTAGTCACTGAATGAGTTAGAGAATGTCATTACTGAATAGATTAAACTGGTCCCTAAATAGATTAAACTAGTCACTGTATTAAAAAAAAGGTGTCATGTTCTCTTCTTAATATTGGGCTTGGGCTGTGCCTAATTTTAAACTAAAAGTAGGTGGTCTCTACAAGGCCAACTGAAATTTATTATGCATCCGATAACTATGTTTTCCTACTTAATTACTTCATGGCCCCAACAACATTCATTATACACCTAGAACCTAAGGCTTTTGGGCATATAGGTTTATAGCTCTATCTTAGTGTGTGCCATTAACATTGTCTAATGAAGATAAAAGTTCTAAAAAAAATAACTGAATCTTAATAGAAAACAAGACACATGTCGAAAAGAAAAGCAGAAAAAAGCAACAAAATGTACAACACCTTACCTCTGCTAGCAGTGAAAGCTAGTAAGGACCCGAAGACTCTTGACACAAAAATTATGCTGACAATCTAAAACATTACTAAAAGAACATAAATCACTAGAACAAACAAGTTTCTTCTTCACATCGTAGAAGGAATCCGATTAGGGAGGACAACTACTCTTCCTTTTTAAGCCAACCGAGCATAAGACTTGGACAGACTTCCAACTCCTACGGACTCTTGCACAACTAGTAAATTGATCAGTAGCTTTTCCACTCAAGAGGCTATCATGGTTTCTTCCTCGTGTCTTCAATAGTCCCGAAGGTTTTCCATGCACACCACATCTCCTCTTCACAATGTTGAGACTTCTTCCCTTTTCCTTTTTCACCCTATCTTGAGTTTGAACTTCGCCCATCTTTTCCATCACACTAATCTGGTCTTGACAAACCTTAGCATCCTCCAAAGAAATAACAGGGCATCTATCATAATAATTGATTTTCCTTTTGCACTCTCCTCGGAATTATTCAAGATATGCGCAACAACATCGAAAGGACCTCCACTCTCAATGAGAATATTCTCAAACAGAAAATTTCCCACTTCATTTCAGCTGTTCGGTAATGTTTCGGGTAAAACTTGTGAAATGGGGGAGTCAGTCAAGAAGAGGACCGAGGTGCCGTTGACGATGGCCAAGTGCTCGAAGGACGTCGCGGAGACCTGCAAGAATGAGAGTTAGACTACCCCGGGGGTGTTTCCGAGATCGCCCCTCCGACGCTCAAGTCAGTTAGGATGCTTAACTGTAAGTATTGAGCAGTTGGTCTAGAATTAATTACCTGTTCATTGATGAGACATTGGGTATTTATAGCATTGAGAATCCCCATAAAGGGAACATTGATGAGAAGGGCCTCAGAGGGGCTGTTTGGCCATATTGCCTTTTCAGACAATAAGCCTTTTTACTTTTTGTTTGAGATCCCTAGGCACCCTGGAGTTAGAGCAGCCACCCTGTAGGTCCCACTGTTCCCCCTGCCCGGGGGTTTTGATGGTTCACCGCGCAAGAACCGGGCCCAGGGAACATTGGGCTCAAACATTAGCCCCACGCGAGATGTGTGAGAGAGGACTCTCCGGAAATCACTTATCTCGCGGAAAGCTTAACCGGACCTCGAGGGCCTTGTTCGAGGTGCACCAGGGGCTAATAAGCCCCATGAATTCCGAGGGGCGTCCACGACCTCGCTCGAGATGTCTTAGGGGCTAATGGGCCCCATGTATCTCGAGGCTCGAGACGTTCCAGGGCATGATGAGCCCCATGTATCTCGAGGGGCGTCCATGACCTCGCTCAAGATGTCACAGGGGCTAATGAGCCCCATGTATCTCGAGGGGCGTTCTTGACCTCGCTCGAGATGGTCCCGGGGCTGATGAGCCCCATGTATCTCGAGGGGCGTCCATGACCTCGCTCGAGATGTCTCAAGGGCTAATGAGTCCCTTGTATCTCGAGGGGCGTCCACGACCTCGCTCGAGATGGTCCCGGGGCTAATGAGCCCCCATGAATTCCGAGGGGCGTCCATGACCTTGCTCGAGGTGTCCCAGGGGCTAATGGGCCCCATGTATCTCGACAGGCCCTGTGTACCCCGAGGGGTGTTCTGATGCCGTAGCGCTTGACGGGCACTGACTTCAATAGTTGAGGTGACTTGGAGTATCCCTCGCTCGATCTGGGCGAGGTGCTTAATTGTAGGTCTTTTAGCTGAATTCAGTCAACCCACTGAGCTGGTCTGTACTAGTCAGGTAGCTGAGATTTGCTGTTCTAGTCAAGGCGATTGTTGGGCCTGATTGAGGGCCCAATGTCAGCCTTGCTATCTTCAGGAGGTTCCCAAGCCCGCGACATGCCAACCGTCTTGCACGGTGTTTGGTTATAAATAGGGGGAGGGGACCGTGTCATTTGTCTCATTCACGTTTCTTTTGGATTCACTGCACAAGAGATCTTCTCGTCGAGGTTATACAAATCGATTGCCGTTCTTCTTCGAGGTGCGAGATCACGAAGGTATATCAGATAAGGTACGACCCACTTTCCCCCTTTTCTTTTTTTAATAAATGGACCTTCCTGGACAGGATCCCCCATGATAAATAACGGGGGTTCTTTGTCTGGCTCGGAAACCTCCCCTGTGCCACTCGAGCCTTTGTTCGACGGAGTGCTAATAAATGGGGTGCCCGTGGTGTCCGTAGCATTAGACTGTCCCGATCCCTCACGGGTGCTCGATGCATTACCATGCTCGAGCAATGGGGCTTCAATAATGTCTGATGGGAGTGAGGAAATAAATAATCCCCCGTATGAAGTAACTGTCGCTCGCCCTCGGGCAATAAGGAGTTACTTAGACCATCTTCTCGATGGCCAGGTCGTTCGAGTAATGGAGGGCAGCAGTGAAGATCATTCTCATGAGGCCAGTACGAGCGGCGGAGAGGGGGCGGCCCGGACTCAGTGCAAGGGCATTGCACATTTCTTCGTTCGAGGGCCTTTCATGCAGTTTCTTTTAGACAACCTGCGCTTTCTCGAGACGTCGTATTGGATTCGACATCCATATGCCCTTTACATCCCTGTGCCCGACGAGACCGTCTGTACTCCTCCTACGGGCTGTATTGCTCTATACAAGGCCTACCTCGAGCTGGGATTGAGATTTCCCATCCATCCTTTTAATGTGGAGGTGTTGCGTATTTACAACCTGGCCCTTTGTCAGTTAATGCCCAACAGCGTTGGCTCGATGGTTGGCTTTCTCGCTATATGCGATATGATGGCGGTCGAGCCAACCCTGGTTCTTTGGCGGAACTTGATGCAGTTGGTTGTGATGTCGGCAACCTCGAATGGTGAAGGATGGTATACCTTCCAAGCGCGCTTCCCTAATAAGATCGTAGGGACCATGCCTTCGAACCAACAGAACTTTCGTACAGAGTTCATGTACATATACCGAGCAGAGCAGTGGGACTTTCCAGTTCTTCCCTGCCTTGAAGGTCCGAACATGGCCTTGAATAGGTCGGTGCCTTGGATGTCAGAGGACGAGGCCAGGGTTGCCATCTATTGCCAGACCATTACTTCGGTGGTCAACGGCGATCGAAAGCAGGTCCCCACCAACTGGAACCCTACGAACACTTCCTCTCTTCGATGGGGTTGAGCCCGGCTTATCCCAAGGGTAGGGCTCTCGTAGCTAGGTGTACTTGCTTTGATCGACATGTATCATGGGCTAACCCTTGTTTGTTTTGTGCAATTATTGCCCGTCAAGAACTCAGTGAAATCATGTAGAGGCGACTGACGGCAAACCAACGGGTTTAGGAACAGATACGCTCTAAGGTGTCGAGGGGGGAAACTCGAGTCCCACGTCCTCCCAAGGTAACTTCACATCTCGATCTGATTATCAATCCTTTTGTTTTATGTTCTAACTTTTGTTTTCCTGGTAGGATCCGGTGAAGAGGCCTCGTACTCGTCCTCCTTTTGTGGCGGCCATCGTGCCTCCCCAAGTCTTGGGGGAGAGAGGGAGGGCAGTGATCGTTGAAAATCCCTCTAGGCCGACAACGGGCCCTTCGAAGGTCGGGGAGGCACAGGGAGAGCCTCCACGGCACGGGGAGACCCCTGGCTGGAATAGGGCAAGGACGGAGGATCCGGACCAGACTTCGAAGCCCTTCACTGAGCTTTCTGGGGTCGAGAAGGCCCGGCGCTTTGACTTGGCACTAAAGCGCTTCCTGACCAAGGCCGATGTAGAGGCCTGTCGAGCTCTCACCGAGGAAGAGGAAGTCGAAGGGCTTCACGCCTCCTGGATCGATGTAAGTTTTCTTTTTGCCAGGTTCCCACCCTGTTTTAAAGTCTGTTTAACCATATTGTTGTCTTTCCAGTGTTCAATTCGAATGACCGTTATGAGTCAGCGACATACTATCGGCTTTCGCCGACTCCGGGAGGATTTAGCACAGCAGAGGGAGCTCGCTTTGAATTACAAGCTCGAGCTTGAGGCTGCTCAAAAGGACCTCGAGGAGAAGGAGAACAGCTTTACTGTTCGGGAGGAGGGATGGAGAAAAAAGATCCAGGATGCCCAAAGCCAACGGGATTCGATCAAGAGGCAATTTGATTCGTCAAAAGGCGAGTCTTCGACCTCTAGGGAGAAAATCATTCTCGAGTGGCAGAACTCTCAAGATGGTCGGGACTTTGCTGCCGACATGGGTCTCGAGGGGGCAGAAGTGGCAACACAGGTTACCATTGCTAGGTTGCGGGAGGTCTTGGACAGGGTTTCTCCCTCGACCGACTGGGCCCTAGTCGAGAAGGAATATGAAGCCGCCGTGTCTGCTGACTTGGAGGCTGATTCTATCCCAACCTCTGAGGCTCCTACTGAGGGCGTCGATGGCTCTGCTTCTGAGGGCAGAGCCCTCCTTGAGGGTGGATATGCCATGGATGAAGAGGATCAGGGCCAAGGGGAAGATGGGCTCGATGACTCCTCCAGTTCGACTTCTCTTTCTTCATCGAGTAGCCTGTTGAGCAGCTCTGATGATGCTGAGTCGGTGTTTGTATTTAACCGTGAATAGATTTTGTATTTAGCTCATTTTGTATTTAGCTTATGCACCCTCTAGGATGTATCTTTTTAACCTTTTGATTGCAATGAGAAGCTTTTGTCATTCGTCTCATATTATCCTTCGAGTCATTTTTATGTTCAGTGTGGGCCTTGCTACTCTCGACGCAGCGTTATCTTCTATTGGCGCCTGCAAGGGGTCGTCTCTGGAGTTTCGCAAGGAGGTTTGCTCGAGTATGAGTTGCTCGAATGCCATATCATTTCATGGGAACAAAGCTCTTCACTAGAGCCAGGTCTCGAAGTGGGGTGGCGATCTTTAGCCTTGGACTTGTATATTTTATGGCGCTGAGGGTAAGACCGTCTTTCCCATACTCCGGGTGCCATGGGGGGTTTTGGGCCCCGTGCACACAACAGGCCCTTTGGATGTTGGGCTTTTGCTTTTGGGGCGGCCCATGAGGGCAGTTATTGCGACTTTGGAATTCGCAATTCACTCCCCTTATATAAGTACAAGGCGTTTCAACGTTGTTATTGCACCATCTACACCATCCCTCTCTAAACTCTCAATCTCGACCATCTTCTTTGCCTATATTGCGATGTCTCGTCCAATGATTACTCCTGAGGCTCTTCGAGCGGCCAAGCGCCGTCAACTGGCGAAGGTGGGTTCGAATTCCGCCTCCGCTGGCCCGAAGTTGCCTGATGCCTCGAAGGCCGTTAAGCTCGAGGCAGCGTCCTCGACAGAGGATGTGACTATAATTTCGGTCACAAAGGCCCTTCCTGCCTTGGCTCCTGTTGTGAAGCAGGAGCCTCTCGAGGGTAAACCTGAGGAAAAGGTCCCTTTTTCGGTTATCTTTCCCGTTACTTCGCCTGGGGTGCAGCAGGCCCCAGTGAAGAGGCCGAAGGTCGAGGGATCGTCCCTTTCGATTGCTGATGTGCCCTTTTCTGCCCTTTCGAGGGCTGACCTTGCTGGGAGGTTCGAAAGAGCCTCCGCCTTCTTGGTCACGGCTGCCGATGAGGCGGCCTGCTGTGGTACTGACAGTCAAGAGCTCGAAGCCCTAAAAGCTACTCTTGTCGAGGTATATGCATGCTCCTCTCTCCATTCCTCTTTACTTGGTGAATTTGTTGCTTACACCTTTGTTTTCTGCAGCTCTCGATCTGGGTCTCTGCTCTGGCGCACCGTCCTCGGGGTAGTGCGTCTGCTGGAGTGAAGGACCAGATGTCCTTTGATGAGAGAAGCTCCCTCACCATTGGGTCCGGATTGCTGAGCTGAAGCTTTCTGAGGCTGAGTGGGCTATTAAGAAGGATCAGCTGGAGTTCGAGGAGAAGATGGCCGAGGCCCAGCAGACCATCGAGGACCTCACTAAGCAGAGGGCTCGGCCAGCAGGAGGCATCGTCAGGCCTCGAAGGACAGGAAGGAGGCCCTGGCCAGGGCGGAGATGGCCGACAAGAGGGCTACTGATGCCGTCAAGGAGGCGACTGCTTGTCGGGAGCTGATCATTGAGAATTGGAAGCTCTCTGAGGCCGGGAGGATCTTTCTCGAGGATGCCTCTCTTCAAGCTTCCGAGGTCGGTCACTCTGAGGCTCTTAAGGACGTTCGAGCCGTCCTTGAGAAGCTGTCTCCTGGCCTTTCCTAGCAGGAGGTTGAGGAGGGAGTCGCTGCCCTCTCCCAAGAGGATGCTGAGGCTCCTCGAGGAGAGGGCGACGTGGGGGTCGCTCAGGTCGAGGGTCAGGTTCCTGCCACTGCCGATCTCGAGGGCGTGCACCCATGATTCCACCTCCCTTATCTTCCTCTTTCTTCCTTCTGGCTCCTACAAGGTTTAATGTTAGACCCTTATAGTTTAGTTCTAATCTTTAGATGTTCCTTATGTGTGTAACTTTGCCATCTCGATGGCTTGTACTTCTCTTCATTAATAAAATTTACTATTTTGCCCATTGGTGTGCTTTTACTTTAACAAGTTTTTTGCCTTTGAAATTTTTTCTATGTTTGATGTGACTTCGATAGCCGTACTACAACTTGATGGGCATATTACAACCCGATAGGTGTATACTTAAGGCGCATACTTCGATTTTGCAAAATTTTGCTGCCAATCCGGTTTCAATTCCATAGATGTATTACAACTCGATAGATGTTTTACAAACATTGCTGAGACAGCTTTACAAAAGATGGCTTGTCATTCTGCCAAAGATATAGTAGATGCCCCTAATTTCGAGGGCTAGAACTTGTGAAATGCGCTGCTTCGAAGGCGGGCCCAGAGCTTATACTTAGAACTTTCGAAGATTGTCCACATTCCAAGGACGAGGCAAGGGGCGGCCTTCCTGGTCCTCGAGGTGGTATGTGCCTGGTCGAACGACCTTTGTGATTTTGTAGGGTCCTTCCCAGTTAGACTGTTTACCAAGGCGAGGTTCCCTTTCGGTGGCCTCGAACTTCCGGAGTACCCAATCGTTGACCTGCAGAGGTCGATGCTTGACTCGTCGGTTGAAGAGCCTGGTGATCTTGAGTTTGTAGGAGATTGTCTTGAGAAGTGCGTTGCCTCGACTCTCGGGAAGGAGGTCGAGGTTGACACGTTTCTCTTCCTCGTTGCTGTTTCGGGTAAAAACTTGTGAAATGGGGGAGTCAGTCAAGAAGAGGACCGAGGTGCCGTTGACGATGGCCAAGTGCTCGAAGGACGTCGCGGAGACCTGCAAGAATGAGAGTTAGACTACCCCGAGGGTGTTTCCGGGATCGCTCCTCCAACGCTCAAGTCAGTTATGATGCTTAACTGTAAGTATTGAGCAGTTGGTCTAGAATTGATTACCTGTTCATTGATGAGACATTGGGTATTTATAGCATTAAGAATCCCCATAAAGGGAACATTGATGAGATGGGCCTCAGAGGGGCTGTTTGGCCATATTGTCTTTTCAGGCAATAAGCCTTTTTACTCTTTGTTTGAGATCCCTAAGCACCCTGGAGTTAGAGCAGCCACCCTGTAGGTCCCACTGTTCCCGCTGCCCGGGGGTTTTGATGGTTCACCGCACAAGAACCAGGCCCAGGGAACATTGGGCCCAAACAGGTAAAATCATTCACATGGAGCAGCCTCTCGCAAATGAAGATGATATGAACTGTACAGAATATGTCAATTATACAACTGAAGGCAAAAAGAATACCTTGGATAAATCCTTATTGGATCTACCAAAAGTTGAATGATAGGTTGTGTGATTGATTGGCGATTTGCATGTGGGGCAGTCAAGAAGGTTGTACAGGTATGATGCTCTTATTTGTCGTGGTACAATCGTTCTAAGTAAATTATTTGATGACTGACTGGCTATCTGGCTATCTGCATTATAGTTACAAGTGTTGTTGCTTGTAATATGTGTTCCTTCATGGTTTCTGCTGGTGAACGGACTTTCTTCATTAGTGATTCTGTTTTTTAAGGGGAGTCAGACAGCTTGTACTTATGGTAGTCTGATAGTTTGCATAACCGCATAATGCCCATTGCCTTTATACACACGTGTGTGTGTGTTTCTGCATAATATACCTATGTGTGTGGGTGCATATTTTACAAGCAAGTCTCTGTTTCGTGTTTGCTGTCATTTTATAGTTACTTCTGGTTTTCCCTGATGAATGTGAAAGTCTTGTGACGTTTCAAACCTTCTCTTGCAAGTTGCAATTCATTCTCTTTGAATATGTGGGTGATCTGACCAAGGCATCAGGCATATGAGTGGTGGTTTTACTTGTACATGGATCGGATATGTACGATTCCTACCATGATGCTGCTTAATTATGGTCATGTTTCTCTTTTTTTTTTCGCATGCACATGATGCTGCTTAATCTGTAAACAATGGTCATCGTAGAAGGGATCGCCATAGAACAACCTGCCCATGCCCATCTCTCGTATTTGGTGATTGAGAATGGGATTTTTAGATTTTTCTTTTTAGGGAGTCTCCTCCCCCTCTTTGTGTTGTTGTCCCTCCCTCTCTCTCTCTCTCTCTCACTAAATCACACATATGCTAGTATATGAGGAAAACAAAATATACAATAGACCATATTACTATGAATGCTGATCTACTATTTCACCATATAGATTTTTTTCTCTTGCGTGAGAGAGATTCTTTTTCTCTTTATATAGGTGAAGCAATGAGCAATTTCTGGAGACCTAAAATAAGTCGTTCGAATCGACAGTTTTCCAACCATTAAGCTTTTGGCTAACAAATAGCTTGATTATGCTGGAGTGATGGTCAATGCTTCTGCATGATTTCTGTTCCACCCAATTTCTAATGTTGATGCAAAGTGAAATATAGATAGTTGTGCTTTTTATACTGTGTGGAAGTTAATATCAGTTTGTTGTTTAGTATTCACTGCAAATTCATTAGGATCACCTAGTGACAATAACTTTTTCCGTTTCAGTTTCAGGCATGGGAGGAGGTTGAGAACAGGCTTCACTCGTAAATTCCTAATGAAGTGTCACTGTGAAGTAGGTTTGGTTATGGTAGTTTATTTTCCTTTGTGTGGTGTGTTACTTTAATCTGGAGGTGTAGGTCTGAACTTACTCATCCCAATTGAACTAAGTTTGAATAATGTGATTGTGAATGTGTGAGGACTTATCTTTAGAATTGGACATGATATAAATGTGTTCGACAGTTAGAATGGGAAAAAAAACCATCTGTGTTTTTTCCAAAAACAAGGTGCTGAGAATGTTAGTTATTGTCTTTTAAAGAAGGAAGACTTTTTTTCATCAATATGATTTCCAAGTTTAGTTTACCTATTGTGGAACTCCTTCATACACTTTGTAGCAGGTGGTATTTGGCGCGTGTGCATCTCTTTTGTTAGTGATTGTTGTTGCAGGCATCTATTTGATTATGTCAAATTAAGCATGGATTTGAACCGCATTTTGATCTCAAACAGTCCCTTTGATAACATCATAGTAGGTGCATAACTTACCTTTTAGGACGGATTGGAAAACACATCTTCATTTGACATTTGCTAAGGCTAAAAGTAACATACATCTACGAGCTTACTTCAAAACTCTTTGTACCTTTGAATCTCCAATACAACATCCAAGCATGACATCCTAAAGGTACAAGTGATTTATACACAATAGTTAAGGTTAGGTATGAATTTCTCTCTTCATTGTTTAATTTAAGATATTGGTGATTTCAATTTATATTCACCTTGTAGCAATGATAATACTTTCTTCTTGTTATTCTAAAATTATATTCACTTCTGTTTTGGTGTTGAAACGATAGCGAACACAGGTATGTCCGTCAGTATTTGAGTGGGCGTCCGGGACTGGAAGTTTGCAAAGAAGACAAACGTAAACTACCCTCGGGGGGGATGCGAGTAAACCCCCTCCGACGCTCAAGTCAGTAGGTGTCCGATAAGGATTTTAGAGAGAGATAAAGAGAGAAAGTAGTGTTTAGAATATGAGAGAATGTACCTGCAGAATTGTACCATTTGGCTATTTATAGTAGTAATGTTCATCTGACAGGATGTGTAATCCTTTGACACGTGTATGACTGCGATGAGTCTGACTGGAGGAAAGATTCCCTTACTTTTGTCCTTTAATATGGCCGCGAATGCCTTCTCGGACTTTTTATTAGAAACGACCTGGATTCTGTTCATGAGATCGCGCTTCAAGTTACTGATATCGGCCATAAGTGATGTGTCCGACAGTGAACTTGGGTGTACCCATACAACTAGCCCCCCAACATCATTGGGGGTCGTGACCGGCATTGATGTTATATTGAGGACGCAAGTGAATTTTGCCTGTTCTAGATCTTTCTCTGTTGCCACGTGTTGATCCGGGAGGGAATGTGAATTTCAAAAAGGGTAATCATTACCTTTTTCTAGAATCCCGCACATTTTCCTTTTTTTTATTAAGGCTAGCTTAAAGGGTGACATTTGGCACGCATCCAGCAGGGTAGTTGATGAGTCTTTTAATCCTGGCCGCTAATTTCCGCCTTTATAAGGCCGTCGGTTTTACTTTTTCCCTTTTTTCTTACTCTTCATCTTCAACCTTGGATTTCTCTGGTTTTTCCGATTTTATGCGACTTAACCCTCCTTTTTCTTTCCCAAATTCCTCGCTTTTTCCTATCAAAATACTTCAAAAGTGCTTTAGGTTGTTGTTCGCTTCTTATCTTTGAAGAATTTCGGTGTTTTTGCTCCTTTTCATCTGGGTTTAGACGAGGGTTTTCTTCAAAGTTTTCAACTTTTCCGGTGAACTTATCTTCTCCGGCGTTGTTGATTCTGAAAATTTTCCTGTTCGCTCTTTTGGAACATCTTGCTGCGCTGTTTTGGGAATCCACTTGATTTCCAGTCATTTCCCGTCAACTGTTTCTCAGGTACCTTTTTCCAACTTCCCTTCAACTGCTCTTTTCTGTTTCTTTCTTGTCTTTGGAACTATGTCGGATCGTTCAGATAGTCAAAAAACTTTGAGTGATGATTTCTTGTCTGAGAGTGACCCCTCATCTCCCTCTTCCGCTTATGACGGACATAGCTCATCCACTTCAAGTCCTATGGAGGGAAGAACTCGTTTATTAGCCGACTTGTTCTTAACTGCCGACCAGGATAGAGAACTTAGATCTAAATTTCTCAATGATCGCTCCACCCCTGAACAAGAGAATTTGACCTCTCAATATATGTCCGCGAGGATGAGCGGCGATAGGCAAACTTTAAGAGAATTACGGCACCAAATCCTAGCTCGTCGGACCGTTAGGAATCCACCCCCTGATGCTATTCCCAGACTTGATGTTCAGCCGTTGAGGGAACATGCTTGGTTAGACAGCCTAACAGATGCTGGGGTTGTAGTGGCGGATGATTTTTACGATCGCCTTGCTCATGATGTCGGTCCTTCTCATCCACCTGTTATTGATCTAGGTTCAGATAACGATTCTCTTGCTACAATGGACGAGACTGATGCTGGTCCTTCTACTTTTGGTCGGGATGACAGTGCTCGTCGGACGGAGGTCGCCTTAGGGGAAAGTTCCAGCATGCCCCCTAGTTCTCGGCCCGAGCCGATTCCTATCCGTAATGATGTTGAGCATTCCGGGATCTGGCTACCGGCGGATTACAGTAGTGGTCCGAAATCAACGGCCATCTGTAAATCTTGGCGGCAGTGCGCCATAAATCTCAAGTACTGCGAGGTCACGGAGAAGTTGTATGCTTTCCCGCCCGAATGTAAATTGGTAATCCCAGACAAGGGATCAAAGGTGACTGATTGTCCGGCAGGGCACGTAGCTGTTTACGCGCACCATTTTGAGTTTGGGTTGCGCTTTCCATTAGATTTGACCTTGGTAAGAATTTTGAAAGCCTTTAATGTATGTTTGGCTCAGCTGACTCCCCTGGCCGTTAGAAATCTGATCGTGTACATATGGACCTGTCGCTATTCAGGTTTCCCTGAGACGCTCAATCTTTTCCGTCGGCTTCATTGGCTGCGACGGAACGGATCTACTGAGAAGGAATGGTGTTGCTTAGTGACAGCAAAAAATAAACTTACCGTCTATCCCAAGCTGACCGGGTTAAAAGTTTGGCAACCAGCTTTCTATTGGGTTAAAGTGCCGGACAACTTCCCTTTTCCCCGCCATTTTACCAAGCCGGTCACCTGGATGGAGAATATTCCCTCTTACGGTCTCTATGCGGCCGAACAAAAGGCCTTCGACTATTTTGAGTCCGAACTGGGGACTGTTGCTGTTGACGGTGAAGATGTCGAGGGAAGGATCCCCTGCACATGGCTCCCCCGTGCGAAGTACATATTGGGAAATGAGCCTTTGTCCGCTTTATTTCTTAGCCGGACCCATCCAGAAGGTTTGCCTCTTGACTCATGATCCGACATAGGACCTGGCCAACTTTATTATTATTATTATTATTATTATTATTATTATTATTATTATTATTATTATTATTATTATTATTATTATTATTATTATTATTATTATTATTATTATTATTATTATTATTATTATTATTATTATTATTATTATTATTATTATTATTATTATTATTATTATTATTAGTTCATTATCACAATTAATCCTTGTCGGCTTTGCCTTTGCAGGTCCTATCAGCTTAGATCTTGAGGAGTTAGGTCTGAACGAAGATTTAACGCCGATGTCTCAAACTCCTGAAGATCCCGTTTTTTATTATGATACCGTCCACGGCCTTACTGGCGGCCTGCGCGGTGCTGATCGCAGGCGCGGTGGCTGGAATACTGGTCGGGCAAGTGTCCGACGTGCCGGCCGTACTGCCGGCCGTGCTCCAGGTCGCAATGCCGGCCGTGGGGATCAGGACTCTCCGCGGCCTGTAGTTCAGGTGCCAGTCCGCAGTGGTGGCGGGAATGTTGGGCATAGGCGGCCCCGTGAAGCCACCAATGTTGAAGAGAGCCCCAGTAAGAGGCAAGCTTTAGATGTCAATGCTACTTCTGAGCCTCTTAACTTGGGGTCCGCAATCAATATCCCGAATGAGAGTCTGGTCCGGGAGTCTGCACCTGTCAGCCAGCGTATCTCCCCTCTCAATGCCGCTATTGATAGCATTGGGACGGCATTGGGGTCTGGGTCTTCCATGCGCTAGAAGATCTATGATGTCCTCAGTGCTCCAAACTTCTTGGCCAACCTGGGTCCGGATTTTTTCTCGGATCCATGAATGGATAGAGCATAAGGAGGTAATCCTGAGTGCCACCGTTAAAGCTGCCTTCTCTCGTCCTCCTACTACTCCCGGAAAAATTTACCAACCTAATTGGGATGTGAGGGAGGATGAGTCTCTCTATACCGATATTCCGGCCAACGGTGGTACACTGGGCTATCGACTTCTGAAAGGCCTTCAGCTGCGTATTGACTGTCCGGCAGACAAGTTGGTGGCTCCCGCCGCCCAGCTCGCGCATGATATGGCCGTGGTATGTTTGTACGCAATTTTTTTTTTAACATATCTTGTTTTTGACGCAGACCAACAATTTCGCCACTGAGCTGATCGAGCAGTACATTCACTATCAATCATTGGCCGATAACCAACAGCAAGCACTGGCCGAGCTGCAGACTAAGCTTGAGGCTGCTCAGACTCGTGCTGATGAAATACAACAAGAACTTGATACTGAGAAAGCATCAAGGGTCGTGATTGACGTGAAATTATTTGAGTTACGCATCAAGGCAACTAAGCTTGAAGCTGCCGAGAATAAGTCTGTTGAGCTGGAAATGGCCCTAAATTCTGCCAAGAGCGAGATGGCCGCTGCTGTTGAACAAACCAAGTCTGATGCCGGCCATCTAGCTGTGGCGGCTTTCAAGAGGTCCGAGGAGTTTGTCGGCCTGCTAGAGGAAAGATATGATGGCGGTGGGGTGGTCTGCTAAGAGGTGTGTCTCGCCATTCCCATCCTACCTTCAACTCGGGAAGAAATGGAGACCGCTTTCGCTGAAGGTGTTCATACCCGTCCTCTTGAGGGTGAACCTTTCATTTGCGAGGAGCACGTAATTGCAAACGTCCTCCCAGTCACCCAAGATGAAGAGGTGCCTCTCCCCTGATGTTTTTGGCGGTCATCTACAGGCTCTTCTGTCGGCTCTAATAATTAGATCTTGTAATACGAATATTGTTACCTAACTCTGAATTCGACCCATTTCGGCATGTAAATTGAATATGCTTTTAATTACGATTACTATTATCAGTTTCTGATGCCTTTTTGATGGCTGCCCACTTTTTTGTTTGTAGTTGGCCGCCATACCAGTAATTAGTAATGAAGCTTATTTGCGTAAATCTTTGTTTCTCTTTCATATTGGCTCTTAATTCGGACAATTTATCCGTGTTATACCATATCCTAAACACTTGCCTGTTATAAAAGCTTGTTATGCACCTCATGCCTGTTATTTGGCTTATTATGGCCTGTTTGCGATCTTTGCCTGTTATATGGCTATTTCTACATTTGACCTGTTATATGGTCGTTTTTTTACTTGACCTGTTATATGGTCGTTTTTGTACTTGACCTGTTATGTGGTCGTTTTTGTGCTTGACCTGTTATATGGCCGTTTTTTGTACTTGACCTGTTATATGGCCGTTTTTGTACTTGACCTGTTATATGGCCGTTAAGAATATCAAGAGCGTACAATTTAGTATTGTTGTACATATTTAAACATGATACGAGATAATTAATCGGAATGCTCACGATCGTTTATATTATTCAAGTATGAAAAAAGTGGCTCTGGGCCCATTACACAAGATGTCTAAACATAATACTCCTTTAGAACGTTAGCATTCCAAAGCAATTCTTAAGTTTGATGCCGTCCATTATTTTCAAAGCAAAGGACCCGGGACCAATTTCTTTTGCTATCCGATATGGACCCTCCCAATTGGTCGTTAACTTTCCTCTCGTATGAGCCTTTCCGGTGGCGGCCATCCTTCGCAATACCAGATCGCCCAGCACTAGCGGCCTCTCCAGAACTCTCTTGTTATAAGCCTTGCTGATACGATCCTTGTATGTTGCGGCTTTAAGTTCCGCTACCAACCTTACTTCTGGTAGGACATCTATATTTTCTCTCAAAGCCTGATCATTGCTCTCTAGATCTTTGTGCTTGATCCGATAGGACGGTAAACCAACCTCTACTGGCAAGACTGCTTCCGTCCCAAAAGCTAATCTGAATGGATTTTCTCCAGTTGCTTCCTTTTCAGCTGTTCTATTGGCCCATAATACTGCTGGAACCATGTCGGCCCAAGCTCCTTTGAACTCGTCCAACTTCTTCTTGAGAGCCCCTAAAACCTGTTTGTTTGCAGCTTCAGCTTGCCCGTTACTTTGTGGGTGACACACAGCTGAAAATGCGAACTTAACCTTGAATTCGGACAAAAAATTCTTGACTGGTCGACAATCAAATTGCGCTCCGTGATCAAAAATTATTGCTGTCGGTATGCCAAACCTTGTCATTATATTTTGCCAAATGAACTTCTTGACTTGGTTGGATTTTATCTTTGCCGTCGGCTCTGCCTCGATCCATTTTGTGAAATAGTCGATACCAACAATTAGAAATTTCCGACCTCCGGTAGCCGTTGTAAATGGTCCAAGGATATCCAGACCCCCATTGTGCAAATGGTATCGAACTGAGTACGGGCTGAAGGTCATTCACGGGCCTATTGATGATGGGGGCGAACTTTTGGCACTTGTCACATTTCCTGACATAGCTCTGTGCGTCCGTCAACATACTCGGCCGGTAATACCCAGCCCTCAAAGCTTTCAATGACAAGTGCTTTTCCTCCAATGTGGTTCCCACAAATTATTTCATGGATTTCTTCTAATATCTTGCCTGGACTCCCATGCCGATGCACACTTTAGCGGCGAGCTAAAGGATTTTTTATACAGCTCATTCTGATAGACGATGTACCAACTAGCTTGCCGCTTCAATTTCCTGGCTGCCATATCATCTGAAGGGAGTGAGCCTGTAAGCTTATATGCCACTAATTCACTAAACCATTCACCTTGTTGATTGATGGTATTCACAGTCACAATTTTCTCGATGATGCTTTTTTCTTTCAAAATTTCTACCATAACAACCCTTTCTATGTTTAAAGAATCAGAGCTTGCCAATTTGGAGAGTGCATCCGCCTTGGTATTGGCGGCCCTAGGGATGGCTTGAACTTCAAAGTGAATCAACTGGGCTATTAGTTCTTTGGCCTTCTCAACATATTTCTGCATGTTTGCTTCTCGGACCTCAAACTCTCCTTTCAGCTGACCATTGACGAGTTGTGAATCTGTTTTCAATGATACGCTCTTAGCCCCAGCGGCTATACACATTCTTAATCCAGCAATTGCGGCCTCATACTCTGCCTCGTTGTTTGATGCTAGAAAGGAGAACTTGATGGCATATTCAAAAATGTTTCCTTCCGGACTAGTCATCACAATGCCAGTCCCTGATCCACTCGCGGCTGATGAACCATCCACTTCCAACATCCATGTTTCTTTCTCAACTTGCTCTTCTTTGTAAGATGCCTCTACGATAAAGTCTTCCAATGCTTGGGCTTTTATCGTGGTTCTCGGTTTGTACTGGATGTCGTACTCGGACAACTCAACTGCCCATTTCAAAAGGCGCCCTGAACTGTCCATTTTTTGCAACGCTTTTTCTAGCGGTTGATTGGTTAAAACTTGGATGCACTACTACATTTTTAATCAAAGGCAATGGCTAAAATTAGCTAATGCGACGATCATTTTTTATACCGTTGCAGTAGGAGCATCTATTGCAACGGTTCATGTCAATTTAGGTTCGTGAATTGAGCTATTGCAACGGCTTTACAATGACCGTTGCATGAGATAGATCTATAGAAGCGGGTTAATAAGGGTCGTTGCATTAAGTGAAATTACAACAACGTTTTAATATGGGTCGTTGCAGTAGACATTAGTTTTGGCAACGAGAGCTAAATTCCCGCAAATTTTCTCTTTCCCTCTATTTTTTTTTTCACGAAATTTTCGAACCTTTACAAAATCTTTTAGAGTGATCAACGCAATTCCTAACTTTTCCTAAAACAAGGGAGGAAAGAGACCGATGCACAGAGAACAACTGATCGAACAAAAACCCTAAGAGTTCACGAAAAATTCCAAACTCCCAAATCTTTCAATTGCTGGGAGGAAGAGAAAGAATTCACGAAATTTCTTTCAATATTATTCCAGAATTCTTCGAGAATTTACGAATATCTGCACAATTCAAGTCTTAAACACAGCAAATAGGCGAAATTCTTCAAGAAAACCGATGCAAAGAGGCGAAATTCGGATTATCAATCGATTCAAAAGGTATGTTCTTTAATTCCAATTTTTATACGAGTTTTAGTGCCCGTGAGTCATGGGGTTTCTCGGAATTATGCATAGCGAGGCGAAATTTCGATTACTGCAGCTTAATTGAAACTTATATTGGCCTAAACTATATTGGAATTAAAACTTGAAAATATTGAAAATATATAGTTGAAATTCGGAATACTGCACTTAATTGAAACTTGTATTGGAATTAATCAAGAAATTAGGAGTATCCCTACTAGGATGGGGCTTAGCTGTCGGGTTGTTGTTGTGGAGACTTTGTGTGGGGTGTGTGGAGCTGCGCATGAGGTGGGAATTCACGCCCTTCATCTGTGCGGGCTGGCGAAGGGAGTTTCAGAGTTCAGCGGGATCGAGAAAATGATAAAATGAGCATTTGATTACATACCCGAAAAACTGATTTGAAACCAGTTCCCTTTTGTCCAATATAATGTAGCCGGCAGAAGACCCTTTTTGGTAGAGTTCCCTACATCACAAAGAGCTCTTATATTCTCTGCATTAAATCCTATCTCATTATTAAGAATAGTAATTCCGGTATCTTGAAGGATGAAACTTAGGGCATGTTTGGTATAATTGTAGCAAACAGAATGGAATGGTAATAGTTAAGAGAGGGGAAAGGAAACAGTAAGCATTACTGTTATCCACTGTTTGGTTTAATAGAGAAACGGAATGGGTAAGGGTGTGAAGAGGAGGGAGAGATGGGTAGAAGGAAGAGATGTTTAAAAAGGGAGTTGGAAAGTGACAGACAAGGAGGAGTTAGAAGAGAGAGCGGGGGTGATGGAATCTCGTTTCCGTTTGTATTTTGAGCGGTAACAAATGGACAATATTTATTTCCTTTAAGAAACGGAATCAGTTATAGATTAGGCACACCAAACACTTTGTTATGGTAATGCTTTATTGAATCCGTTTCTAACCTGTGAAAATCTCATACCAAACATTACCTTAGAGTAGGTTCAACATTCGCAGGGTAAGCATTATCATCAGCATTCTGAACCTGTGAATTTAGAGATAAGAGAAATAGGAAGGTCAAATATGTTACAATTGGCAATTGGGAAAATCATCACATTCTTGCATGACAACATCCATTACAAGAACATTTGTTTTTCTCGCTGCTTCCCCATAAATAGAGATGAGAGATAAACGAGTTGCAATTTTACTTGCACTTTAAAGGGGATCAAAGATATCTACTGTGAGTTATCTCAGTTTCTTAAAGTGGTTGGCGAGTAGAAAGGAGGGTAATATCATATGATAAATATATTCGATCGTAGATTCCGCAAGATGTGTTCTTGACTAAATCTACTCCTATTTTAGTGGGTGAAACGCTTTGGGATCTGGTTTGTTTTTATTGAATGTTCAAAGTTTATATTAGCAATTTGTTTTAAAATTTGAGGATTTTTATAATTTTTTCAAATTGGATGCTGACTTAATGTTCTATTTTGCAACATATCGTTAACGAACAAAATGGATAACATAGATAAAAAGTGGTGGATGCTTCAAAGATGGAGTGTTGAATATGAATAAGGAGTTGAGGAGTACATTAGTAAGGCTTTTGCTATTAAAGCACAAGGGAACCAGATTTGTTGTCCTTGCAATGTTTGTCATTATCGTTATTGGCAGTATAGAAATGTTGTTAGGAATCATATCATTGTTAATGGTTTTGTTCCAAGAACTGATAAGTTGTTAGACTTAGATATAAATATTAAAATAGAACAAGATGTGACAGAAGAACATGATGCAATATTAGACATGAATGATGACATAGAGGGGTTGTTGCATGATACATTGAGAGAAGGGCAGAATGAAGATGCAAAGAAGTTTTATAAATTAATAGAAGAAGGTCAATAGGAATTATATCCAGGTTGCAAGAAATTTTCCAAACTGTCCTTTCTTATTCATCTATTTATATACAAGTGTGACCACAAGTTGAGCAACGTAGCAATGTCGGCTTTGTTAGGAATATTTAGAGACACGCTACCCGATGCAAATTTGCCCAAGTCTTTTAATAGAGCAAAAAATGGTTTAAGAGTATTAGGGCTAGATTGTCAGAAGATTGATGCATGCCCTAATGACTGTATGTTGTATTGGGAGGAGCATGCAAATGCAACAAGCTGCTATGTTGGCAAGACATTAAGGTGGAAAGTAACTGATAAAGAAAAGACTAATGGGAAGGATTATAAAATTCCTGCTAAAATTCTAAGGTATTTTCCAATTAAGAAAAGGTTGCAAAGGTTATTTATGTGTCCGAAAACTGCAAAGTACATGATATGGCATAAAAATAATGATTCGGAAGATGAGCTTTTAGAGCATCCAAGGGATGGTGAAGCATGGAAAATTCAGGTTTCGTAAGCAACCACGGAGGTAAGTTATATTTGATCAATATCACTGGCCATGTACTATGTACAATGCTCATATTGTGGAATGGGTTAAACCCGTTTGAAGCTAACCCAAGCCTCACACTACGAGCATCGAGACTTTGCCAAAGATGCTCGTAGTGTGAGGCTTGGGTTAGCTTCAAACGGGTTTAACCCATTCCACAATATGAGCATTGTACATAGTACATGGCCAGTGATATTGATCAATTATAACTTACCTCTGTGGTTGCTTACGAATTGAAACCTGAATTTTTGATGTTAGCATTGCTTATTCCCGGTCCCTTATCCCTCGGAAATGATATTCATGTTTATCTGCAACCACTAATCAAGGATTTGAAAGAATTGTGGGAGGTTGGATTGGAAACTTACCACTCTTTAAGCAATCAAAGGTTTGATATGCGTGCAGCATTGATGTCTACCATTAGTGACTTTCCTGCTTATGCAATGTTGTCTGGTTGGAGCACAAAAGGGAAACTTGCATGCCCTGCTTGTCATTATGAAACTGAATCCTTGTTTTTCAACAAAAGCCACAAGCACTGCTATATGGGTCACCCTACTTTTTAAGATTTGTCCCACCCCTGGCGTCATAATAAGAGATATTTCATTGGAGTTACGGGCAAAGAGACCAACCAGTGCGTTTAATAGGAATCGAAACTAAGGAGTTACTTTGTGATTTTCGAAATAAATGTGGAAAGTTGCAAAAGATAACGAAACAAGAAAGGGAAGTTCCATGGAAAAGGGTACCAATATTTTTTGAACTTCCATATTGGAAGCATTGTTCACTTCGCCATAATCTTGTTGTAATGCATATTGAAAAAAATGTATGTGATAATATCATTGCGACACTGTTAGATTTACTTGGAAAGAGCAAAGATCATGCTAATGTTCGTCAAGATTTGAAAGCCCTAAATTGGATGCCTGAACTTCATCCTCAAGTACTAGAAGATGGTAAGGAAGTATTCCCAAAATCGCGCTTCTCGATGTCATTAGAAGAGAAGCGATTGTTTTGCCAGGTCATTAAAAATGCAAAGCTACCACTTGGATATGCTTCAAATATCGCTCGATGTGTGCAAGTTGGTGAAAGGAAGATCACTGGATATAAGAGTCATGATGCTCATTTTCTAATGCATTACTTGCTTCCTGTTGCAATCAAGAAAACTTTGAGCAAAGATGTTGCAAAACCTTTGCTAAGGTTGTGTGCCTTTTTTAAGGGCATATGGAAGAAAGCTATCGACCCCAAAGATCTCGACTATTTGCAAATTGGGATTGTTGAAACTCTTTGTCAGTTAGAAGAGATTTTCCCACCTACCTTCTTTGATGTCATGGTTCATTTACCAATTCACTTGGTGGAAGAAATTAAGCTAGGTGGTCCAGTCGGAATTAGGTGCATGTATGCAATAGAGAGGTACCTCCGAGAGTTAAAATCTGATGTTCGGAACAAGGGTCGTCCGGAGGGCTTAATGGCTAAAGGATATTTGGCCAAAGAATGTCTTGCATTCTGTGGAACATACTTGAATCGGTTAAACATTCCTTCAGATAATGTTGTTGATCCTAGTATCTCAAATCCATTATTTCCCAATATTGGGCGACCTATTAGAGGAAAAGGAAGGAATAGAAAGAAGAATGATTATGGGTTTATGATGGATCACATTACATCTAATACCCCAATTTTTAAGAGCGTTTTAATTAGCGTTAATTATACTTATAAAGTTAATTATGTTTTGAAAATCCTTATTTTATTTGAGTTTGGAATATTTATAGTATTTGTAATATATTTTGTTTTATGAAATTATTATTAATTATATATTTGGATGTTAAATAACCAAAGTCGGTTTTCCTTCCGTCCATTTATGTTTGTCGGTTTAAGGAGGAAACAAAACCCCATATTATTTTCTCTCTCTTGAAAGAAAACCCCAAACACCCCAAAACCCCATTTCTCTTTCTTGAAGGAAACCCACCCCATTTATCCCTCTTCAAAGAAAACCCAAAACCCCCCTTACTTCTCTCTCTCCCGTGAAAACCCCAAGCACCCCCCTTATATCTCTCTCCTTCCCCGTGAGAAATACCAAAACCCCCAAACCTCAAATTTTCTCTCTCCTCCTTCCCCCCTCTTCTCTCTGTTCGCTCTCCTCCTCTTGCGCCGCCGCCGTTGCTTTGCGGTGTGGTTGTTGCTCGCGCCGGAGTTGTCATGGTGGTGTTGTAGTTGTTGTTGTTCTGTTGTTGTTGGTGCTGTTGCTTGTTGTTGTTGTGTTGCTGCTGCTACTGTTGTTGTTGTCTTCTTCCACTCTCCCTTCTTGTTGTCGCTACTGCTCTGCTGTGCTCTCCTCTCCCCTCTCGCGCTGCTGTTGTCGGCAGTCGTGGTGAGCTGCACGGTGGTGGTGCCGCCGTGTGTTGGTTGTCCTGCAAAGTACCGAGGTGGTGGTGCTCTTGCTTTCTCCTTCATCCTGTTTTGATGCCCTTGTTTGGTACTACACTCCTCTCTCCTCCTCCTCTTGTTTCTCTCAAATTAAAAGTCATTTTTGAAATCATGAATTCTGAAGTTTGGTTATTTATTGTTCATGCTTTGAATTCATGAGTTATTATAAGTACTACCCCTCTCCAATCCTTCTGTTAATTGGATTTATTCTGATTTTATATTCAAAATATGCTTATCAAATGGATTATTGAGTATGGATTTGATTGATATAATTTGTAGTTTGATAAAAGAGTATCAATCTATATATGTGTTGCAAAGAAATGGTTGAAAGTCTGAGACTCTGAGCTCTAGTTAGTGTTGAACAGTTGACAAAAGAATTAATGATTTGAAGATTTCTTTTGATTTATGGGTAAATTTTGATGTTGAACTTTACTACCTAGATTTGACTATAATTATCATGATAGCAAAAATGTAGTCATATACATTAGTATACTATGTTTATGGGTGCAAGATGTTTGTATAGAACCTTACTCTCATATAATATCAATTGTAGTGAGGTTAATTTAATTAGTATGAGGTCCTCTGTCAATAAACGTTTTGTTTTATGATGTCTCTATTTGGAATCTGACGAGAAGCTCTTTGATTTATGTTGTTCAACTTGATAGAGTTAGCTTGAGAGATTTCATTTAATAATTGCTAATTGAAGGATGTCAGTCATGTGGCGAAAGTAATTATATTTAATCTAGGAAGGTTTTATGTGTAGTACTTTAAGAGAATTAGCACTAGTTTATCTTGTTATTATGGCTTAAGTAGTTGGAGTTGGAGTTGATTCATGAAATTAAGAAATGGATTAGTTAATATATGAAGTGGAAATGTTCTAGTTTATATAATGATATGAAAGTACGTAAAGATAACTTTTATTCTTATGAATGATGGGTTTGAAATGTTTGCCATAATATATGTTCATGTATTCTGAATATGATAAAGTATACCTTTTAAATTCTGAAACCATCTGAAAGTATGAATGGCTCTTAAACGATATGAGATACGAAAAGACTGTTATGTTTCTGCTATGCTCCTGATATGTTTGTGTTATTCTTAAAAGTACTTAAAGGCATGAGATATGCTTACAATTTCCGGTTATGTAAATGTATACGTTATGATCATTCTGAAATTAGCTGAAAGTATAGGAAGTATGACTCTGATATGAAATAGTTGCTATGTAAATGATGTTTATCAAATGATTTGAGGCTATGTGGTATGATGATCATGATGTTATGAAAATACGATTGTGATTACTTATTCTGATTATGATTACTTTTCCTGATTATGATTATGACTATGATAACGTAATGTAATTATGGTATTTTGACTATGTTATTGATGCTCAAGTATGATTCATGAAAGATCTATGGCTTATGCCGATGAATGCTAAACAAACGAAACATGATAAATAAAAGTGAAAGAGGTTCTGGCAGTATAATGTTACGCTGATCTACTTTATGGTCGTGCACGTACCTTCGCACTCTCGCCGTACACCCAACAAGGGAGATGGGCTCCTTGAGGGGTACCGCATGTTATTTTGGTGCGAGCGGTGTATCCAACAAGGGAGCTGGGCTCCTTGAGGATCATCGCATGGTGGTGTATCCAACAAGGGAGCTGGGCTCCTTGAGGATCATCACATGGTGGGAGACGTCCCACATGTCTATACTCGCCAATTTTGGTGTGAGCGGTGTATCCAACAAGGGAGCCGGGCTCCTTGAGGATCATCGCATGGTGGTGTATCCAACAAGGGAGCTGGGCTCCTTGAGGATCATCACATGGTGGGAGACGTCCCACATGTCTATACTTGCCGCTTACCAAGCTAAAAGATGGAAAGATAATGATGAAACTTATGATATGAAATGAAATATTTGTTGTGTTGATGATTTTATGATTCAATGCTATGCAAGATGATGACTTTGATGTTATGAAAGTATGATTATGATTGCGATTATGTTTTATGATTTCACACATTATGTTGTCGATGATTGGATTAGAAAATATGGAATATTAATGAATATGATGATTAGGGATGTTTATGAATGAATGCAACGAAATAACTTTGTTATTAAGATAGTACGATCATTACTAGCTAAGTAAATGAAAGATGATGATGATTTATGATATCCTGTATGTCTTTTGCTTGATATGATAGAACTATGATGATGTTACGACTTTGTTATGATTTCTTAAAGTACTTAAAGGTCACGAAACATGATGAATGATAAATGCATTATGTGAATGTTGCTATGTTGTTGTTATATGGTTATGAATGATGTGAACATGTTGATTATGTGAGAGTCGTAGACACCAAAGCATGTTTTAAGAATGTTTTATGGGTTAGTACTCAGCGTTGTGCTGATGTGTCTGTCAATGTTTTGTTTTGTCACTACTGTGGCCTGTCACTTGGTGGGTGGCGAGTGTTACAATAGTTTCGAGTTGAAGTTCGGAGCATCTTCTCCAAGATAGAAGATGTTACGTGCTAAGAGCTCAGCTGTGATTGTTTTACGTTTCTTTTGAGGCGAGAACGTCCCACTTTGTATTAGTTAATAATTAATGGTTTAGTTTTATTTCTAGTTCTGGGTGAGCAATAGTGCTCCTGATTCTATTTAGCTGCTACTCCGCGAAAGCGTTGAGTTATGGATTTGGAAATATTTTATTGTAACAGGTTTTTCAAACATTTTCCCATTTTGGGTTGTCCAATTTACAAAGGAAACTCTGCCGAAATTTCTAGAAAATAGTATTATATTATTAAAGTGTTTCTTTAAAGAGTGACAAATCAAGGTATTGTCCCTCTAAGTTAATGTCAAAAGTCGCCTTGTATTTTTCCATAGTGGAAAGTACGACGGTAACGCGCCGACTAAGCTAAGTCTTCCTGCCCTAATCCTG
Organism: Beta lomatogona; assembly: GCA_947646795.1. NCBI lineage: Eukaryota > Viridiplantae > Streptophyta > Magnoliopsida > Caryophyllales > Amaranthaceae > Beta > Beta lomatogona. The sequence continues at coordinate 71,476 of CANSNZ010000136.1, read as the reverse complement.
ATTAATTAGCTTAATAAGGATGTATGAAAGTCGGGGCGTTACAGAGTGGTATCAGAGCTAAGGTTAGATTTAGGTACGCTATGATCTCCATATCGTGGCGTAAAGGTTCTAAATAGGTTTAATGGGTTGGCTAAAATGTTAGGTAAAAATGAACCAAGCCGTTTGAGAGTTTGCGCTTTTGCGTGTGCAATGTGAATTTGTTTACTTGAGTTGTGGTACCTTCAATTTTTCTTTGTTAGTTACCTCTCGAATGTGTTCGTTGTATCGCGCAAGTGACTTGTGTCTGTTCATGATATACGTTTACTTGAAGCATGTATTTTATAAAACTTATATGATTTGAGAAACCAACTCGAATTTCAAACGGGATCTCACTAAATCATGAGTTAGTTGGAATTCATTGCCAACAAGTTTGCCCCTTTTGTTTTCTTTGCTCCTCGATTTCGCGAGTCGAGTTGAAGTAGAGATACAAAAGATGATGGCGAAATGGAGGCTGAATTCCTAACGAAGCCATGAAAGCTGAGATCTTGGTTTTATCTAAAAGAATTTAGCTTCCTGTTTCCTTGATGAACTTATTGCAAGTTTCGAGGACGAAACTTTTTATAAGGGTGGTAGGATGGAATACTCCAATTTTTAAGAGTGTTTTAATTAGCGTTAATTATACTTATAAAGTTAATTATGTTTTGAAAATCCTTATTTTATTTGAGATTGGAATATTTAAAGTATTTGTAATATATTTTGTTTTTTGAAATTATTATTAATTATATATTTGGATGTTAAATAACCAAAGTCGGTTTTCCTTCCGTCCATTTATGTTTGTCGGTTTAAGGAGAAAACAAAACCCCATATTATTTTCTCTCTCTTGAAAGAAAACTCCAAACACCCCAAAACCCCATTTCTCTTTCTTGAAGGAAACCCACCCCATTTATCCCTCTTCAAAGAAAACCCAAAACCCCCTTACTTCTTTCTCTCCCGTGAAAACCCCAAGCACCCCCTTATATCTCTCTCCTTCCCCGTGAGAAATCCCAAAACCCCCAAACCTTAAATTTTCTCTCTCCTCCTTCCTCCCTCTTCTCTCTCTGTTCGCTCTCCTCCTCTTGCGCTGCTTGGCCGTTGTTGTCTTTGCGGTGTGGTTGTTGCTCGCGCCGGAGTTGTCGTGGTGGTGTTGTAGTTGTTGTTGTTATGTTGTTGTTGGTGCTGTTGCTTGTTGTTGTTGTGTTGCTGCTGCTACTGTTGTTGTTGTCTTCTTCCACTCTCCCTTCTTGTTGTCGCTACTGCTCTGCTGTGCTCTCCTCTCCCCTCTCGCGCTGCTGTTGCCGGTAGTCGTGGTGAGCTACACGGTGGTGCTGCCGCCGTGTGTTGGTTGTCCTGCAAAGTACCGAGGTGGTGGTGCTCTTGCTTTCTCCTTCATCCTGTTTTAATGCCCTTGTTTGGTACTACACCCCTCTCTCCTCCTCCTCTTGTTTCCCTCAAATTAAAAGTCATTTTTGAAATCATGAATTCTGAAGTTTGGTTATTTATTGTTGATGCTTTGAATTCATGAGTTATTAGAAGTACTACCCCTCTCCAATCCTTCTGTTAATTGGATTTATTCTGATTTTATATTCAAAATATGCTTATCAAATGGATTATTGAGTATGGATTTGATTGATATAATTTCTAGTTTGATAAATGAGTATCAATCTATATATGTGTTGCAAAGAAATGGTTGAAAGTCTGAGACTCTGAGCTCTAGTTAGTGTTGAACAGTTGACAAAAGAATTAATGATTTGAAGATTTCTTTTGATTTATGGGTAAATTTTGATGTTGAACTTTACTACCTAGATTTGACTATAATTATCATGATAGCAAAAATGTAGTCATATACATTAGTATACTATGTTTATTGGTGCAAGATGTTTGTATAGAACCTTACTCTCATATAATATCAATTGTAGTGAGGTTAATTTAATTAGTATGAGGTCCTCTGTCAATAAACGTTTTGTTTTATGATGTCTCTATTTGGAATCTGATGAGAAGCTCTTTGATTTATGTTGTTCAACTTGATAGAGTTAGCTTGAGAGATTTCATTTAATAATTGCTAATTGAAGGATGTCAGTCATGTGGCGAAAGTAATTATATTTAATCTAGGAAGGTTTTATGTGTAGTACTTTAAGAGAATTAGCACTAGTTTATCTTGTTATTATGGCTTAAGTAGTTGGAGTTGGAGTTGATTCATGAAATTAAGAAATGGATTAGTTAATATATGAAGTGGAAATGTTCTAGTTTATATAATGATATGAAAGTACGTAAAGATAACTTTTATTCTTATGAATGATGGGTTTGAAATGTTTGCCATAATATATGTTCATGTATTCTGAATATGATAAAGTATACCTTTTAAATTCTGAAACCATCTGAAAGTACGAATGGCTCTTAAACGATATGAGATACGAAAAGACTGTTATGTTTCTGCTATGCTCCTGATATGTTTGTGTTATTCTTAAAAGTACTTAAAGGCATGAGATATGCTTACAATTTCCGGTTATGTAAATGTATACGTTATGATCATTCTGAAATGAACTGAAAGTATAGGAAGTATGACTCTGATATGAAATAGTTGCTATGTAAATGATGTTTATCAAATGATTTGAGGCTATGTGGTATGATGATCATGATGTTATGAAAATACGATTGTGATTACTTATTCTGATTATGATTACTTTTCTTGATTATTATTATGATTATGATGACGTAATGTAATTAAGGTATTTTGACTATGTTATTGATGCTCAAGTATGATTCATGAAAGATCTATGGCTTATGCCGATGAATGCTAAACAAACGAAACATGATAAATAAAAGTGAAAGAGGTTCTAGCAGTATAATGTTACGCTGATCTACTTTATGGTCGTGCACGTACCTTCGCACCTGCCGTACACCCAACAAGGGAGCTGGGCTCCTTGAGGGGTACCGCATGTTATTTTGGTGCGAGCGGTGTATCCAACAAGGGAGCTGGGCTCCTTGAGGATCATCACATGGTGGGAGACATCCCACATGTCTATACTCGCCAATTTTGGTGTGAGCGGTGTATCCAACAAGGGAGCTGGGCTCCTTGAGGATCATCGCATGGTGGTGTATCCAACAAGGGAGCTGGGCTCCTTGAGGATCATCACATGGTGGGAGACGTCCCACATGTCTATACTTGCCAGTTACCAAGCTAAAAGATGGAAAGATAATGATGAAACTTATGATATGAAATGAAATATTTTGTTCTGTTGATGATTTTATGATTCAATGCTATGCAGTATGATGACTTTGATGTTATGAAAGTATGATTATGATTGCAATTATGTTTTATGATTTCACACATTATGTTGTCGATGATTGGATTAGAAAATATGGAATGTTAATGAATATGATGATTAAGGATGTTTATGAATGAATGCTACGAAATAACTATGTTATTAAGATAGTACGATCATTACTAGCTAAGTAAATGAAAGATGATGATGATTTATGATATCCTGTATGTCTTCTGCTTGATATGATAGAACTATGATGATGTTACGACTTTGTTATGATTTCTTAAAGTACTTAAAGGTCACGAAACATGATGAATGATAAATGGATTATGTGAATGTTGCTATGTTGTTGTTATATGGTTATGAATGATGTGAACATGTTGATTACGTGAGAATCGTAGACACCAAAGCATGTTTTAAGAATGTTTTATGGGTTAGTACTCAGCGTTGTGCTGATGTGTCTATCAATGTTTTGTTTTGTTACTACTGTGGACTGTCACTTGGTGGGTGGCAGTGTTACAATAGTTTCGAGTTGAAGTTCGGGAGCATCTTCTCCAAGATAGAAGCGATTACGTGCTAAGAGCTCGGCTATGATTGTTTTACGTTTCTTTTGAGGCGAGAACGTCCCACTTTGTATTAGTTAATAATTAATGGTTTAGTTTTATTTCTAGTTCCGGGTGAGCAATAGTGCTCCCGATTCTATTTAGCCGCTACTCCGCGAAAACGTTGAGTTATGGATTTGGAAATATTTTATTGTAACAGGTTTTTCAAACATTTTCCCATTTTGGGTTGTCCAATTTACAAAGGAAACTCTGCCGAAATTTCTAGAAAATAGTATTATATTATTAAAGTGTTTCTTTAAAGAGTGACAAATCAAGGTATTGTCCCTCTAAGTTAATGTCAAAAGTCACCTTGTATTTTCCCATAGTGGAAAGTACGGCAGTAACGCGCCGACTAAGCTAAGTCTTCCGCTGCTAATCCCGATTAATTAGCTTAATAAGGATGTATGAAAGTCGGGGCGTTACATTACACGGGCCCAAGTGCATCAATATGTCTTATTCAATTGTGATTCTAAGGAAGTTGAGAGATACATCGCGTAAGATAACTTAACATGCAATTTTATCTAATTATTTTTCTTAATTTTTTTTTATCTTACTAATTGTGATAGATACTAACATATTTCATAAAATCACAGTGAGCATAAGTTGTCCGTAAGCAGCCACAGAAAAAGAAAATGGGATACCGCACATACTCATAGCAAGAATTTCATGGAGTGGTTTAGAGAGAAAGTTGATCTCAAGATTCAAGAAGGTGAAAATATAACGGATGATATCAAATGGTTATCAAAAGGACCATGTCATGTTGCTAAGAAGTTCAGTGGCTACTCTGTTAATGGCTATAGGTTCCACACCATGAAACGAGAGAAAAATGGGGTAACTCAAAATAGTGGAGTCACCTTAACAGCTTTAACGCATAGTTTTGCTAGTAGTAGAGATCAAAATCCTGTTATGGGTATGGCTCGTTAGAAGATATTATTGAGATATCTTATCATAGTCACTTTAGTGTTGTCTTGTTTAGATGTGTGTGGTTTCATTCGGAAAAGGATGATTTTGGGATGAATGTCGTGAATAAGAATATTTCACAAAGAGAATCGTTCATCTTGGCATCTCAAGCACATCAAGTTTTTTTTATTGAGGATCCGATTAGAGAGGGTTGGCATTATGCTATTCAAAATCTTCCTAGAGAACTTTCCGATGGTACAATATATGGCTTTTTCTTTGGTATTCGATATGAATTCGTGTCCTATATTGAACTACAATGCATGTGTTTAATTCATGATTTATCGTCTCATAAAATATATCTTTACAGTTTTTTATTTTTATAATATATAATAATGTTGATTGTCTCATTTCCCCCCCCCCCTTGTAGATGAAAAGGAATAGAGCCAAGCTTACTGTTGGACAACGTCGTCAGATTCCACCTTATGAAAGGCAACGATTAGAGAATTTGAGGCTTAACGAAGAAAGAATGAAAGCAAAAGGGTTTGGAAGTTTGGCAAACAAGGTACTACTCGACAAAACTCAGGAGATTCTCAGTGGATGGAGAGATGATGAAATATTTTCATCTGAAGACGAGTACTTCACATCAGACTATGAGGGTGATGACGAGGAGAACGAAACTAATAATGATGCGCGGCAAGATACTATGGAGGTATGTGGTTTTTGCTACGAGGCTTTTTCTAAAGAAATTATTAGTGTTATTATTTTTATCGAGCTGTTCACGAGCTTTTCGAGCCGAGCTTGGTTTTGCTCAAGCTCGCTTGTTAAGGTTCCGAGCCGAGCCCGAGTTCGAGCCGAGCCTCAACGAACTGAGCTTTGATCGAGCTTGGACTGAGCCGAGCTCCAACTGTTCGCGAGCCGGCTCGCTTGATAAGTACCCCTAGTTGTGATGCTGGGTTTAGGGTGGAAAGGAGAGGGAGGGTGGGGGTTGTGAAGAAATGGTGAGGGGAGAGAAATAAGGTAGTCAAGGGGTGTTTGTGAAGGTAGATTAAGTGTAATTAGTTTGAATTAGTGGGTAATAAAATTTCATTTTTTGTTTTAGCCGTGCAAAGCCTGTAATCCTCCACTAACTTTAGAAACCTCACTGTGGTTATGATGTCATTAACAATACTGCTTAATACAAGCAAAAATCGGTTTTTTTCATTTTAAAATATAAAACAAAATAGGATAGAATAAATTCACACATATATCAAATGTTATGCTTATTTCTTTAACTTTTTCATGAGGTAAATAGTGACAGAACTTTTTTGGCGAATACCCAACCCGGTAAATATCCAAATTCAGTAGGTTAGTAAAGATGGTGGTGAGTGTTGGTGGATGTAGTACAGATGGTGGGAATTGATTAATTTAGATTAATATTTAAATATTATTTGGTTTAAAAAAATACTAAGTATGGTTATGTTATCATAATTTATTGTAACAAGTATTTTGTTACAACCTAAAATAGAAAGTTTAACAAGTAGATCGTTACAGAACTTAATTATCATTGAAACCAAACAAGCCCCAAGTCTATTCATAGTTAGGGATGTTATAACGGGTTGTCGGTACATGTCTAGGTTAATTTCATTTTAGGTTGTATTAGGTTGTCTTATTTGACTGATCAGACCAGGTCAGTTCGGGAACTGGTCAGAACAAGTTGTCTTACTTTTGGGAACAGTTCAGGTTCAGTACATTAACAAGCAGTTCAAAATCAGTTCAGTCTAATGCCATGTATCTTTGGCCTGAAATTTATGGTACTTCAATTGAGTTCAATTCAAACAGTTTCAGTTCTGTTCATACAATTTCAGTTCAATTCAATTCAGACAAGTTTATTTCAATTTTACACTACATTTCAGTTCAGTTCAGACAGTTTCAGTTCAGTTCTGACAACTTCAATTCAATTCGAGCAATTTCGGTTATACTTAGTTCGGTTCGGTTCCATTTCGGACCAAAAACCAAGGCCTAATACGGTTCAAGTTAATACAAGTTGCTGACATGAAACGGTGTGGTGTATTTGAGGTTGGATTCAGGTTAAATCGATTTTGTTGAAGTGTTCTTACGATCAAAATTGATTTCATTTTCGGGTAAATACCTCATTTTTATTGTCACACTAATTTATATTTTAAATCGTATGGTAGATTGGGCCAACAAATTTTTCTCGGGTTCATGTGTCCATTGTATCGATTTGTAATCAATGTTTATGAAATCTAAACCTTAGTAAACTTGTCTCGATTTATACAAAATTAAGTCATACGTTAGGTTAATTTTAGTTCAGATTTAATATAGTTAGATTCAATTTAACTATGGTAAATTTACGTATCCTTCAAAAAAAGAAAAAGGTTAATTTAAAAAACATGTTGGTTTTAATTAAGTTCAGTTCATACATTTTGTGGGTTTGCTTCAGGTCATTTCAGTTCGGACCATTTCAATACAAGTTACTAATTAACGGGTCAATAATAGTACTAATTGCTTTCAGTTCATGTCAATTTCATGTTACGGGCCATTTTTAGTTCAAACTAGTTCGTTTTAGATCACAATTAACCCAACCTCAAACAAACATTTCAACGAAAAAAAGGGCGGGGGGGGGAATATCATATTTGCCAAACCAAGAGTGATTTCCATAACTAGAGTTGGTAACAAGAAAAATTCCACTAGTGTTGGTATTTGGTAACAAGAAAAATTCCACTAGTGTTGTGTAAAAACTAATTCCATATTTTAGTGCTCAAGTTTGGATGCACAAAGCTAGTTTATTACTTGCCTTCACGTTCTTAGAAATTTAATAAAAACGCTAGTTAAAACAAGCATAATATTTTCGATCTTAGGGTTGAGAGAAAGAAATTAGATTTTGAACTGAACTGAATTGAATTGAACTAAATAGAACCTAATTGACCTAATTAAAACCAGTTTGGGAAATCATTTCCACACCAACAAAAAGATAAATAAAATCAAGATGCCAAACCCTAATACACAAGCAGCCGCAACAAAGGGAAAGTAAATATCTTTTTTTTCCTTTTTTTTAGTGGAAAGAGGAATCGTTGGATCATCAAAATTAAAATGGCGTTCATGCACATGTACTTTGTTTTGATTATTAAACAATAATTAATTGTAATAATAATTTAATACAGATCTGTAACAATGACTTTAATACTAATTTTGTACAGATCTATCAAGAGAATTGGATCCATAGGATCAACAATGCACAGGTAATCAGCCTCGTTTCTGAGCTTTTGGAAGCTTGAGGGCGAACCTATATATTAGGGCCCTAATTAGGTCCAAGTTTTTTAAATATTTGATTTTTCAATCCAGACCAAAAAATAAACAGTTGTTTGGTTCGAATATTTTGAAGTTTTTATTTTCGGTCTGGACCGCGAATAATTTTATTTTTTGGGTTTTACATAACTAATAACATAAAATTTAATTTTAAAATATTTTTATGTACTTTTTATGGATCTTATATCAAAAATTTATTATTACATTATTAATAGCTATATTTTCTTATATATTAGAGAGAATGGAGATGTGAGAGAGAGAGAGATAGAGATTTGGTGTATTAGAGGAGATGGAGGGATGAGAGAATTGAAGACAGAGAATGAAGAGTTGAGAAAATTTTGCAATCCAATTGACTTTAAACTTGAGAATTTCAAATGACATGATTTGATTTATAATAGGATTAATTGATAGGAGCAGGCCCAACTATGGCCCCCCTTCCATAATAGATCCCAACTTTGGACTATCCCACACAGGTCCCAACTTTTATACCCATTTTACACGCGTGGACCTTATTGACTGGTAACCTGATGTAGCCTGATGAGAATGTAATTCTCCTTTAATTTCGTTTTTAAAATATTTATCCATTGTTAGCTTGCTTATGTCTCCCTCCAAAACACTAATACCTATAAAAACCATCAAAACAATAACTCCCTCCTCTCTTCCCAAGCAACTGTCGGAATTCTTCTCTTCCCCCTTCAATTTTACTTAATTTTTCTGTAGTTCTGGGCACTCTTCAATTGCGCAAGTTGGTGTGGCCTGATTTTGGAAGTTTGACATCGCAACAACGCAATTCTCAATATCATACTCAATTCTGGGTAAGTTTTAAATTTGAGAACTTTAATGTTTTGAATTTCGTAATTTTAAGGTTAAGTGCACTTTGTTAAGTGAACTCTGTGAAAGGTAGAATTTTTCTTGAATATGTGGTTAAGTGCACTCTGTGAAAGGTAGAATTTTTATTATTTTGCCAAATTTTATGACTTTGGGTTCCATTATTGTTGTTTATGCATTTGGATTATAATTGTTGTTGTTGTTTGATGAATCACTGAGATTCAATTGCCTGTGGTGTAATGTATGTGCTGGATTTACTATATGCTTTCAGGTGGTAGTTTGTAATGGCTGCAAAATCATACAATATGTCTGATTACAATGAAGCTTTGGAAGAGATGCAAGAACTCAATCCTGATGCTGTTGTGGGTTTCAAAAGCTATAATCCTAGGTTGTTTTGCATAGCTTTCATGGACACCAACACAAATGTGGATGTGGTTGTCAACAATCTAGCAAAGACCTTTAATGGATATATTATCCAGGCTAGAACCAAGCACCTCATTTATATGCTTGAAGAAATTAGGACTTCACTCATGCAGAGGCTGGTTGTAAAAAGACAAGAAATGGAGAAGAGCCAAGTTCAAGTCTGCCCTAGGATCCAAGTTAAGCTTGAGAAATCCAAAGAATTAGCTGCCCTGTGTCACCCAATACCATCTTCAGCTACTGTCTTCCAAGTGGGGTATCAAATGGACACCCTATCTGTTGACTTAGAGGCCAGATCTTACACATGTAGGAGATGGAATATAACTGGGATCCCTTGTGCCCATGCAGTGGCTTGTCTCTTCATGTACCACTACAAAGCAGAGGATTATGTAGCTGATTGGTACAAGAGAGATACCTACCTAAGAGCCTACAACAATTCAATCCCTCCCTGTGTAGGTGAAAGGCACTGGCCTAAACTAGATTGCCCTCTACAGCCACCCCCAATCAAGGTAGGGCCAGGCAGACCAAGGAAAAATAGGATCAAGGATCCTTTTGAAAACCCAAAGAAGCCTGGTAAGCTGACCAAACATGGGGTTGAGATACATTGCAGTGTGTGCAAAGGCAAGGGTCACAACAAAAGAAGATGTCCAAACAAGGACAATGCAGGCCCTCAGCAAAAAAGGCAACAAACTGGCCAATCATCCAATCAGGCTTCCACATCAGCCCAGCCCACTCCACTCCTTCAACTCAACAAAGTACATCAGCCCAACCCACTCCTTCAGCTCAAGAACTGAATGTGACTGCCCAACCATCAAGAACTGGCAGAAATGGCAGAACCATAACAGGAGGAAGGGGGTCTAGAGGAAGAGGAGGCAGGGTCACAACAAGGGGTGCTGGAACTGGTGGCATAAGAGGTGGTGGAAGGAATGGGGGTAGGGAAAGGGTAAGTTTTGTTTATTACTCTCATAAAATTCGGGCATATCATATGTGCATAATTAACATCATTTATGTACACAGGTACCAGCAGGGGTTGGTGTTTGGTTGAGCAATAATGGTTCAACTTATGTGAATGGAAGACTACAAACAGCTCTAGGAAGCCAAGCATCGAGTTAATTATGTCCAGTGGCACTTGTAGCCAAACATCATTTTGAACTTGGGTTTATGTCACCCTTTTGACCCTAACAATAGGCTTGCTTATGTTATCTTTTGGATTTTGTAAACAGTTGTGTGTGTGTTTTGCCAATACAAGAAGGTTTGGTTTATGATGAATCTCTTTAATGTGATGCTTGTATATTATATTTCATTGAGTTGAGTTATGATGAACACAAACAAAAACAACATCCTTTACAAACAGCAACCATGAGGTGCAAAAAAGGGCTTCATTTCATTTCATAACCAAAAGGCAAACAATCCATTACATATCCATTTGTTTGCATAACATCTTTTTTTGACCCTAACAACTAAGCTAAAAAAACAGCAACAATTACAAACAGCAACCAAGATAATCCTAAGCCTATCATAGCATATTTTTCTCCCTTGGCATTCTTCACAGCTTCAACACGCATTTTCATCATTTCTCCCTTCATCTCTTGCAGTGCTGCCTCCATCTTGTCTTTCTTCAATTTCAGTTTGTTGAATTTTTCCTCCACCACCTTAAACTGCAATTCTAGGTCTGAAACAGTTGTGTATTGCTCCAACAATTTTGTTTGCAAATCCTCACACCCACTGCAAGGTCCAGCACCACAATTAAGCTCCCGTTGAAAGAAACCACAACCAGAGGGGCCCTGCATTCAATTCAATTCGAACCCTAATTTGTTACCCTCAAACCATTAAAACCCTAAACCCGAAAAAGGAAAAAAAGTGAGGCAAAATTTACTAATGAAACAATGAAATTCAAAGACATAATCTTTTAACAACTTACAAGCCACATTGAGCACCCATAAAATCTCCTTCCAAAATTCAATGTATTTTTGCAAGTCCTAATTATCGCAGGAATCTCATGGTTGCACTTCACGGGGATGTTTCTTGCACTTGCCCTTGAATTAATTGACCTAGAACCACTAGAGATTTGCGCTGCCATTGGAGAAGATTTGAAGGAAAAGATTTGAGCTTTCTACAGGGGAAGGGGGAAATGCACAGACAATATAAGAAAGGGGGAAAAGGGAGGGAAAAATGCCATGTGAGTCAACTAAAAACGTCACGTGACTAATGTTCACCGGTATTAGCAGGTTAATGACCAGAAAGGTCCACGCGTATCAAATAGGTATAAAAGTTGGGACCTGTGTGGGATAGTCCAAAGTTGGGATCTATTATGGAAAGGAGGCCATAGTTAGGCCTGCTCTTATCAATTTTTCATTTATAATATCAGATCCCCTATGAAATGAAGTAGTTTTAAGATGACCAATGATTGTGGGTCAATTCCAGATTTCAAATTCTTAATCATCCAAATATATTACATAGGATTAGAGTGAAGCAAAAGAGAAACAAAGTTAATAAAAATTAAACAACGCATCAGTCACATTTTTTTATTACTTGATCAGTTTTAACTACTAGTGTTTATAGGCGGTTAACCGTCCCGTAACTACATTTTCGGTTCGGTAACCTGAAGTTTCGGTCCGCCATCTTGTAAACATCAAAACGCCTGCCAAAGGTGACATCTGTAGGTATCCATTTAACAGAGTATGTCATGTCATATGCCTTTCCATCTTCAACAGCCTTAGCAGTTAGCACCATCTTGAGTGAGGTTAACATGAATGATCTGAGAAAATGGGAGTTATAAGAAAGATTGTCACCAAAGAAATATAGATATGAGGAGAAAAACCGGAAAAAAAAAGAGGAAAAAAAAAAACATAAAGCACCACATAACCTGATTTCCATTGTATTTAATAATGAAGTTTTTGTGCATGTACAGCCTACTGAGATGCCAAGTCTCTATCATGATCTACAAAAGAATTGGACATATCATGGTACCGAACAACACATGGACACCGAAAAGTTCATTGCAAAAAGGTTCAAAAAATATGCAAACAAGCAAACAGTTTTCAATGATCAAGAGCAATATTTCCAAGCTGCACTGAAGCTCAAGAGATTATTCGATCTAGATATGGTGATCCCTAAGATAGGTTAGAATTTTTTATCTTAAATTTTATAATGTGATAGTTTTATCCAAATTTGATTATAACATTGACTTTAAATAGATAAATGCAGCTAGTGGTAGCCCAATTGATACATGCACCAGATTTGGGTTGGATTGGGAGAGAGTTAGTTCAACAGAATTCACACAACATCATGTGTCATACAACAGGGTCAGCGTTTTGGCTCAAGGTGGTAGAAAAGGACGGGATCAGTTACTTGGTCGAAGTGCAAATGAAAGTTGATTCTGATCTCAACAAGATAGAGCCGAATGAAGAGAATTCAACCGTTTACAATATAGCTGACAGCTTTTTAGTTTAGAATTCAGTTGTTATGCATGCTTGTTATGTGAAGGCAAACTATTCAGCTTTCATTACTCATGGACAGAAAGACAGTATTATGCCAAGGATTATAGATGAAAATGGACAAAAACCTAGTTTCACAATCATTTAGGTACATACAACAACTTTCATGTGTTTTACTAAATTCTAATCAATCATATCTTTCAATTTGGAGAAGCTGCATAGTAGACAAGTAGAACAACTGATAGCTAATATCGTGTGTGATACTATGATTGAGAATAGATTCTTAGACATATTGTATGCAACTACTTCATTTCATCTTCTGCCCAAAAAATAAGAACATAAAAAAATATTTTATCGCTTCACACTTGACAAAAATAGTGCTGCTAACAGTGCCAAGAGTCAGAACACATCATGCGAGCCATGAAATAAAAGAGTCTTCTTGTTGAGGCCAACACCACACAAATTACAAGCAAACTTTATGAAAAAGAAGCATAAAACTAAGAAAAAAACTAACAGCAGAGTACTAGTCGATTTAGTTAAAACATGGAAGACAAACTTTCAGAAACCAGCTAGCACAAAACGCAGCCAAAGAATGGTATGTTACTAAGCAATTCATTAAAATACCTCATAACAAGCTCTAATTGAATTTCAATGAAATAAGGGAATGAAAAAGGGTAGAAAGGTCTACAAAAGATCAGCTACAAAAGAGCATTTAGCATTGAGCCTTGATATTGTAATCAACAAGCATAATATTTTCGATCTTAGGGTTGAGAGAAGGAAATTAGATTTTGAACTGAACTGAATTGAATTGAACTGAATAGAACCTAATTAACCTAATTAAAACCAGTTTGGGAAATCATTTCCACACCAACAAAAAGAAAAATAAAATCAAGATGCCAAACCCTAATACACAAGCAACCGCAACAAAGGGAAAGAAAATATCCTTTTTTTTCCTTTTTTTTTTGAGTGGAAAGAGGAATCTACTTTTTGAGTGGAAAGAGAAATTGTTGGTTCATCAAAATTGAAATGGCGTTCATGCACAGGTTCTTTGTTTTGATTATTAAACAATAATTAATTGTAATAATAATTTAATACAGATCTATAACAATGACTTTAATCCTAATTTTGTATAGATCTATCAAGAGAATTGGATCCATAGGATCAACAATGCACAGGTAATCAGCCCCGTTTCTGAGATTTTGGAAGCATGAGGGCGAACCTATATATTTGGGCCCTAATTAGGTCCAAGTTTTTTAAATGTTTGATTTTTCAGTCCAGACCGAAAAATAAACAGTTGTTTGGTCCGAATATTTTGAAGTCTTTATTTTCGGTCTGGGCCGCGAATAATTTTATTTTTTGGCTTCTACATAACTAATAACATAAAATTTAATTTTAAAATATTTTTATGTACTTTTTATGGATATTATATCAAAAATTTATTATTACATTATTAATAGCTATATTTTTTTATATATTAGAGAGAATGGAGATGTGTGAAAGAAAGAGTGATAGAGATTTGGTGTATTAGAGGAGATGGAGGGATGAGAGAATTGAAGAAAGAGAATGAAGAGTTGAGAAAATTTTGCAATCCAATTGACTTTAAACTTGAGAATTTCAAATGACATGATTTGATTTATAATATCAGATCCCCTATGTAATATGTAGTTTTAAGATGACCAATGATTGTGAGTCAATTCTAGATTTCAAATTCTTAATCATCCAAATATATTACATAGGATTAGAGAGAAGCAAAAGAGAAACAAAGTTAATAAAAATTAAACAACACATCAGTCACATTTTTTTATTACTTGATCGGTTTTAACTACTAGTGTTTATGGGCGGTTAACCGTCCCGTAACTACATTTTCGGTTCGGTAACCTGAAGTTTCGGTCCGCCATTTTGTAAACATCAAAACGCCTGCCAAAGGTGACTGTAGGTATCCATTTAACAGAGTATGTCATGTCATACGTCTTTCCATCTTCAACAGCCTTTGCAGTTAGCACCATCTTGAGTGAGGTTAACATGAATGATCTGAGAAAATGGGAGTTATAAGAAAAAAAAACATAAAGCACCACATAACCTGATTTCCATTGTATTTAATAATGAAGTTTTTGTGCATGTACAGCCTACTGATATGCCAAGTCTCTATCATGATCTACAAAAGAATTGGACATATCATGGTACCGAACAACACATGGACACCGAAAAGTTCATTGCAAAAAGGTTCAAAAAATATGCAAACAAGCAAACAGTTTTCAATGATCAAGAGCAATATTTCCAAACTGCACTGAAGCTCAAGAGATTATTCGATCTGGATATGGTGATCTCTAAGATAGGTTAGAATTGTTTATCTTTAATTTTATAATGTGATAGTTTTATCCAAATTTGATTATAGCATTGACTTTAAATGGATAAATGCAGCTAGTGCTAGCTCAATTGTTACATGCACCAGATTTAGGTTGCATTGGGAGAGAGTTAGTTCAACAGAATTGACACAACATCTGTGTCATGCAACAGGGTCAGCGTTTTGGCTCAAGGTGGTAGAAAAGGACGGGACAGTTACTTGGTCGAAGTGCAAATGAAAGTTGATTCTGATCTCAACAAGATAGAGCCGAATGAAGAGAATTCAACCGTTTACAATATAGCTGACAGCTTTTTAGTTTAGAGTTCAGTTGTTATGCATGCTCGTTATGTGAAGGCAAACTATTCAGCTTTCATTACTCATGGACAGAAAGACAGTATTATGCCAAGGATTATAGATGAAAATGGACAAAAACCTAGTTTCACAATCATTTAGGTAGATACAACATGTGTTTTACTAAATTCTAATCAATCATATCTTTCAGTTCGGAGAAGCTGCATAGTAGACAAGTAGAACAACTGATAGCTAATATCGTGTGTGATACTATGATTGAGAATAGATTCTTAGACATATTGTATGCAACTACTTCATTTCATCTTCTGCCCAAAAAATAAGAACATAAAAAAACATTTTATCGCTTCACACTTGACAAAAATAGTGCTGCTAACAGTGCCAAGAGTCAGAACACATCATGCGAGCCATGAAATAAGAGAGTCGTTCTTGCTGAGGCCAACACCACACAAATTACAAGCAAACTTTATGAAAAAGAAGCATAAAACTAAAAAAACTAACAGCAGAGTACTAGTCGATTTAGTTAAAACATGGAAGACAAACTTTCAGAAACCAGCTAGCACAAAACGCAACCAAAGAATGGTATGTTACTAAGCAATTCATTAAAATACCTCATAACAAGCTCTAATTGAATTTCAATGAAATAAGGGAATAAAAAAGGGTAAAAAGGTACACAAAAGATCAGCTACAAAAGAGCATTTAGCATTGAGCCTTGATATTGTAATCAACAAGCATAATATTTTCGATCTTAGGGTTGAGAGAAGGAAAATAGATTTTGAATTGAACTGAATTGAATTGAACTGAATAGAACCTAATTGACCTAATTAGAACCAGTTTGGGAAATTATTTCCACACCAACAAAAAGAAAAATAAAATCAAGATGCCAAACCCTAATACACAAGCAACCGCAACAAAGGGAAAGTACATATATCGTTTTTTTTTGCTTCTTTTTTTGAGTGGAAAGAGGAATCTACTTTTTGAGTGGAAAGAGAAATCGTTGGATCATCAAAATTGAAATGGCGTTCATGCACAGTAACTTGGTTTTGATTATTAAACAATAATTAATTGTAATAATAATTTAATACAGATCTATAACAATGACTTGAATCCTAATTTTGTACAGATCTATCAAGAGAATTGGATCCATAGGATCAACAATGCACAGGTAATCAGCCCCGTTTCTGAGATTTTGGAAGCCTGAGGGCGAACCTATATATTAGGGCCCTAATTAGGTCCAAGTTTTTTAAATGTTTTATTTTTCAGTCCAGACTGAAAAATAAACATTTGTTTGGTCCGAATATTTTGAAGTTTTTATTTTCAGTCTGGACCGCGAATAATTTTATTTTTTGGCTTTTACATAACTAATAACATAAAATTTAATTTTAAAATATTTTTATGTACTTTTTATGGATATTATATCAAAAATTTATTATTACATTAATTAATAGCTATATTTTTATATATATTAGAGAGAATGGAGATGTGAGAGAGAGAGAGAGAGAGTGATAGAGTTTAAAATTAAGACTTATCAAATTGACATACAAGTCAAAGGAATCACCCATTATGATTTAATATCAACTCAAACAAGTTTAAAATTTAGACTGAGTATATAAATTTCATTTTCAAAGAATATACAACAAATCAGTCAAAATCAGAGAATTAAATAAGAAGTAATGAAAACAACCAAAAAATTTCTATGAAATGAGAAAGCAGTAAATATTTAAACAAGAAACAACAAATAGTAAACGAGATCCTTTCACGCATTTGAGTTTGAAAAAAAAATTGCTAATAAGAAAAGTAAGTAAAGTAAAAGTTGTTGAATGCTAACCTTTAAAGCAAAATAGTTTGCGTCTACATTTCAATCTAACACCAAGACAACTCATTAAATTACTTTTATTTTTAAAGAATACAAAACTTATTACCATAATTAAAGGCTAAATAAGGATTAGCATGAAAAAAAAAATATTAAAAGGAAAATATTTATAAATATAGATGGTCAAAAACGGTAAGAGAAATTTGAAGACAATTGAAATTAAACGTTTTTCAAAAGAGTATGTCAAAATATTAACAATAACAAAATTTGAAAGTCAGAAAATAACTCTAACATAGTATAAAATTTATTAAGTTCAGAGATCTAAAATATAATTTGGAATATAAATTCAAATTCGAAAGTTTTGTAAATAATAAAACAGATACGTAGTACTCACATAATAAACAACACTTAATTGAAAAAGAACAGAAAGTACATACTGTCTCACATAATAACATATACTATCAAGCAACTAACAAATAAAATAGAAGCAATGCAACACATAAGACTATATTAAAATAAAATTAAAGTTTATCTTTAAATTGCAAAACACAAAATAAATTAAACACACAACTAAACCGGGAAGGCTATAAATTACTTCGCTTTCGCTGCGCACTCTGATAAAAGAGAAAATAAATTACATGTAAGAGGCTCTGCAAATAAGATTAGCAAACTTGGTAGACTAATTCCACCAATAATACAAATAACTATACATATAACATATGCTCCATAAGTATGAAAGCACACCACATTCCCATAAGGCTTCCCTTTACTTACTCTACCCATAACACTCTCATTATAGTGAACAACTAAACTTAATTCTAAACAAATTTTATATCCTATGGCTAACTAATAATTCTAAAGAATCATTAGCAACTCTTTTTCAGAGTTTAGGAGCGTTTTGCTCTGATACCAACTGTAACACCCCAGAATTTCAAAGCGGAAATAAAGAAAGAAATAATAATAGTATTAATAGGACGATGGCGGAAACATCGTCTTCTGGGAATGTCACTACTACAAGAATAGTGTTTAAATAACTAAGTCATAAAAACAAGCATAAGTAAATACTATGAGTAAATTAATTACTTAGATTAAAATCGAAATGAGAAAACTATCTCAAACTAAAGAGAAGTCTAGAACTAAAACTCCTAATAGATTATTTCTCGCATCTCAACCCGAGCCCAAAATCAAAGAAAATCCCCATCAACTAAACCTGCAAAATATACAACAAATATCCACAATCAGTGGGGAGTAACTAGCAGTTCTCTCAGAACAAAAGAAATCAAAGCATGATTCAGACATAGATTAATAAGAAAGGAAATCATACAATCATTATAACAATAACATGCATCTAAAAACCATAAAGCTCATAGGTAATACAAGGGATCATCAATAATAAATAAACAAGATATAGTGAGTGAATAAAATCTAGAATGCATAAATAATAATAAATCAAGAATACAACAAGTTATTGAGTCAGAAACCGAACGCCAGTAAATCGCAATTCACTTCCTAAGGTTTGTCATATCGCAATCTCCAGGTCAGTCTATGGGCTTACGTTCCCCACTGCCTGTGTCTAAGAATGGCCAAACTCCCGATGCAGGGTAGAACATGCAGAACTCCCTGACCTCTCGGACGACAACAATTAACCCAGGTGTACCCCTAGTTCGCAAACCAGGTGGTTGGCATGTTCTTCACCGGGGACTACATCTATCCCACTGGATATTCTTATCTCAAAATAAAATCATGCATATCATCAAAGTATCATTCATCTTAAAAATATTCATCAAAAGGGATGCTACCCGGCCTTATACCCATAATTCATCAAAACAAACTGTTCATAATTCCTCAAAATTAATAACTTACAAGCTTTCAACAAATGCCTCTCACGTACAATAAACACTTGAACATTTCTAAACATCAACAATGATATTAAACTAGTTTTTACAGCACGAACAATTCAATCAAAAATGCATCACCAATTAACTCCAAAACTTATTCATTAAAAGAGTAGTAACAACTAATCATTTTCTTTCATAAATCAAACATGAACATAAGGATACCCAATAATACATACTACATCCTACTGAACATCAGCAACCATGAACATAATAAATTACAAATTATTTCTGATTAACAAGCTCTCAAATAATTTAAAAGAGTATCCTCAATTTCTCAACATAAACCCAATAATAATTATTAAACTAATAATTTCGAGCAGTAAAATCACACAAAAATTATCATATGACCCTAATGGCTCTACTGACATGGTACAATTTTTATTTATAATTTTCGGACTCCAAAAGTAATTTTAAAAGTTAATATACAGATTACTCAATAAAGCCAATATAATAACTAAAACTATAAATAAATTCCCAAAAATAACCAACAATTTACAAAACATGCATAAACTCACGGAAATACATATTATACAAAGAAATGAATTTTTCGGCCTCCAGAAATAATTTTCATGATTTATATACTGACAGCAACGAAATTACAAAAACAGATATATCAATTAAATAAACCAGTACACAGTAGGCAAAAATTATTCTAAGGCATGGAATACATACTACGCATACAACATGATCTAAGAAAAATAATTTCAGCAATTTTAACATCTTTTAATAATTATTATGCAATTTAGCCAAAAACGCACAAAACACCAATTAAATCAAATAAATACCAAAAATCATACGAAAATTATTTTTCTCTTTACAGTACTCACACAGCATGCATCAAGTATATTCATGTCAAATTTCGTCAATAATTTCATTCGAAAAGTATTTTAAATAATTCCTAGCGTAATAATCTAATACCGAATAATACCCTAATCACTATGGTTCTAAGATAACTACTAGTTACCTGGAACGTCGGGAGGAGAGCTGAGTCTAAAGAGATAGTTAAGAGCTACGAATACAATCCAATTCCTCTTCTAACCCCAAGGCACAACGAACGAGAATTGAAGCAACCAGTCACTTGGCATTTTCTTCTTGAACGTTGAAAAATCTCATTTCACACTGCTCTGTTCCGACCATGATTCCCGGTGATCAAAAGCTCATATTCTAAATCTCTCCGGTCATAGTGTAGAACAAGATGTTATAAACGTTCTATCCAAATTTGAAGATGATCCAACGGTTAGATCTCCGGCTACGGTTATTTTCGTGAAGGTGTGACAGGAAAAACCGGGTTGAAACTTTCTATTCTTTTCCTCTTCCTTTTCTCTCTTTCTTTTCTTGAAAACGGTGAGGGTTAAATGCAAATGATGCTGAACCTCTTTTAATAAAAATCAGAATTTTATGGCAAGGAAAAATGAAGGGTTTAGGAGAATGATTAGGGGGGGTTATGGGGGTTACAATCTACCAAGAGTCACCAATTAAAAGAAATGAAATAAAAGAGGAGAAACTTCTTCCTTCTCCCTCCCCATAGCCGGCTGTCCAAGCCCAAGTACACCAAGAAGATTTCGGCCAAAGTCATCAAAGGTCCATGCATCAAAAGTCCGTCACGCGATAAATCGATAAATTCCTAAATCGCGCCTCAACTTTGAAAATACTTAATAATGAAAATAACTCTAATAAATTATATTATAATTATAAATATAATAAACACATTAGCACGCCACATGCGATGCAACATTTCATCACCCAAGTCGGTCCAACAACGTTACAAAAACGCTACGCGACAAAACAACATCCTAAACGCCTAAACAAATAACGAAATTAATATAACCTTAAAAATAAATAACTAACAACTTAAAATAAATATATATATATAAACATATCACAACATATAAATATATATACACATTTTCACAACACGTTCCAAAATAATTTAAATAATAAATTAAACATTTTTACGAAAAAAAAATATCGTTTTAATCTAAACACACACCAAAAATAAAGGGTGAAAATTACGGGGTGTTACAGAGAAGCAAAAGAGAAACAAAGTTAATAAAAATTAAACAACACATCAGTCACATTTTTTTATTACTTGATCAGTTTTACTAGTGTTTATGGGCGGTTAACCGTCCCGTAACTACATTTTCGGTTCGGTAACATGAAGTTTCGGTCCGCCATTTTGTAAACATCAAAACGCCTGCCAAAGGTGACATCTGTAGGTATCCATTTAACAGAGTATGTCATGTCATACGCCTTTCCATCTTCAACAGCCTTTGCAGTTAGCACCATCTTGAGTGAGGTTAACATGAATGATCTGAGAAAATGGGAGTTATAAGAAAGATTGTCACCAAAGAAATATAGATATGAGGAGAAAAATCGGAAAAAAAAAGGAAAAAAAAACATAAAGCACCACATAACCTGATTTCCATTGTATTTAATAATGAAGTTTCTGTGCATGTACAGCCTACTGAGATGCCAAGTCTCTATCATGATCTACAAAAGAGTTGGACATATCATGGTACCGAACAACACATGGACACCAAAAAGTTCATTGCAAAAAGGTTCAAAAAATATGCAAACTAGCAAACAATTTTCAATGATCAAGAGCAATATTTCCAAGCTGCACTGAAGCTCAAGAGATTATTCGATCTGGATATGGTGATTCCTAAGATAGGTTAGAATTTTTTATCTTTAATTTTATAATGTGATAGTTTTATCCAAATTTGATTATAACATTGACTTTAAATGGATAAATGCAGCTAGTGCTAGCTCAATTGACACATGCACTAGATTTGGGTTGCATTGGGAGAGAGTTAGTTCAACAGAATTCACACAACATCTGTGTCATGCAACAGGGTCAGCGTTTTGGCTCAAGGTGGTAGAAAAGGACGGGATCAGTTACTTGGTCGAAGTGCAAATGAAAGTTGATTCCCGATCTCAACAAGATAGAGCCGAACGAAGAGAATTCAACCGTTTACAATATAGCCGATGCCTTTTTAGTTTAGAGTTCGGTTGTTATGCATGCTTGTTATGTGAAGGCAAACTATTCAGCTTTTCATTACTCATGGACGAAAAGACAGTATTATGCCAAGGATTATAGATGAAAATGGACAAAAACCTAGTTTCACAATCATTTAGGTAGATACAACAACTTTCATGTGTTTTACTAAATTCTAATCAATCATATCTTTCAGTTCGGAAAAGCTGCATAGTAGACAAGTAGAACAACTGATAGCTAATATTGTGTGTGATACTATGATTGAGAATAGATTCTTAGACATATTGTATGCAACTACTTCATTTCATCTTACGCCCAAAAAATAAGAACATAAAAAAAACATTTTATCGCTTCACACTTGACAAAAATAGCGCTGCTAACAGTGCCAAGAGTCAGAACACATCATGCGAGCCATGAAATAAGAGAGTCGTTCTTGCTGAGGCCAACACCACACAAATTACAAGCAAACTTTATGAAAAAGAAGCATAAAACTAAAAAAAAAACTAACAGCAGAGTACTAGTCGATTTAGTTAAAACATGGAAGAGAAACTTTCAGAAACCAGCTAGCACAAAACGCAACCAAAGAATGGTATGTTGCTAAGCAATTCATTAAAGGGATAGTATCTCAGATAACCCTGACTTATAGGCATTTTTCCAATATAACCCTGACTTTGGCAGGCTTGTCTCCGATAACCCTGAACTTGATTTTTGTCATTAAATTGGACGGAATATGTCACGCCGTTAACTAGACCCTAACTGGGTTTGACTTTTGCTGAATTCATCTCTTTCTCTCTCTTGTTCTTCATCTCTTCTCTCTCTTGTTCTTCATCTCTTCTAGATCAATCAATTCTTCCGAATTCTTGGCTTCTAAATGAATCACACTCGATGAAGTAAACAGTGAGGTTTAAATTGCCTCAAAATTTCAATCAAAATTTACGAATTCAAGTCATGCGTTGCAATCTCCAAAAGGGGTTTTTTCCTTGTAAATTTGAACTTGGGTTTTTCTTGTAAAATTGTTGAATTACAGCAGCAGCAGGAGAGAGGGAAAGAAGTGGAAATTCAATGTCGACACTACCAAATTCAATGGAAAATAAAGCAAGTCCTCCTGGCACGTACACAACTATACACTGAATCATGGGTATCCGACATCCCTCCATCTCGTATTCTAATGGGTTTCGATTCCTCCTACTTCTAGTTCATTATTAATTTTCCATATCCTTACCCTTACAGAAGCAAGAAGTCTCCTTACTATAACAATTTAATAATGGAAAGTGGTTTTTTCCCATGCGGCCATGCTCCCTCCAATTCCAAATCAAAGTTCAAGATTTAATTTGTAATGGCTGCTCAGGTCTACTCCTTCACAAAATTAGATCCTCCAAAATTCTCAAAATTAAGGCACTATCTTCAGTTTCCAAGGTTTTTCCCTCTTAAGTTTCAACACATACATCCTCCATGTTCCTTTATTGAATCTCTCAAAGTCGATAAGAGGAAGGGTTCCAAGCCCAAATCTTCTGTCTTCGTCGAAAATGATTGAGTTGCCGAACACCCTCGTTATATGAGTATATCGCACAATTTTATGTTAATCTAACATATATATAAGCTGAGTGGAGCAGCTGGAAAAGAGAGTTTCAAGAAGAGGAAAGCAAACCATTTTACAGCTGCTAGCTTGCTTGTTCATCAATGGCAACACAGGAAGAAAATACTAGAATGATTGAAGAGAGAGAAGAGCTCATGATTCCCTCAAATGGTGGTAAAATTCCAGAACTAAAAATGGCCCATTTCCTTAAATTAACTTTAGACCCCAGAAATCAAATTCTTCCCAAACACCCATTTCAGTCTCTCTCCTCAAAACTCAACATCAAACATCAAAACCCATTTCATTAATGAGGGATAATGAGTTAATTATGGGGTTAGCTGAAAAATGGTGCACCGAAACTAACACATTTGTGTTTACATGGGGTGAATGTACCATTACTTTGGAAGATGTGATGATCTAGAAGAGATGAAGAACATGATAGAGAAGAGATGAAGAACAAGAGAGAGAAAGAGATGAATTCGAAGAAAAGTCAAACCCGATTCTCGGTCTAGTTAACGGCATGACAAATTCCGTCCAGTTTAATGACAAAAATCAAGTTCAGGGTTATCGGAGACAGGCCTGCCAAAGTCAGGGTTATATTGGAAAAAGACCTATAAGTCAGGGTTATCTGAGATAATATCCCTTCATTAAAATACCTCATAACAAGCTCTAATTGAATTTCAATGAAATAAGGGAATGAAAAAGGGTAGAAAGGTACACAAAAGATCAGCTACAAAAGAGCATTTAGCATTGAGCCTTGATATTGTAATCAACAAGCATAATATTTTCGATCTTAGGGTTGAGAGAAGGAAATTAGATTTTGAACTGAACTGAATTGAATTGAACTGAAT
The DNA here is from genome assembly GCA_947646795.1 of Beta lomatogona. Taxonomy (NCBI): domain Eukaryota; kingdom Viridiplantae; phylum Streptophyta; class Magnoliopsida; order Caryophyllales; family Amaranthaceae; genus Beta; species Beta lomatogona. The sequence continues at coordinate 46,916 of CANSNZ010000136.1, read as the reverse complement.
AGAACCTAATTGACCTAATTAAAACAAGTTTGGGAAATCATTTCCACACCAACAAAAAGATAAATAAAATCAAGATGCCAAATCCGAATACACAAGCAACCGCAACAAAGGGAAAGTAAATATCCTTTTTTCCTTCTTTTTTTTAGTGGAAAGAGGAATCTACTTTTTGAGTGGAAAGAGAAATCGTTGGATCATCAAAATTGAAATGGCGTTCATGCACAGATACTTTGTTTTGATTATTAAACAATAATTAATTGTAATAATAATTTAATATAGATCTATAACAATGACTTTAATCCTAATTTTGTACAGATCTATCAAGAGAATTGGATCCATAGGATTAACAATGCACAGGTAATCAGCCCCGTTTCTGAGATTTTCGAAGCCTGAGGGCGAACCTATATATTAGGGCCCTAATTAGGTCCAAGTTTTTTAAATGTTTGATTTTTCAGTCCAGACCGAAAAATAAACAGTTGTTTGGTCCGAATATTTTGAAGTTTTTATTTTCGGTCTGGACCGCGAATAATTTTATTTTTTGGCTTTTACATAACTAATAACATAAAATTTAATTTTAAAATATTTTTATGTACTTTTTATGGATATTATATCAAAAATTTATTATTACATTATTAATAGCTATATTTTTTTATATATTAGAGAGAATGGAGATGTGAGAGAGAGAGATAGAGATTTGGTGTATTAGAGGAGATAGAGGGACGAGAGAATTGAAGAAAAAGAATGAAGAGTTGAGAAAATTTTGCAATCCAATTGACTTTAAACTTGAGAATTTCAAATGACATGATTCGATTTATAATATCAGATCCCCTATGTAATATGTAGTTTTAAGATGACCAATGATTGTGGGTCAATTCCAGATTTCAAATTCTTAATCATCCAAATATATTACATAGGATTAGAGAGAAGCAAAAGAGAAACAAAGTTAATAAAAATTAAACAACACATCAGTCACATTTTTTTATTACTTGATCAGTTTTAACTACTAGTGTTTATGGGTGGTTAACCGTCCCGTAACTACATTTTCGGTTCGGTAACCTGAAGTTTCGGTCCGTCATTTTTGTTAACTGTTACAGTTGGCGGTTTACCTGTTCTTCGGTACGGTTTTCCGGTTAACCATTCACTATTACTCTAAGTTTTATTAATTTATATATTAGATTTTCACTGCCAACATAAAAGTTTAGAAGCTGGTGATCGAAAAGTTCACTGCCAACATTTTGATTATTCAACTTTTTTTTTTGTATTTTGGAGACAAAAGTTGGTGAAAAATGAGTCAAATTTTGGTTGCTAATTTTAATGGTGTTGCAAGCTTTTGTGTAGAACATTCCATTTCAACGTTAGAAGGTCAATTTATATATGAAAATAAATAGAGGTATCGATTTAGTCCATTAGTTTATTTCTGGTTCGAACCAAAGAATTCAGTTTAATTCAATTCATTTGACTTTCATTATTTTTTCCCCTAAATTGATTATGTTACAACTTTTTCATTTTCAGATTCTATCTAATGTAGTTGATTGAAATTTTAGATTAGCTTAGTTCAGCTGCATTTGTCTTAAGGTATTTTAGTTTAACCAATATCAAATAAAATAATTATTCTTTGCTTACATTTATGAATACAAGAAAGTTTTTTATTATTATTATTATTATTATTATTATTATTATTATTATTATTATTATTATTATCAATTTTCCTCCCTAGTAAAAATACGAAGATGATATTCGTATGTCATTTGTAGTATTTTCTTAGAGTTTATTACAATGTACAAAGTATAAATTTTACGAAATATGAATGAGTTTTTTTCAATGAATATTTATTCCCTCCGTCCCTAGATAGAGTTCTCATTTTTCTATTCATGTCTGTCCCAAATGGATTTCCTTTTTCCTTATTTGGTATGGGTTTATCAATCTATACTAATATATTAAAAGGTGTTCCTAAACATGGAACAGTGTCACGTGGCGCTCTCCCTAAAGGTCTTTTACTATATGTAATCCACATAAAGTAAAATAAAAATTAGAAATTGCATAGTATAGGGTTTGATCCCTTGACTTCAAGTTTATATACTAAAGTCTTAACCACTATAGCAAGTGATATTTAGTGTTATTATTTTAAAGTATAATATTAATAAATGAAAACTTTCCTTACCCGGGGAATAGCCCGGGCCTAATGACTAGTTAAAATATTATATGTAGCTTTCACTTTTTATTATATTACTCACTTCCCCATAAACAATATGACTTTGTAAAGTGACCCACACTCTCTCTCCTCAATAAACTAAGGACCCACTTATGATTTCTTTTTAATACTTGTGCCCAAAAGAAATGAGAACTCTATTTGGGGACAGGATAGTAGTTATCTATTATCATCATGATGTAATTATGGTAACTCATAATTTTCATAATATTAGTTACATTTATTACTTACTGTAAAATAAGGTACCTTTTGGAAAATTTATCTACCACTTGGCAATGATAAAAGTTAGGATAATAATATTTGAATTCAATATATGTTTGCTATGTCTTTCAGAGTGATTATGTAATATATCATATACGTATAATGCTAATAATAATACCAAGCTAAACTTTGCCTGGTGGTTAGGATTGTGCCTTCCAAACTTTAGGTTGGGGGTTCAATTCCCACATGGGCACTTTGATGGTAGGGATTTCGCTTATCCTCCCCCTTGCTATGAGTAATTATATCATGTATATATAAGGCTAATAATAAAATAATATCATGTAATTTTATCTTTTCAATACATCTTGGGTGGATCGGGTTTACCAAACTGAATTTATCACACAAGAATCTGACTATATCAGGAATTTTATTTAGTTTTGGTTCTAAAACTCGCAGTTCTAGTAGTCGACTCGGTTCTTTCAAATTGTTTCTCATTATTAAGAAAAGGTAACAAAGATAAAAAAAAAAAACCCAACTATATCATAAGAAAACTGACTATGTCAGAAAATTGAATATATCATACAAAAACTGACTATATAAAAGATAATTATATCATATAAAAACTAACCATATCAAATGAATACTGACTATGTCGAAAAAAAACAGACTATATTATATGATTTTCGGTGCACAATAAGTTATTATAAACCTATTCTATTCAAGTTTTTTTTTTTAAATCTTTCGGAGTGTTACGTTTTCGGGTCTGTTGCATAAAAAAAAATCTTAAACTACATAGGTATAGCCGTATAGGCGTATAGTCATATAGTATAATTATACAACACCCTCACGATTGACGGTGCCCAACACACGCAAATTCCTTTAGAACCTCTCAGCTTCCCTCACTCATACGTAAATTCCAAGGCTCGAATTGCAGAAGCTCGTTCCAGGTTCTTGTTTTGTTCCTTAGATGAATTTACTTGTTTAGACTATTTTTGTTGTGAATTTTGGTGTGGAATTGCGATTTTTAAGATATACTTCATGTGATTATTCATGCGATTGGTCAATATATGTTATTTCATATTTTTAGGGATAATTTACATGTTATAAACTTATGATTCGAATTTCTAGTATAACTTCTTAATTCATGTTTGTTTCATGGAACTAAATTATAAGAAAATTTATGTTACAATGTGTAGATGCTCGTATTTGTGTTCACTTGTTCTTGTTTAATTTCATCTGATCAAATTTTCAAGTGTTGTGGCTGGAAATCAGGAATGAATGACCTGTCATCCATGAGCCCAGGGCAGCCGCCAGTACTTCTGCCCTAGCTCAGGGATGGTCCTGCAGGTAATTTATTACCAATTTTTAAATAATAATTATAGTAATAATAATAATAATTTCATACAGATTTGTAATAATGACTTTAATCCAATTTTGCAGAAGATTTTCGACAAAAACAGAGAAATTTCACTTTGTTCAAACTTATGTGAAGAGCTACAAGGTCTTGGATTCTCAACAATTTAATCCTAAAGTTGATCCCTTGTTTATCATTCACAATTTAATTGGACAACCTCCAATTAAGAGGCAAAAAGTTCTCACATTCAAGGTATTAATTTAATTATTTATTTACTTATGCTGTTCATCAGAAGATTATATTATTTTACAACAGATTCTGCCAAAAGGAAATGCTACGAATGTCACAACTTGCTACTCCCTCCGTTTCATTTTAATTTACTCACTTCACTTTGGGGGAGAACCAAGGAGAAAGTGTAAAAGTATGAGAGAGAAACTGAAAAGGTGGAGAGAAAAATTAAAAAGTGGGTTAAAATATTTAAAAGTAGATGACATGGGTGGAAAAAGAGGAGAAAGTAGATGTAGCATGTTACCAAAAATAGAAAAAACAACAGTGTGTAGATTAAAAAGAAACAGACCAAAAAGAAAAGTGTGTAGATTAAATAGAAACGGAGGGAGTATGTCCTAGTATGAATCATTGATACATGTGCAAGAGAGAGGAGAGTATGGATAAAGGAATAAACAATAAACATAAAGTCTTCAGGGAAAAGAAACTTCGAAGTATACATACTTCTACTGTTCTACACTTAATATCAAGTCCGCTGTCAATAAGTTAATTCCCACCAAGAACCCCACCTGCGGGCAACCTTGCCCGGTGGCTGTGGATGGCAAAATGGAAGGCTAAAGTAGTTGTACGTTTCTAGTGGATTGTTGCATGGACCAACTTTGTTCACCCCCACAAAATTACCTACTCATCTGGCTCATACTACAAGAACAAAACAAAAGCATGTCAAAATCTCGAAGCGACATAATAAGCATAAGTGCATTGAAAGGCATCATAAAAACATGCATGTACATGCCCAAACTGACACAGTGACACATGGGAAGAAAAGCATGGATGATAAGAGGGCTGGGACTTGATAAAGTGAGGAAGACATCAGTGGCGGAGCCGGGATTTTGATCGAGGAGTAGCGTAAAATAACTATTCAAATAACGGTTCATAATACTATAACATAATTCACGTTAAACAACACTTATAATCCTTTTAAAAATATGACACTATATTATTATATGGTTCATAATACTATATATTCAGTAACCCTTTTAGAAAGTTTTTCACACAAAAACTCTAACATACTACTATATAGTATCCAACCCTTTTAAAGATATGTCAAAAAAATTTTCTCTCCCTTTAATCTTTCTCCCTTATAATGTAAGTCTAAAGAACTACAAATAAGAAAACTAATGAAAAACTTAACGTTAATTTAACAAAGGGTATAGTACTGAACAAATAAAAAATCAAAGCTACAATTTGAAAAGATTTTTTTTTTCAGAATATAGCATAGAAAATGGAAAATATATATGGGTACTTTATCAAAAATTCCAAAAAAAATCTCTTTAAAATATATGATTTTTCAAAGGTTGAAACTTTTTATTCGGAATTAAGGGAGTGTGATATGTTTATAATATAATAAAAAGCAACTATAATTAGAATAAAATTTGTTGCAATATGAAGTATTGTTTAAATTTACAAGCTAAGTTTAATTGTGGAAGATGGAAAGATTAGAGTATAGGGGAAAAAAGAAAAGGAATAAAGAGAAAAGAAAACAAGCAAAAGTACATAACTTGGAATCGTAATATGAAGTATTGTTTAAATTTACAAGCTATGTTTTTTTTTTTTACTCGAACAAGCTAAGTATAATTGTGGAAGATGAAAAAGATTAGAGTATAAGGGAAAAAAGAAAAAGGAATAAAGAGAAAAGAAAACAAGCAAAAGTACATAACTTGGAATCGAACCTGAGACTTCAAAACACTTGTCTTTAGAAAAGTCATCCTAATTGCAACAAGCGCATTGCATCAGTAAAATATTGCGGGATTCTGCTTATATCTTGTTTCTTTTTTCTTTTTTTTTCTCCCAGCCAATTTTTTTTTCAGTTTTTTTTAGGGGTAGCATATGCTACCCCTTGTTACTTACTAGATCCGCCCCTGGAAGACATAGAAGGCCCGACCCTAGCAAACGGCCAGGTTCATGGTACTAGATATATACTCCTTTTGTCCCATAATACTCTTTCACTTTCCTTTTTTAATGCGTCCCGAATACTCTTTTATATCTTTTATTTTTGGATATGACCCACTATTATTTTAATCCTTCTAACTTTTAAACATTGGCCCACACTCTCTCTCCTCCAAATAAAATAATACCAGCTCCTATTACATACCAACTCTAACCATGACCCACATTCTCTCCCTTAAAATAAAATAATACTACTTTTACTAACTACTAACTTCTATCACATCTACTTTTCAATAAAATAATAATTGATAACCAAACAACAACTTATCATCTAAAACTACGCTTGATAAGTGTTAAGAGTATTTTGGGACGGAGGGAGTAATAAGCATCAAAGTACACAAATAAAAGCCTCAAAAGACAATCAGATCACAACTTTAAATTCCCAATACAATCCACTCTAAACTCTGTTACTCAAACTAGGTTCCTCACGTCGGTGTCCTTGTCCTAACTCATATATATCCATGATTTTGGCCCAAATTCAAGCGTTGAAAGTGTCAAATACCCACGTCATAGTGTTGAGGATCTTGCATCGGTACTTAAGGTGAAACAAAACTCCACCATTAAAAAGTTCAATTACATTATCAATATTAAAAGTCAATAACAGACTAAGTAGCTAACCAATGAGATTTGCAGTAAGAAAACCTCTAACAGGCCATTTGGTAGGTGAACGATTAATAGAAATGTGAACGATTAATAGAAATAGAAATGTACACTGCACCAATTCTAACTATATCTTCTTATTCCGAAACAACTCTCATATTATCTTCAAATCACGAAAAAATGTGTTTTATCCCCCTAGTGTTATTAGTGTCCATTTCCATATCTCATACAACGAAGTACTCTAAAAGAGGTCGAGGAAGAAAAAAAAGTGATGCTAAAAAAAGGGGTAATCCAAGTAAACATCAAAACGCCTGCCAAAGGTGACATCCGTAGGTATCCATTTAACAGAGTATGTCATGTCATACACCTTTCCATCTTCAACAGCCTTAGCAGTTAGCACCATCTTGAGTGAGGTTAACATGAATGATCTGAGAACATGGGAGTTAAAACAAAGATTATCACCAAAGAAAGATAGGATATGAGGAGAAAAAAGGGGGAAAAAAAGAGTAAAAAAAAAAGAACTTAAAGCACCACACGAGAAATCGGGAAATATTATAACCTGATTATCATTGTATTTAATAATGAAGTTTATGTGCATGTACAAAACGTGTTTTGCATTTTCGCCATTTTTATCAAAGCGAAGCTCTCCCACAAAACCTGTAGTGAATAAAAGGAGAAAAAAGAAGAAAGTGAATTTAACATAAATGAAGAAGCAATTTATGATCAAAACTGAAACTGTAATAATTAATGGAGACATACCCCAAAGAGGTAAATCATTTGAGGTGCATTGACCATCCAAGAGCCACCAAATCAAAAAAAAATGTCAGCATATAGTATAATCAAACATAAATCGATTGAGCAAATTAAATATAGCTGAGAGAATGTCACACTCCAAAGTCAAACATTAAAACCTCATATTTAACTGAAAAATTATTCACATACCTATGAACAACTCAAACCAGTATGAATTCTCAATTGCATCTCTGAATCGTGTACCTTTAGACTGATCAAGTTCGAGTTCACAAATGGAAGTCTTATCAACTGATTCTGCCAAAAGGAAATGCAAGGAATGTCACAACTTGCTATGTCCTAGTATGAATCATTGATACATGTGCAAGAGAGAGGAGAGTATGGATAAAGGAATAAACAATAAACATAAAGTCTTCAGGGAAGTATACATACTTCTAAACTTAATATCAAGTCCGCTGTCAACAAGTTAATTCCCACCAAGAACCTCACCCAGGCCACCCCACCTGTGGGCAGGGGTGTTGACGAGCCGAACCGAGACCGAGCCTGGGGTTGCTCGGCTCGGCTCGTTACAATTTTGCTCGAACTCGAGCCGAGTATCGAGCTTTTTCGAGCTTAATATTTCTAGTTTAATTTACCTTAAAACTAAACTTGCGTTAAAAAACTATATTTCATATATTCTATAAATAGGTTTACACTACTTAGTTTGAGTTTTTTCACAAGTATTGTACAAAATCTAAATATAACATTTCATATAATCTCTAAAATATGGAAAATAATATAGCTAAAACATATTTCGAGCCTGCTCACGAATTTTTCGAATCGAACTTTGCAATGCTCAGCTCTAGAAAATTTCGAGCCGAGCTCGAATAGTTTGCGAGCCAGCTTAGGCTCATTAACACCCCTACCTGTGGGTAACCTTGCCCTGTGGCTGTGGATGGAAAAATGCAGGGCGGGGCAAACAAAACTGGGGCCCTATACACTCTCTTCAAATTGGGCCCTTCATATGTAGTTCATAAAAGATATTAGATTCTCAAAGTCCACTGAAATCTTATAAATTAAGATTCGCAACTCTTACTACAGGCATAAAATCAAAACGACAGATTCAATAATTTTCAATGTTAAAATTCATTATTAATTTATCATATTTAAATTAATTAGCAAAATAAAACAAAAAAACTACTAAAACTCAGATATCTCCCTTTTTCTTAATATTAACCGAACGCAAGTCACATTTATCGACGAACATGTAGAAAATCATTGGAATATACGAAGATAAAACACTGGAAAAAAAAAATCAAAACTCAGGAAACTAAGACCTAATTTAAAAGATAAACGGAGATAAAATCAAAATAAAAAAAACTAGAGAGAAGAAGATTTTACGAACAGTGACATCGTCAAAGCTCCATCGGCCGAAAAGCTTGACTTCATTCTGCAACAAATCAGAAGATTCAACTGGCAATGGAACTGGAGCTACGTCCGCCGCCGCCATGGTAGAGATTGAGGAGAGAGAAACTCGAGGAGAGAGAAAATGGAGGAAGGAGAAAACTGCAGAAGCGAAAGAGAGTAGAAATTTGTTGAATTGAAGTTTAAGAGTAAATTTTATTGGAAAATTGCAAAAAAAAAAAAAATAGGGGAAGATGAGTAGAAATTAATGAGAGAGAGTTGGGAGGAGAGAGAGTAGCCATTAAAGGGGAAATTGAGAATTTGAAGCAGCAAAAAGAAACCCACGCATGATGGAATGATGTTATTAATGTGATGAGTCATAACTCATATGGGGACGTTCCCAATGTTGAAACAACAAAAAGTAAATAAATTTTGCTTCTAACCGGAATTGAACCTGCGTCCCTTTTTCCTATCCCTCACCACTTTACCGCTGATCCAAATGCTTTGTTTTTGTTTTTCTTTCAAACATATAACACATATAATATATTTCAGGGCCCCTCTATTTTGGGGGCCCTATTCCGTCGCCTATACTGCATGGGCCAAGAACCGCCCCTGGCAAAATGGAAGGCTAAAGTAGTTGTACGTTTCTTGTGGATTGTTGTATGGACCAACTTTGTTCACCCACAAAATTACCTTCTCATGTGGCTCATACTACAAGAACAAAACAAAAACATGTCAAAATCTCGAAGCGAAATAATAAGCATAAGCGCATTGAAAGGACATCAGAAAAACATGCATGTCGATGCCCAAACTGACACAGTGACACATGGGAAGAAAAGCATGGATGATTTGAGGGTTGGGACTTGATAAAGTGAAGAAGACATAGAAGGCCTGACCCTAGCAGACAGCATAAGTTCATGGTACTAGATACTACCTCCGTTTCATATTAATAGTTACACTTTCACTTTTGACACTATTCACAAATTTCCCTTTGACTATCATTTGTGAATTATGGTTAAGAGAAAATATAGTCATGTGGGGTCTTGTTTGATTCGTCTCGATATGTAGTTTTAGAATATCGAATTTTTATATTTTTTACAAATACAAAATTAGAGATATAAAAACTAAAAGTAGTGTATCGGCATGCGTGAAAAGTGTAAGTGTGTAGATTAATATGAAACGGAGCTAGTATATAATAAGCATCAAAGTACACAAATAAAAGCCTCAAAAGACAATCAAATCACAACTTTAAATTCCCAATACAATCCACTCTAAACTATGTTACTCAAACATGGTTCCTCACGTCGATGTCCTTGTCCTAACTCATATATATCCATGATTTTGGCCCAAATTCAAGCGTCGAAAGTGTCAAATACCACTAGTGGAAAAAGCCCATCCGATGCGGTCAAAAAAGCGGAAAAAGAAAGAGTAAAAAAAAAAACATAAAGCACCACATAACCTGATTTCCATTGTATTTAATAATGAAGTTTCTGTGCATGTACAGCCTACTAAGATGCCAAGTCTCTATCATGATCTACAAAAGAATTGGACATATCATGGTACCGAACAACACATGGACACCGAAAAGTTCATTGCAAAAAGGTTCAAAAAATATGCAAACAAGCAAACAGTTTTCAATGATCAAGAACAATATTTCCAAGTTGCACTGAAGCTCAAGAGATTATTCGATCTGGATATGGTGATCCCTAAGATAGGTTAGAATTTTTTATCTTTAATTTTATAATGTGATAGTTTAATCCAAATTTGATTATAACATTGACTTTAAATGGATAAATGCAACTAGTGCTAGCTCAAATGATACATGCACCAGATTTGGGTTGCATTGGGAGAGAGTTAGTTCACACACCATCTGCGTCATGCAACAGGGTCAGCGTTTTGGCTCAAGGTGGTAGAAAAGGACGGGATCAGTTACTTGGTCGAAGTGCAAATGAAAGATGATTCTAATCTCAACAAGATAGAGCCGAATGAAGTGAATTCAACCGTTTACAATATAGCTGACAGCTTTTTAGTTTAGAGTTCAGTTGTTATGCATGCTTGTTATGTGAAGGCAAACTATTCAGCTTTCATTACTCATGGACAGAAAGACAGTATTATGCCAAGGATTATAGATGAAAATGGACAAAAACCTAGTTTCACAATCATTTAGGTAGATACAACAACTTTCATGTGTTTTACTAAATTCTAATCAATCATATCTTTCAGTTCGGAGAAGCTGCATTGTAGACAAGTAGAACAACTGATAGCTAATATCGTGTGTGATACTATGATTGAGAATAGATTCTTAGACATATTGTATGCAACTACTTCATTTCATCTTCTGCCCAAAAAATATGAACATAAATAAAAACATTTTATCGCTTCACACTTGACAAAATTAGTGCTGCTAACAGTGCCAAGAGTCCGAACACATCATGCGAGCCATGAAATAAGAGAGTCGTTCTTGCTAAGGCCAACACCACACAAATTACAAGCAAACTTTATAAAAAAGAAGCATAAAACTAAAAAAAACTAACAGCAGAGTACTAGTCGATTTAGTTAAAACATGGATGACAAACTTTCAGAAACCAGCTAGCACAAAACGCAGCCAAAGAATGGTATGTTACTAAGCAATTCATTATAATACCTCATAACAAGCTCTAATTGAATTTCAATGAAATAAGGGAATGAAAAAGGGTGGAAACGTACACAAAAGATCAGCTACAAAAGAGCATTTAGCATTGAGCCTTGATATTGTAATCAACCCTCTCAGTCATCTGTTGCGCTGCGGTAGATGTTGATATTCCATCAGCATATCTTCATATGATACCCCAATGGTCTGAACATACAAAACAAAAAAAAAAAAAAAAAAAAAAAAAAATGTGACAAGATAAGGGCAAGAAAGCCAAGGTCAGTCATGCTGTGGATAAGGCTAGGACCAAATGCACGTGGAAATCATGTAAGAAAATAGATGGTCCATGTTTATTGGAGCTCAAGGCGTGTGGTGATAAACATGGCCACCCTTCTTTAAATGACTTTTCTTTAGGACTCAGTGAAAAAAACTCTTGTTGTCAAACACCATTTTCACAATCTTCCACTACTCCTCTCTCTCATCCACATGGGTGTGATGAAGCAGTAAAAATGAGTTACTCCCCTGATAGTTTCAGTCAATCATCTTTGAGTGGAGAAATACCACTACAACCTCCCTTTCCTGATGGGCTTGGACGTTTGTCTCCTACTGAATTATTTCTTCAAGCCCAGTCAGAGGAGTTTTGGGCTCAGCCCAATGTTGAACACGTGGACGCAGACGACTTCGGTTTTAATAATTTATTAGCTGAAAGTCGTATCTTATTACAACAAGAAGCTGATAGTTTTGAATCTTCTCAAGAAGTCTATGGTCCATGGCCAGCTGTTCCGGAAGAGCCTCCTTCATCAGATTTTGTTGACACGGCTTCGCCTCAAACTCCTTTGCGGTGTCGGGATTTCACTCATCTTTACAATCGGGTTCGTCTAGCTCTTATCACTCTGCTTGTAGCAATATTCCTACAGTTCAGTTTACAAACCTGCATCTTCTGCCTTTTCTTGGAATTTCCGACCAACTTGAATATATGGATGTTGTTCTGCCTTCTTTACTTGCAAATTATACTAAGTCGACATGTGTGGAGGGAGAAATCAATGATGAAGGCAGAGTTGAAACTCGGTTGGCAATGCATGATGTTGATGGGATTTCGCCAGATGGGTATGTGATTAAAGACCGAGTTGGTAGTCACGAGCCTGAGTCTGTACATGTCAATTCTGCTGCGGAAATGGGTAAAAATAATTTGCAAGTGAACGAGTCCTCGAACAAGCAGCCTAGGAAGAGAGGCCGACCGCCTTTGCCTAGAGATGAACCAGGGAACATTATTAAAGATTCAAAAAAACGTAAGGTAGAAGAGATGGGTTCGTTGGTTGATGAAATTATTTTGGAGCTCCATAGGGATTTCAAGATTTGGGCAAAAGAGGAACGACGCAAAATGGCTAAAAATACAAACTTGATGATGTTCATGAAAGCCTCGAGACCGGGGCCTAATCGGTCTCGGGTGCAATATGATCCTTTTGTCATGGAATTGTAGGGGTTTGAATGATGCGAACTCCTCTACAATTCCATATTCGTGTTGGCTTGTCCGCAAGTTTAACCCTTCTGTAGTATTTCTTTCTTAAACTATAGCTGATAGTGTACTTATTTCTAGGATATCTAACATATTAGGCTTGTATAATATAGATGTAGTTGATGCTAATGGGTTTGCTGGGGGTTTAGCTCTTATGTGGGATGTTAATGTGAATCTTCATGTATGCAAGAAGTCACCGCACTTTTTTGTATGTAGAATAGGGGATGTACTAAAAAATGTTACGTATGAATGGAATGTAGTCTTTGTGTATGGGTCGCCATATCATCAATCAAGAGTCAATGTGTGGGAGGAATTAAAATCATGCATTGAAAACGAATCAAAGAGTTTTCTAATATGTGGGGATTTTAATCAATTGGAGAGGAGTGATAAAATACTGGGGGGTAGCAAGAGTATCAGTGGAAGGGCAATGTTTTTAGATTGGAAAATGGATTTGGGACTATCAGAAATTTCGTCAGTGGGGCCATTGTTTACTTGGTGTAATAATAGAGAAGGGGGTAGCGAGAATATATGAACGGTTAGATAGAGCTTATGGATCAGAAGAATGGATTCAACGTTTTCCGGATGCTAAACTTGTAACCCTTCCTATTATGGTGTCGGATCATAGTCCCATAATTCTTTATACAAATCCATTGCTACAACGGAAAAAAAAATCATATTAAATTGGAATCCTGGTGCTTGGAATTTGAGGAAGTTAAGAAGCTTATTATGGAAAAATGGAATCAACATGTTGAGGGTTCACCAATGTTTAAAATTTCAAAACAAGTGGCTCTGGTTAGGTTTCATGTTTTTAAATGGTGCAGAGAATTTAAGAAAAAGATGGTAATGGATTGGGAACAATGGTCTCAGGATTGTCAGGAGGCACAATTATTGGTTCAGGATCGTACTATCGGACGTTAGGAAGCAGAAATCAAGAGCCAAGTGTTAAAGAGGATTCAGATTCAATTAGATTTCTGGAAGCAGAGAGCGAAAGGGAAGTGGATAGCGCTTGAAGATACGAATTGTAAATCGTTTTTCCGTAAAGCAAAATCGAGGAAAATGAGAAATGAGATTTTGATGCTTAAGGATGATATGGGTGAATGGAAGACGGATAGAAAGGATATTCAAGATATTATCTCTAAGTTTTACATTGATTTTTTCCAATCAAGTTGTAAGAATTGGACTGATGAAGTGTTGCCCATGACGAGGGACATTGAGGAATTAGTTCCAACAGTGTCGGAAATACAGAAACAGCAACTGAGTTGTAGCGTTTCTGAGCAGGAGATTACGGATGCAATATTTCAATTGGGAGCATTAAAAGCACCTGGTCCGGATGGCATGCCAGCAATTTTTTATCATAAGAATTGGGAGATCGTTGGTAAGGATGTTGTTGCGGTTGTATCTTATTTTTTTAATAATGGATATCTCTTACAGGAATGGAATAAGACGCTGATCTGCCTTATTCCAAAAGTTCAACATCCTGAGGTAGCAGGGCAATTTCGTCCTATCAGTCTTTGTAATGTTATTTATAAAATTATTTCTAAAGTCCTAGTCAATAGATTAAAACCAATATTGCAATCTCTGGTATCTCCTTTTCAAAATGTTTTTATCCCGGGGAGATTGATGTCTGATAATTACTTGCTGGCACATGAAATTGTCACCTGCTTAAAAAGGAAGAAGCGGGGTAGAGAGCATCTAGCAGCCTTGAAGATTGATATGTTCAAAGCATATGATAAGGTGAATTGGGATTTTTTACAATGGCTCCTGCAAAGGATGCAATTTCCTGAGAAGATGCAACATTGGATCATGCAATGTGTTACTACTGTTTCGTATTCTGTATTGATTAATGGTGAAGCCACTGAAAGGTTTAAGCCGAAGTATGGGTTAAGGCAGGGTGATCCATTGTCGTCATATTTGTTCATTTTAGTCATGGAGGTGTTCTCCAGAATGTTGGTGCAAGCGGAGAATGAGAGATTGTTTCAAGGCATTAGAGTCTCAAGAGATGGACCTCCAGTATCGCATCTTTTCTTTGCAGATGATTCTCTATTGTTTTTTAAAGCAACACCTCAATCTTGTGCGGCTGTAAAGATGTTATTAATCGCTCCAGTCAACTTTCAGGTGAAGTAATTAATTTTTCAAAGTCATTAGTCATGTTTAGCTCGAATACTCCGCAGAGTTCCAAATTACATATGAGAAGTATTATTGGAACTCCAGTATCTGAAGAATTAGGCAGATACTTCGGAAATAATATTGAACTGGATGGTCGCTGCTTCAGTAAATCTTTACCAATTCTTGAAAAATTTCAGAAGAAGGTGGGTAGTTGGAAACATCTTGCTCTTTCACATTCAGGAAAAATTCTCCTTATCAATGCAGTCCTGGCATCGTTATGCCATCATGTCCTCTCTGTGTTTCTGCTTCCTAAAAGAATTTCGGATGGTATTAATGCGCTATTTTCCAGATTTTTGTGGAAAAATTCGTCAGCCTCAAAGCCAATACATTGGGCAAGTAAGAAAAAGATTGAAATGCCTAAAGGAATGGGAGGTCTTGGAATTCGGAATGTCAGAGCATTTAATACGGTGCTATTGGCTAAACAGGCTTGGAGGCTGCACAGCCGGGACGATTTGCTGGTTTCTAGAGTACTTCGAGCTAAATATAAAGGATCGCCGGTTTTAAAACAACAGTATATGGGATCGGCATCATGGGGATTTAAAGGCATGTGTTGGGCTGTTAATAAATGTAGCATGGCATTTAGTAGAGTTATTGGAAATGGGGCTGACACTCATATTACAAGGGATCATTGGGTAGAGGGAAATCCTATAGTTCTAAAGAGGGGATATGATTTAGAGCAATTGGGCATTCAGAGAGTCAAGGATTTAATCATTCTTGAATCGAAAAGATGGAATGTGTCTTTAGTGTGGAGGATATTCCCTAAAGATGTTGCTCACAGGATTTTATCAATCCACCTTCCGGAAGCTGATGTTAGAGATTCGTATGTTTGGAATAGAACGAACACTGGAGTTCTCACGGTTAAATATGCATATGCTTTGTTGCATTCGTCACCAGATAAACAAAACAGGCAGAGTGTAGATAGTAGGTTTTGGAAGAAACTGTGGGCAACAAATATGAGGCCCAAGTGGAAAGTCTTTGTCTAGCGTATATTGATGAAGGCATTGGCTTTAAGCAGCAATCTTAGTAAAAGAAATGTCAATGTTGCTGAGCATTGTTATGTATGTAAACAAGCAGTCGAGGATGAAGCTCATTTGTTTCGAGATTGCCCACTGCCAGAATCTGGTGGGGATCGTGGTTGGCTATCTAGGTACAAAGTACAAATCATGTCTCCATTAATTATTGGATTACTAACTTTATGCACAAATTTTGGAAAGATGATGGACCTCAGAGTAATAGAATAAGAAGTTTTTGTGCACATCTCTGGGCTATATGGAAACATCGAAATCACGTGGTGTTTCGTAATCATAAACCAAATCCATTAGATATTCTGCGTATGGCGGAAGAAGGTTATAAGGAGGAGGAAGACAGGTTTAAATATCGCGTTGTGAATCATAGAAATATGTCGATTCAGTAAAGAGAGCTAGTGGTTCGGTTTGGTCGGCAACAGACTAGTATATGTGAAGTTAAAGTGGATGGCGCTTGGAAAAAGAATGTTCGCAAAGAATGTCCCTCAGCAAGTATTGGTTGGAAAGGGGTGTTGGCGGATGGTGGGGAGTTCCAGGGGAATGAGCAGGTTCAATTTCTGCACGCTGTATTAAGAGGATTACGGGAAGGTTTGCAATGCGGCGTATCGGAAATTTCTGTGTTTACAGATTCTAGGATGTTAGTTTGTATGATAAGTAAGAATCATTTTCCTTCTCAAATATGTACTATCGGATATGATATAATGGCTATGTGTAATAAGTTTAGTTATTGTGAAATTAGGAAGGTTGATAGGAAAGTAGTTCAGGATAGTCATGATTTGGCTGTAGCTGCTAGGAATGGTAATATTGTGTAATATGAGTACTTTGCTTGTATGCTCTTGTTGTCAAAACAAATAAAAAATGCCAAAATATCCTTTAACAGAAGAAATCGCTTACAAACCTCAATTTTAGAAATATAAGCTTGTGCCTCTGCATCCTTTATCTTAATTGATCCCTGCAAGCATCAAATAGACTAGGTAACTTTCAAACCTAGTGACAAGTTCTAATTTCCTAAAACCAGGAGTCATAGAAAAAAATCACTGCCAAAAAAAAAAAACAACTAGTGACAGCATTATCAAATCAGTAAAATTCAGTTCTTATCTTGAAACATACCAAATTGGAACACTCGTATCAGACACCGCAAAACCCAAGCCACCACCAAATTCCACTGACAAATTGACCCAAAACAACTTAATTACACTATTACCGCCACCAACACAAAACCCTACCTAAAACAACCATAATGACGCTGCCACCTAAAGCCACCGCCAAACCACCCCAACATATCCATAGCTTTGACCCCTTTTTAACTGCAAAAATCCCCTTTCAATTACAGTGAAAAAAAAAACACCCCAACCAAACCAGAATCAAACTGTAATTGCAGATTTTAAATTGGAAGAGGGAGAGAACATATATACCTCATGCTTCGTGGTACATGAGCAGAAGAAATAACCGATAATCTCTTCGCAACGTCCCCATCGTCGATGAAGACGATGATGAATAGCGCCGTGGATCTTGTCTGAACTCATCTTTGTTAAGGATGCGTGGTTTTGTTTAGGAGAGAGAAAAAGAGTTAGAAGGGGAAGCAAATGAGGAGAGAGAGAGAGAGAGAGAGAGAGAAAATGTAGATGATGTGTGATCTAATGAATTAGGGACAGGGTGCGTGGTTTCCTTGGTTTTTGCTGCCTTGAATTGTGAGGAGTGTGTTTTAGAAGATGCAGTTAGTTAAAAATGGCATCTTTTTTAAGTTATCTTTCTTTCATTTTCAGATTATAATTGTTATAAAAGATGCAGTTTTCAAATAACAGCATCTTTTGTATCAATGCTTTCAGCGTTTTTTCTACTAGTGTAGTGATGAGGTTTAGACCTCTGATTGTGCGTGGGTTTGTGTAATATTTACGGCAATACGAAATTGTAAGCAAGCACACAAAATCTGGAAAAAGGAAGTCAAAGAATAATCGAATTTGCTGGAATATAATTGAGATAGATAGATGGGTTTGAGTGAATAAGAATTCAGTCACAAGACTAACAAATTTTATTCACCAAAATACACACTGAATTCATTTATTATGGCACGTATTTATAGCCTAAATATTCAGCTACAAACCGTGTATAATACACCCCTAAAACAAATCTAGAATAGGAAACCTAAAACAATTAGGATTACTTGTTTCCTAAGCTAACTAGGAAAACAAAGCATAAAATAATTCTGAAAAATATTAAATCTACTCCTAAGCAATCTAAAAGCAGCTAATCAAACCTTAGTCGTGCCAGTAAGACACTCCTAAAGTGGTTAGGACAAGTCCCTAACTCACTCCTAGTAAGTTTAGGAAAACTGGAATTTCTGACTAGTTCAGCTTCGAACCACCAAAACAGGTAGTACACGATTTTTCAGAGAATTTTCCATATTTTTCCTAGAAAATAAACATCATAAGCTTCAATTTGAGTACTCATACGCCTTCTAATTCTTCACCAATTGTAGCAGAAAATTCCATGACGTTACTACTTCTGTCAGAATCCGAACTGAACAAAATAACCTAATTTAAGCTAATAATTGAAGGACGAAATTTAACAAAATAATTACTAAACCTAAAGTATCAAATAGATAATTAAGGAAGCTAATAATCATAATAATTTTCTTCAAGGATGCCATATGATGCCATTGATTACGTATCAACCTCCCCCTCTTGAAAAAAAATTCGTCCTTGAATTTTGCCAATTCTTGGAAAGAGATTGATAGCCACAAAAACATAAGAAAACTCCATTGATGTAATCTGAATTTTCATGAATATCGCTGCAAGAGGACAGTAGGGTGTAGAAGTATGATCATATAGTATAAATCCAAGAAACATCAATTTTGTTGTCAAATTTTGTCTCCGGATTAGCATTAAAAGGAATTGCTTGAATAGGATTGTCCAAGATTGATTCTTTACTGTCAAAGGCACGTAAAAGACTCAATCTTTAAGTCATCATCAACAACTAGATCGCTTGCTGCAGTGGTAGAGTTAAGCAAAGTGTCGATTGTAGTGCCTTCTTGGACCTGGTCGCTTATGAAAGTGTCTTCAAAGAGGTCATCCTTGTTGTCCATTGAATGAATATCCTGCATATTCATCTCCTCCCCACCGTTTGAAGGTATGAATGCACAATCAAATTCATCAGCCTCTTTAAAGAGAGTATCATCCGCTCATCCTTGGTTTTGGAATCAGCCTTGAAAACAGATTGAAGTTGATCAAAGCGAGCTTCTAATCGATCAAAACGCTCATTATGTTGATCTAGACGTGCATTCAATGCCTTAAGTTGGTCAAGAACAGGTCTGAATGTCGAGTGAAAATAATCCAAAGAACAGGTCTGAATGTCAAGTGGGTATGTAGAAGATTAAAAGCACAGACGACAAAACAACAAGAAGAAAAGCACACAAGGAACAAGGAACTAGCAACTAGGAACAAAGAACAGAACAAAATGTTTCCAGGAAGCAAATCTGGAGAGCTAAACCACCTGAAAAGGTTTCAGCACCAGGAAATGGGCCAAAAGAAGCCATGGAAGTTCAGGTCAAAGAAAATGCAGTGGATCCTGAGGGTTTTCAGAGAGCGTTAAAGCCAATTAGAGTTAGAGTTTCTCAAGTGAAGTCACCTATCACTAATAATAACTTCCAGTTATTAGAGTCAGGTGAACCTTCAGCAGTTGTTGCTCTGGATAAAGATGATCAGAATGTTGTTTTGGGAAGAGGGGACTCTCCCAATAATTATGGATAAAGTGCTCAGTTGGAATATCCGAGGGATCAACAGTTCTGCTAAGCAAAAGGATGTTCTCAATTTCATCCTTAAGCATAAAGTGGGGCTTGTGGGTCTCTTGGAGACTAAGGTAAAGGCTTGCCATCTTGGCAGACTTTATCAAAATGCTTTTCAAAATTGGTGTTTTACTTCCAATATTGGTTATCACTCTGGTGGTAGGATAGTAGTGGCTTGGAAGCCAGGGGTTTTCACTGTCAATGTGATCAAAGGTACTGATTAGCTTATTCACTGTCATGTTCAGCCTATAAGTGGGAGCATAAGTTTCTTTTGTACTTTCATCTATGCTTATAATGATTGTGCAAAAAGAGATCAGTTGTGGAAGGATTTGAGAAGCTTGAATTCTACTGATCCCTGGATTATTCTGGGGGATTTAAATTGTGTCAGATTTGTGGAAGAAAGAATTGGTGCACCTGTCAGAGGTGTGGAAATGGAGCCTATTAATAGTTGTGTTAGTGAATGTGGATTAGATGATGTGAAAGCTACAGGGTGCTTATACACTTGGAACAATAAACAGCAAGGCCATTCGAGAGTATATTCCAAATTAGATAGAGTAATGGCTAATGGAGCCTGGTCAGCTGTGTATGAAAATGCTGAAGTTAATTTCTTACAAGAAGGGGAGTTTGATCATTCTCCTGCCCTTCTTTCTGTATATCCTAGTGTTACTGATGGTAAAAAACCTTTTAAGTACTTCACTATGTGGAGACTTTCCTCTGAGTTTTTGCCTAGAGTTAATAGGTGCTGGCAGGTACCAATTGTTGGTACTAAGATGTATGTGGTTAGCAAGAAGTTGAAGCTGATCAAGAAAGAGCTTATTGATTTGAATAAGCAAGGCTTTAATGATATTCAAGCAGCTGAATTGAAGGCCCATCATGATATGCTTGCTACTCAGGCTTTAATGCATGATGATCCTAGTAATTCTTTACTTGCTGATGCTGAAATTGCTGCTGTTAATGATTGTAGAATTAAGCATAAAGCTTATCTGGAGTTTTTACAGCAGAAATCCAAGTTGAGTTGGATAAAAAATGGAGATGATAATACTTCTCTCTTTCATAGAAGTATTAGAGCTAGAAAGGTGCAGAATAATGTATATGCTATTAAAGATATGGAAGGAGTGTGGAGAAATAATTCTGCTGATGTAAATGAAGCATTTCTTTCCTATTACCAGAAGCTGTTGGGTAGTTCTATGGATTCGAGGAAGAATGTTATGGCTGCTATTGTTCAGAGTGGTCCTTTAATCACTGAGGCTCATAAACAAATTCTTATGGCACCATACACTGTTGAGGAGGTAAAGTCTGCATTATTCTCTATTCATGGTGATAAAGCTCCTGGCCCAGATGGATTTGGTGGGCATTTTTTCAGAGATGCCTGGGATGTCATAGGTACAGACATTGTGGATGCTGTATTGGATGTGCTTAGAGGGAGAAAATTGCTTAAAGAATTGAATACTACTGTGATTACTTATTCCTAAATCAAATTGTCCTAGTTCTGTCAGTGATTTTAGGCCAATTTCTTGCTGCAACACTCTTTACAAATGTATAACAAAAGTTATCTGTGGCAGATTGAGATGTGTATTGCCAGATATTATAGCAGAGAATCAGGGTGGGTTCATTCATGGTAGATATATTGCTCACAATATTATGGTGGTGCAAGATTTGGTGAAGGCTTATGGTAGAAAAGCTGCAAGTCCAAGCTGTTTGATTAATTTGGATCTGCAAAAAGCTTATGACACAGTAGAATGGCATTTCTTGAAGGAAATGTTATTTCATTTGAACTTCCCTGAGACATTTATAGAGCTTATAATGGAGTGTGTATCTACTCCTAAATTTTCGTTAATGGTGAATGGGAGTATACAAGGTTTTTTCAGCTCTGCTAGGGGATTAAGGCAAGGAGACCCCATGTCTCCCTTGCTCTTTGTGGTGTGTATGGAGTATTTGTCCAGAATCTTGAAGAATGTGAGTAACATGCCCCAATTTCATTTTCATCCTAGATGTAAACCCATGAAGCTTTCACATCTTTGCTTTGCAGATGACTTGATATTATGCTGCAAAGGTGAGTTTTCTTCTGTTTATCTGCTATTACAAGCATTTAAACTCTTTTCTGATTCTTCTGGGCTCCAGGCTAATGTTTCTAAATCTTCATTTTACTGTTGTGGGATGTTAAGTAATGACATGAAGAGAATTGAAGATGCTTCTGGTTTAGTTAGAAGTAATCTCCCATTTAGGTACTTAGGTGTCCCTATCTGTTCTAAAAGAATCAGTGTGGCTCAATGTGATTGCCTGGTTGAAAAGATGGTTTCTCGCATCAGAGTTTGGAGCTCCAAACATTTATCTTACACTGCCAGAATGTTGTTGATTAATTCAGTGTTAATGAGTCTTCACATGTATTGGGCTCAAATTTACACTCTTCCTAGATGTGTTCTGCATGAGATTGAAAAAATTTGTCGTGCCTTTTTGTGGAGTGGTGACTCTTACAGTTTTAAGTCTGGTAATGTGGCTTGGGAAAGATTGTGCTGTGATAAAGCTTCTGGTGGTTTAGGGTTCAAAAATGTTGTAAAATGGAATATGGCTAGTTTGGGTAAGTATGTTTGGGCTCTTGCTACTAAGCAAGATAATCTATGGGTCAAATGGATTCATTCTGTTTACCTAAGAAATGAAGATTGGTGGAATTATTCCCCACAAGCTGGTGTGAGTTGGTATTGGGCAAAAATTTGTGAAATAAAGGACACTTTGAAATCCTTATATACTAAGGATGAATTTTATTCTCTGACTCACTATAAAGTGAGTGATGTTTATGGTAAATTGATGGGCATTCAACCTCATGTTCATTGGGATGCCATGGTTTGGAACAGATTGAGTGTGCCAAAGCACAGATTCATTGTATGGCTTGCTTGTACAGGGGAGATTACAAACTACGGCTAGGTGGCTCGTATTGGTGTCGGTAGTTCGGATCCGTGCCTTGATTTGTGGGACTAGCTCGAAACCCATCATCATCTTTTTTTTGATTGTGAATATACTTTACAATGTCTTCAGTATGTTAAACAATGGCTTGGGATCTCTGCCCAGACTCATGATCTTTCAAGATTGATCACTTGGATTGCAAGGAGCAAGAAAACTAAGTTTCAAAAAGCAGTATGGTATGCAGGTGTTGCTGCTCTTGTTTACTGTATTTGGAATTGTAGGAATGAAGCTTACTGGCATCAAGTTGTTCCTAGGCAATATATCTTATTTTCTAGATTGAAAAACATTGTACAGGAGAGAATTAGGACTATTCTTCCTCAAAAGATAGCCAGAAAAGATTACATATGGTTTTTGGAATTATAGGTTTTTGGTTTTTGTATAGGTCTCTTCCTCTTTTTAGGGCTGATGCTCTTTTAAGAGTGTTTGTTAGGTTGTAAATTGTTGGGTGCTTTGATATATACATTCTTACTTGATTAGCAAAAAAAAAAATGTTTCCAGGAATCAAAAGGATCGAATTTTTATGTGCCAAGGATCACTGAATCTGATACCAATTGATGAGGTTTAGACCTCTGGGTTTGTGTAATGTTTAAGGGCAATACGAAATTGTAAGCAACACTACACGAAAATCAATTTTTGGCAACAAATTTTTGGCAACAACAAGTAATTTTGTTACTAAAAGCTCTATTTGGCAACGAACTATTTAAGTCGTGACTACAGATTGTTACCATAAATGAATTTTCGCTTTCCCTCCGCGCATACTTACGAGGCGGGATATCCTGAAAAAAAAAGATATTTTTAGCAACAAGCACTTCGTTAGAGTAAATTTAGTTATCTATAGCAACAAAAGGACTTCGTTACCTTAAACTTTTCTTTTAAAGCTACGAAGATCTTTGTTGCCAAAGATAATAATTTTTATTTTCCCAATTAACATAAAACATATACTAACATTTTGCACCTTTTTCTTTTCTCGTCTCTTACAATTCTCACACAAAACTCCCTCCAAAACCCTTCGAAGAAAAGTTGCAGCAGCCGTCGGCTTCGGCGTTGGTTCACGGCAGCGGCGCCGGCTCCGGCGTTGGCTCCGCGTTGGCTCCAGCGTCGGCTTCAGCGCGATAATACTCGGCATTTCATCTTTATACTCGAATTCGTGCTGTTGGTCATCACTTGTAAATCCGACTTACCCACTTGCAATTTCGACTTACCCACCTGTGAATTTGGGCGAAAATTGACGGTATGATATGTCGAATTCATTATTTCATTAATTCAGTTTGAAATTCTAAGTAAGAGATAGAATTCTCAGTTTGAAAATTTTCAGTTTTTAGAGAATTCCTGATTTTGTAATCTGCGTTGTACCATCTCTTATTTTGTAATACTCGTGGTGTTTGCTATAACATATTTTTGGGTTAGGTTTTCTAAAAGTTCTTCAGTAAATGGTGGGGAAGTGTGGGGAAAAATCAGGTTGCATCCTAAAGATGTAGACTTTACTAGTACCATCTCTTCTTTTTTTTATCACTGTAAATCAGGTTAGTGCCTTTTTTATTTTTAAAATTGAGAAAGTGGGTGATTTCTTTTTCTTTTGCGGTGTGAGATTGATAATGTTGATTCTAAAGATGATAATGGTGAGCTACAATATTATATTACCATTGTCCATGACCAAGGCAATTAAAACTTAAAAAATGGCAAAAACAAGATAAATTACAATAATAACTTTTTATATTATATACAAATATGAAAGTATAAATTCACCAACACTATCCAGTATCCACTACATAGAGGAGAGAGAGGAAGAGAAAGATATATGAACATACAGTAGAATACTTGAGAATTAATGATCATACATTAATACTTACATGGATGATAAACTTAGTTAGGATGCTATTTGAAATCTATTCGGTTAGGGTGGAAGTATCTTTGGGTGTTTGAATGGCTTGACTTAACTGTTTTTATATAACACTTATATGTTACTATCGTTGTTATAGGATTATACATTAGTACATTAAAATTTTGTGTTCACTTAATGGGCTTTTTATTAAATAACTTTTTGTTTTGGTATGCTGATTTTGTGTGCTATTTTGGGTTTGATTTGGACATATTTGGGGCTGCTGAGAGGCTTGATTAGTGGTTTTTTGGAGGCTTTTTTTTTTTACTGTTTTGAGGGTGCAATTTTGCGGTCTAAAGTTGCAGTTTATGTGACTTGGGGATAGCTGTTTGGTGAGTCTTTAGTTTGCTTTTCTCATATCTAATTTGCTTTAATGCAATAATTTTTTTTCCTTATTACTCTTATTTTGTTTTACTCTTTCTCTTTGAATTATGTTAACTATTTCTTAGGTCGAGTATAAGGTTGTGTATTTATATGGCGAGTTGTAATCATGTTGAGTTTAATGTTGAAAGGAATTTAGGAGATGATCATGGATAAGGAATGGATGAAATTAAAAGATCGAGGTGCTCCACAATATTTGAATGGGATAGACAACTTTCTAGATTTTGCATTCAACAATTCTAGTGTCGACCATGCGGGCAATCAGATTGGAACAAAAATTCGGTGCCCATGTTGTAGATGTGCAAATGTGCATTATAAAACCAGGAGTGAAGTTCGATTTGATCTGTTAAGGAATGGAATTTTGCAGAGCTACATTGTATGGGATAAGCATGTAGGAGAATCAGCTGGATGTTGCATTACATTTTCATCATTAGTCCTTTCCTCTTTATGCCAACGCATTTCTTTTGCTGTCTTTGTTGACATAAACAACCTTTGCAATCTAGGTTTTATGGGAAAATATCGTAGAAGCTTATTAGGCACATTTTTTCCCTTTGTCTTCCACCTAGAAGTGTGACATTTTGGACACTCTTGTGCATCCGCGTGTTCTCGCCAATAGATAATACAATCATTTGGACACGCGTCAATTTTAATGTAATCAAGGCCCAAATCAGCAATAATTTTGCGACAGGCATCATAAGAATCAGGCAAGTTAGAACCTAGAACCTCATTTTGAAATTTCAACAATTGAGTGAAGGAGGTGTCAGTCCAATGATTCAAACATTTAAGATGCAACAATTTCATAATGTAAACCAACTTGGAGACTTTTGACCCATCCACAACCAATGGATCTTTATAGTCCTGTAAGAGGCTATAAAATCGTGCAGCTTCTCCTGAAGGTTCTTGGGCTTCCTCACTGTGATCATCATCACCCCTATCATGACCTCCCAACAATCCCATACCAGCCACACCACATCCTACTTGCAACATATCAAGCATCTCTTCATCAACATCACCGTCACAATCCGTATTAGCTTCACTCTCTAAAGGCACATCATTATAATCTTCCCCTGGCTTAGCAGCAGATGGCTTCCAACCATTCAATAATTTTGGGGGGTCATGTCATAGCATTTGGCCGGTTGTTCTGACTCCTTACAATTTGCCTCCTTGGATGTGTATGAAGCCTCCGTATATTTTCTTATCTCTGCTTATTGATGGTCCTAATTCTCCAGGAATGGATTTGGATGTTTATCTTCAACCTTTGATTGAGGAGTTAAAGGAGCTATGGGAGGTTGGGGTCGAAACATATGATGCATATACTAAAAAAAAATTTGTCATGCATGCAAGCCTTTTATGGACAATAAGTGATTTTCCCGCATATGCTTGATTTGTGCGGGTGGAGCACAAAAGGATCTTTTGCTTGTCCTTCTTGTCATAAAGAATCCGGGTACAAAAGCATAAAAAGTAAGACAGCTTATATTAGGACTAGACGCTGGTTGCCAATGAGCCATAGGTGGAGAAAATTAAGAAAAGCATTTGATGGCACTGTTGAAAAGGGGTTTGCTCCCATTCCATTATCTGGTGATGATGTATTGACGCAATGTAGCCAATTTACTCAAGTTCCTTTTGGCAAGGCTGGCTCAAAGAGAAAATGGGATGAGACAAATAGCTTCTATGGATGGAGGAAAACGAGCATATTCTTTCAATTGCCTTATTGGAGCAAATTGAAATTGCGTCATAATTTAGATGTGATGCATATTGAGAAGAATGTTTCAGAGAACATCATAGGGACATTGATGAATATAAAGGGTAAGACTAAGGACACATTAAAGGCCCGGTTAGATTTGGTAAAACTAGGTATAAGGCAAGACCTTCACCCTATTGTCGATGAAGATAAAGTGCGCATTCCTGTAGCATGTTATACATTAAGAAGTGATGCAAAATCTGCATTTTGTGAGATGTTTCAGACTTTGAGAACTCCTGATGGGTATTGTTCAAACATCTCTCGATGTGTAAAAGATAATGGTCAAAAGGTGTCATGTATGAAA
Organism: Beta lomatogona; assembly: GCA_947646795.1. NCBI lineage: Eukaryota > Viridiplantae > Streptophyta > Magnoliopsida > Caryophyllales > Amaranthaceae > Beta > Beta lomatogona. The sequence goes on along the minus strand of CANSNZ010000136.1, from coordinate 19,804 downwards.
AGCCATGACCATCATGTGTTCTTGGAGCAACTTCTTCCAATTGCTATTCGTGGACTCCTTCCGAAAAATGTTTGTGAACCATTGATTGAATTAAGTTCATTTTTTCGAAACTTGTGCTCCAAAACCTTGAACATGAAGGAGCTTGACGAACTCGAAAAGCAAATTCCTTACACATTATGCAAATTAGAGATGATCTTCCCACCATCTTTCTTCACTGTTATGGTGCACTTAGTCATTCATTTGGTGGCGAAGCAAAAATTGCGAGGTCTGTAAGGTACCGTTGGATGTATCCTATAGAGAGGTAATTACAAAACATACTACATTTTTTCGGTTTTTATAATTCAATGTTTAGTTACTTTATTTCTTTTACTAAGCATGAAATTTCATATTCAAGGTACTTGCGCACATTGAAATCCTACGTTCGCAACAAAGCATACCCGAGAAGGTTCAATTGCGAGAGGTTACTTGGGTGAAGAATGTTTGACTTTACGTTCTAGATATATGGATGATATGACCACAAAGTTCAATCGCCAATCTAGAAATGATGATGGTCATGATGATGTGTCTAGCATAAGAGGCCTAGACATTTTTACACCAAAGGGTCGTCCTTTAGGGAAGCCTACTCCTTACCATCTTGACTCGGAGGAGTATGAACAAGTTCATTTGTATGCACTCCATAATTGCGATGAGCTCTTAAAACTTGTCAAGTAAGTTAACCTTATTTATTTTTTTCGGAGCAATTTTAAAACTAAAAAAATCTAAATTCTTACTTTTGTAAAATTTATTGATAATTTAGGGAGCATAAGAAGAAACTAGCCATTGAAAATCCAGCCCCTAGGAGCATAGAGAGGAGACATAAAGCTGAATTTGCAGATTGGGTTCGAAAGCGTGTATGTTATCTGCTCATTTTGTTTATGTTTTGTACATATATTCTTCTTCTAAGTATAACAATAATTTAATCTCCATTTTTTTTATGAATAGGTGGAGCTTATGTATAAAGAAGGATCTATCCCTGAGGACATATATTACTTAGTTTGTGGCCCATTGCGTAGTGTGAGGCGTTATAGTGGATATATTGTGAATGGATTTAGGTTTCACACCATTGATAGGCAAGAAAATCGAAAAACCCAGAATGGTGGGCTCATGGTTCAAGGGGATGATGAGTCGCAGAAAAAGTATTATGGTGTTCTTAAAGATGTTTATGAGTTGCAATATCCTGGTGCAAATCATGTGTTTGTATTCAAGTGTGATTGGTATGATATTCAACATCAAGGTAGAGGATATAAAATTGATGAATATGGAATAACTAGTCTCTCTAAGGAGCTATCGTTAGCCACATATGAGCCATTTGTGTTAGAGTCGCAAGCGAGCAAGTATTTTATGTACCGAACCAAGAGACAAAAGTTGGGTTCTTTGTGATTAAGACGGAGCCTCGAGACTTATATAACATACTTGAAAGCAACATTGATGAGAATGCACTAGAGGAAGTCCGTAATGAAGGCGTGCGGCGGGAATGCAACGGGGTTCGAATCTTTACACGGCGCCACCGGAACATGGAGGCTATGGAGGGGATATTCGTTTGGGTACCAATCATTATATGGTGGAGAGAGGAGCGAGAGATTGTGAAATGGGTTACTAAGGAATTACAGAACATTCAACAACAAAAAAATGGAAAAGAAAAGAAGAGAAAGAAGAGAAACAATGATCTAGATGATTTTATTATTGATGATGATGTTGAAGTCTAAAAAAATGTTTATCATGTCACTTTTGGTCATTTGTTTATGAATGGAAGGTGTTTTATTTTCATTGTTAGTTTGTTTTATAAATGAATAAATTCGTATCGATTAATGTGTCTGCTGGTTGTTTTTTTATTCATATATATATATATATGTGTGTGATATCATTAGACTATCCTCTAAACTTGTGCTGATTTATATTGACTTTAAGCTATCTAATAAGTATTTTCTACAATTGCAGATATGGTAGGACGAGGTCAGGCAAAGATTAGAAAGAATGTTGGAAGGGAAAATGGAAAGACTCCAAGTGTTGCTGACATGGAAAACCTACAGAATGTATTAGGTGACAATATCAATGTAGATGAAATTGGATCTACCACCAATAGTCCAGCTCATCATGAAGATATTGCCATTGATAATCACTTGCAACCTCTAGGTATAATAACCTTTCTAATGCTTTCATAAAGTCATTGGTATTACATTAGTTTTCCATTATATTGATTTTTTTCCCCTCATTTCATGTGATCTTTAGGACGAGATAAACAGAAATATGGAAGCAAATTTGCCAGCAGACTTCAAATCTGCTTGAATGCTCATGAGGCAGTGGATCCACCTCCATCTCATGCAGATGATGTAGATGAAAATCAACCTAAGAAGGTCAGAACCAAATATATGCATGAAAACAGACAAGTAAGAGAAGAAACCCAACATAATGGTCCTAATAGTAGTCAAGGTAATTAAATTATCATATTTTATTTTAATTGTTTAGTTTGGTAGTTTAGTCCACTTTTATGAATTTTTTATCATTTGGCTTATGTTGTAGCTTCTACTACAAGTGCTAAAAGGAAAAAGGGTCAGAGAGGCAAATATAGGAGTTTAGCACTTGAAAAGAAGACTAGGGGTGGGCAATTAAAACTTGAAGTTAATATACCTGATTATGTTCTCCAAGCTGTTGGAGAAAATGCTAGGCCAATGGTGAACTTTTGTGGCTATGTTGTTAGAACAACAGCCTTTATGGATGTTGGGAGATTGGCCCGATGTGTTCGCGAAATATGGTGATTCGATGTGGTTACAAGTCAAGGTAAATTTATACAAATATAAGTTAATTAGAGTCTCATATTTTATTGACCAGATTTGTTGTAATAACAATATTTTGGAACAATTCCAGAACAAGTTTAACATTAAAGACTCTTCTACACATTTACTTCGACTTCAAGCTTTTGCGACTGATGCAATGCAACGCTTGTATCGATTTTGGAAGTCTCGCTTGCATTCTTACTATAAAGAATGTGGAGATACTTTGGAAGAACGCTTACAAAATCCTCCAACTGATTTTCCGATCGAAAGTTGGAAAGCCTGTTGTGCTAAGTTTGATGATGACAAATTCAAGGTAATCCTTCACAAATCTGAATCAAGGTTGAACTTTTCACTAGTCGGATATATTTCCATGTTCAACTAACACCATTTAACTATAACCTTGGAATTTAGAAACGAAGTTTACAAAATAGCAAGAATCGGAGATCTGACAAGTGGACTAAACACACCACCGGAAACTTATCTTTTCCTGAGGTGGAGCATATTTTGGTAAGCTTGCACTATGGTCGCTAGTATAATCTATTTAGATTATATTCCAATTATTCTAATACAAAGAAATACTTGCGTAGACTGAGAACAATGGTAATGTGTTGCCTGAACCTGATGTCGTATGGCTTGCTGAACACACAAATGTAGACGGCGATGGGGTGCTGAAGTGGGTTAAGGATGGACGCTCCAAAGAGATACATGTGAGTATAATTTGTATATGATTGTAGTATTTGATTGGAGTGCTGGGATTTGTTGTTCATGAGCCCTAAAAGGGGATATTATGGCCTGTTGAGGCTTATATTGATTTAAAGTTTATGTGAGCAGGCTTATACTACTTTCCCATGATTTGGGTTGTTCAAATTTCAAAGGAGACTCTGTCGTGAATTTATGCAGAATTTTCCACTATATATATATATAATCGCCTTTTTTTCCTCCTAATCTTTAGGCACAACTCCATCATCTTGTAAAAGACAAGGACAAAGAACCCGAAGGCGATCAATCACGTCCTCAAACACAGGAAGAAATGCTCCTTCATGTACTTGGTCCCAAGTCCGGGTACACTCGAGGCAAAGGCACTGGGTATAGAACTTCAGCCAAAGCAAGACTACAAGAACAACAACAACAAGTTATGCAGAAGCAACAAGAAGAACAACAACAAATAATGCAAAAGCAACAAGATCAGATTATGAATCTACAAAGTGAATTGGAAGCAAGCAAGAAGGCTATATATGACTACAAGGAAGAGCAAAGACTCTATATGGAAGCTATGGAGAAGCGATTTGAAGATATGATTACAAGGCGCTCCAGGTTAGTTTATAATTTAATGTCCTTTTTGAATATTCAGGACAACATAACGTTGTTTTTCCTCTATCTTACATCTTAACGACATTGTCGACAACTCTTTGTTCTAATTTTTGTGTTTCCTTGTTTTGATTTTTTTAGGACTTTAAGCTATGATGACCAATAGTGAGAAGTGAAGATGAAAGAGAATTACATGCTTCTAGGGAAAAGTTTGTGTGAAGTTAACAAATTTGCCTAACCATTTTTTTGTTTAACTTTTAGGCAATTATTTTGGTATATATCTAATCTTAGGACAACTAATGATTATTATATGTAATGATGTATTTTTTGGAACATCTAATTACGTTATGTAACAAACATATACTTCATAGATGGTTATATATATTAGCCAATGTATTATGGCTATAAATTAGCTCTACATTTAAAATAGTCGTCCATATAAATTGTATAATATTATAGGAAACTTTGAATATTGAATACCATCAAAATTGAGACGATATATGGGAAAGCAAGGACCTTTCACTTTTGCCATCAAAATTGAGACGATATAACCATCGTTGCTATAAATAACTTCTTGTAACAAAAACTGTTGTTGCTGAAAATTTGACTTTAATGGTTCCGGTATGAGTTTTTGTAACACATATCTTGTTGCGAATAACATGCTTTCGCAACAAAAATTGTTGTTGTCGTAGAAACGTGGTTTTGTAACAAGAACTATTGTTGCGAAAATTTAGAGGCCCGTCCCAAGCCCAAGCTGAGATATGGCAACAAGTTATTTTTGGTAACGAGGCTTTTGTTGCAAAATACTTCGTTTTTCGCAACAAGAAAATGTCGTTGCAAAAACCTTTAGTAACGGCATCTCCCATAACAAACGAAAACTGTTGCGGATAATCAAAAGTCGTTGCCAAAGATATTTTTAGCAACGACATCTATTGTTGCCAAAAATTGATTTTCGTGTAGTGCAAGCACACAAAATCTGGAAAAAATGAAGTCTAAGAATAATCGAATTTGCTGGAATATAATTGAGATAGATAGATAGGTTTGAGTGAATAAGAATTCAGTCACAAGACTAACAAATTTTATTCACCAAAACACACACTGAATTCTATTATTATGGCACGTATTTATAGCCTAAATATTCAGCTACAAACAGTGTATAATACAGCTCTAAAATAGATCTAGAATAGGAAACCTAAAACAACTAGGATTACTTGTTTCCTAGGCTAACTAGGAAAACAAAGCATAAAATAATTCTGAAAAATATTAAATCTACTCCTAAGCAATCTAAAAGCAGCTAATCAAACCTTAGTCGTGCCAGTAAGACACTCCTAAAGTGGTTAGGACAAGTCCCTAACTCACTCCAAGTAAGTTTAGGAAAACTGGAATTTCTGACTAGTTCAACTTCGAAGCACCAAAACAGGTAGTAAACGATTTTTCAGAGAATTTTCCATATTTTTCCTAGAAAATAGAAATCATAAGCTTCAATTTGACTACTCATACGCCTTCTAATTCTTCACCAATTGTAGCAGAAAATTCCATGACGTTACTACTTCTGTCAGAATCCGAACTGAACAAAATAACCTAATTTAAGCTAATAATTGAATGAAGAAATTAACAAAATAATTACTAAACCTAAAGTATCATATAGATAATTAAGGAAGCTAATAATCATAATAATTTTCTTCAAGGATGCCATATGATGCCATTGATTACGCATCAAACTCACCCTCTTGAAAAAAAACCCGTCCTCGAATTTTGCCAATTCTTGGAAAGAGATTGATAGCCATGAAAACATAAGAAAACTCCATTGATGTAATCTGAATGTTCATGAATATCGCTGCAAGAGGACAGTAGGGTCTAGAAGTATGATCATATAGTATAAATCCAAGAAACATCAATTTTGTTGTCAAAATTTGCCTCCGAATTAGCATTAAAAGGAATTGCTTGAATAGGATTGTCCAAGATTGATTCTTTATTGTCAAAGGCACGTAAAAGACTCAATCTTTAAGTCATCATCAACAACTAGATCGCTTGCTGCAGTGGTAGAGTTAAGCAAAGAGTCGATTGTAGTGTCTTCTTGGACTTGGTCGCTTATGAAAATGTCTTCAAAGAGGTCATCCTTGTTGTCCATTGAATGAATATCCTTCATATTCTTCTCCTCCCCTCCGTTTGAAGGTATGAATGCACAATCAAATTCATCAGCCTCTTTAAAGAGAGTATCAATCCGTTCATCCTTGGTTTTGGAATCAGCCTTGGAAACAGATTGAAGTTGATCAAAGCGAGCCTCTAATCGATCAAAACGCTCATTATGTTGATCTAGACGTGCATTCAATGCCTTAAGTTGGTCAAGAACAGGTCTGAATGTTGAGTGAAAATAATCCGAAGAACAGGTCTGAATGTCAAGTGGGTATGTAGAAGATTAAAAGCACAGACGAACAAAACAGCAAGAAGAAACGCACACAAGGAACAAGGAACTAGGAACTAGGAACAAAGAACAAAACAAAGTGTTTCCAGGAATCAAAAAGATCGAATTTTTATGTGCCAAGGATCACTGAATCTGATACCAATTGATGAGGTTTAAACCTCTGATTGTGCGTGGGTTTGTGTAATGTTTAAGAGCAATACGAAATTGTAAGCAAGCACACAAAATCTGGAAAAAGGAAGTCTAAGAATAATCGAATTTGCTGGAATATAATTGAGATAGATAGATAGGTTTGAGTGAATAAGAATTCAGTCACAAGACTAACAAATTTTAATCACCAAATTAAAACACACACTGAATTCTATTATTATGGCACGTATTTATAGCCTAAATATTCAGCTACAAACCGTGTATAATACAGCCCTAAAACAGATCTATAATAGGAAACCTAAAACAATTAGGATTACTTGTTTCCTAGGCTAACTAGGAAAACAAAGCATAAAATTATTTTGAAAAATATTAAATCTACTCCTAAACAATCTAAAAGCAGCTAATCAAACCTTAGTCGTGCTAACCTAAAAGTGGTTAGGACAAGTCTCTAACTCACTCCTAGTAAGTTTAGGAAAACTGGAATTTTGACCAGTTCAGCTTCGAACCACCAAAACAGGTAGTAAACGATTTTTCAGAGAATTTTCTATATTTTTCCTAGAAACTAGACATCATAAGCTTCAATGTGATTACTCATAAGACTTCTATTTCTTCACCAATTGTAGCAGAAAATTCCATAACGTTACTACTTCTGTCAGAATCCGAACTGAACAAAATAACCTAATTTAAGTTAATAATTGAATGACGAAATTAACAAAATAATTACTAAACCTAAAATATCAAATAGATAATTAAGGAAGCTAATAATCATAATAATTTTCTTCAAGGATGCCATATGATGCCATTGAGTACGCATCATGTAGTAACATGATTAAGCAAGCATCTTGTAGTAGTATCATGCTAGAAATATTTTGTATTGTTATGCATGTTGTTGTTTTTTGAGTTAAGAATGCTATATGAAGTATGAATTTTAGTAGTGAATGTATTTGTATTGATTATTTGATACAAACTAATATTAAAAGAAAGAAGAATGTTAAATCACGTTCCCTATTAGTAGCATCATAGCATGCATGTGTCGTAATTCAAGGAATATGACATGTCTTTTTTATTTTCAAGCTATTATTTATAGTAGTAATTGTCATTCAAGACTTCGTCTTAGTAGTACTCTCAAGAGCAAGAAAGTGAAATGATCTTTTATTAGTCAAGTCTAAAAAGGTAAAAAGGAGTAAATAAAACTCTATGTATTATATGATCACCTTAGTCTAATGAAGATAAAATAAAGCTTTATGTGTATTGTGTGTGTTTATGTGTGTGTCATAAACATAATGAGCTACTAATCACTTAAAGTGAAAGAGGTCGCATCAAATATCTGGATTTGTGCACGTCTAGAGGTAAGTGTAGTTTAGAAGGACTTGACCCTTGTAGTCATGTCCTTATTGGAGTCCGTTCGGATCCACGACTCTCCTTAATAAGCAGATATCTCTAATAGTGGTGTGTTCGCTGAATTCCCTTCGTGGCATGGGTAGCTCGTTAGGAGTCATAATGAATTTAATCGTGGTGAATTGTTCAACAGTTAATTCAGCAAAGGTTTTATTAATATTAAATGAATTGTATGTGTCTAATCATATTGTTTAGTCATGTATTATGCTTGGTTTTTGTAATTTGGTGCACTCAGCTTTTGTTAACGCGTGTTTTGTTTTGGTCTTGGTTCCTACCAATTGATCCTGTGATGACACATCTAATGTTGGTGAGCAGTTGCTCAGGGTCATTTCGGTTACTGCAGGTACAAGATGCATTCATCAATGGGATTGAGCGATGAGAATGGTTTAAGAACTTTAATATTATGATTGAACCTTGAACTATGTTTTAAATAAATTGGTTTGGACTTGTTTTAATAATTTGGATTTGGTGTTTTGATTTCTAGGGCCGTAATGGTTCCGAGTTGTAATAAAAATTGTTAGACTTTTAATTTAACTTAAGACTTAAGTTTCCACTGCATAATTTTGAATAAACCGATGCGTTACCACACGCGGCGGTAATGCTTCAATAATTCTCCTTATTTTTCTAGAGTTTGCTATTGTTAAAAGGAGATAATTATTGGGATGTTACAATGGGGCAAGTAACTGCAACATTATTGACACACCAATAAACTAAGGTGGTATGCCTATTTATAGTTCACACTTCACAAAAACACTTTAATTTTGAGCTTTAATTATAAAATTTTAAAGCTCAGCAGTAGATAAATGATAACAATATTTGAAATACTAGTGTTGGCATAGCCGCTTCGCGCGTGGTACCCCAAAATCAAAGTCAAATATTTAATGAGTTTCGAGACTATAACCAGTTTAAATCTATTCATAAATTAATTATTTTCACAGCTCTTGAAATAGTACCTTTGTTAAGATATAATGCATATACATTTTATATTGGAAGTTGCACATGCATTACTAATAAAATATAATTTTGTAGCTCTTATATAATACATAATAATTTGTAATTTGAACCTAATTCAATTGATATAACATGAATTAAAATAAAAAAAAAAAACTTAAATATAATTATGTTTTCTCAACGGTGTGCTCTTTACTCTCTCAATCGTTCTCTTCTAGAATATATATTGATTGATATATAGTCTCGAAAACCTTATACAGCTCTTGAAAAAAGTGTGTCGGGAGAGCGCATTACTTTAACAATCAATCTTCTCACCTCTGTGTTTTATGGGCTCTCGATCTATAGCTCTCACTTAATTTTAATATTATTATTGAGTTAATCCTATAACAGATGGCGCCAGACATATACGACTATTTTTATTATAAATGTTTAAAACATCAAAAAGCCTCGAAACACAAAATTTTTCGATCTTCCAATGATTTTTGCTAGGATTTAATTCATTATTCATGTATAGGAAAAATTTATGATACAAAATAGATCATATACAATAATATATTAAAGATTAATAGAAAAATGAGTGAAATAAAAACAATGTTTAAAAATCTAAAATCTTGTACGATGTATGTGTTTTTATAATGTGGTGTGACTCCATATGACATCTATTTACATAGATGACCCATAAATATATTTGGGAAATTCCCAATGATGACCTCCAACTTTTTAAATTTTCCATTAGTGGCCCTAAGTTACTTTTATTCCTGGTAAAGCCCCTTAATTATTGTACAAGTTTCAAATGTGATCTTATAAAGCAAAGAACCGTTAATTATATTATTTTTTTGTCAAAATTGATGTCTTGGCACATAAATTAAAGTGCTTCTGGTCATATTTTGTCATTTTGGATGTCAAATTCGATCCTTACAAGCTAAAATGACACTTAATCTCTTAATCGACCAATTTCTAGGCATGAAAACTAATTTATATCTTGAATTTGATCATTAAAAGCCAAACTGAGCCCTAAAATTTCAATCAAACAATATTTGCCGCATGCAATTTTTGATAATTTTCAAACATGCAAACCGAAACATATATTGTAATGGAAAGTTAGCAAAACCAAGTATTATTTTACTCTATAACGTCACATTTGGGAATATAATATTAATCTAGGGTTACCAGTGAGAATAAAAAAAACTTAGGATCACCAATAGGAAACTCAAAAATTTTGAGGTCGCCATTCGAAAATTCCCAAAATATTTCCTGATAAATAAAGAGAAAGATTTTATTCCCTATATGATACAGTACATAGCTTTTATTTTTCTCATTACATAGCTTTTCTTTCATTTTTTACATGATACGTAGTGCATAATACATTAATACATATGTACTCCCCCCTTTCCATATAACTTTTCCTTCTATTTGATTCATTACTAACATATAAAGGAACAATAAAAAAGTAGTTGTTGTCTTAGTTAGAATTCTTTCCCAGCGACTCCCAGTTTTCTCTCAAAGCCAACAGATTCCTAGCTTTCCCTGCGGCGCCGCCGTCCGCACTTCTCTCTTCCGGCGTGCGTCGCCGCAGGGTCATCATCCCCTTTCATCTCCTTCATAGTCTCGATGCTCCCTTCATCTCCTTCCTAGTTAAAGCCTGCGACTTTCACTTTCTCTCAAAGCCACAGCACGAGTGGTTTTCGCCCCCTAGGATTCTGTCCCAATTCCTACCCTTCTTCAGTGTGTTTTGGTTGCTGCTGTCAGATTTCACGGGATTCCAAAATAACTGGTCGATTGAAGTTCGGATATGAGAATTCAAATCAAAGGTAAGGTTTTTCAATTGGAGTTGAGTAATGGTTTCTTAAAAATTGTTGAGTTCTATAACAATCGAAAAAGGTGGATTAATTTTCCGGTTAAGTTGATTGATTGGGTTTCCGGTGTTCTTAAAGATTGTTCAAAGTTGATTGAATTTGAACACTCTAGACGATTTGGTTGTCTTTGGTGGAAAATTCAATCTGGTTGTAATCGATGGGGGTGGTTTTTGAAGCTAAGTGTGATGATTAAAGGTTTTTGGTATTCAGTTTTTGTCCCTGCTTTAAGTAGTGATAACCCTTGGAGAATTTTTGCTCATGCTTTTTCTCATGTTGCTCAAGAGGATTCGAAAGTTGTTGTTATTGATGGTGACTGTCATTATGCCTGTTTGGATTCTTTTTCTATTCTTCGGCATGGCATTTCCCCTCTCTCTCATGTTAGTGAGTTTAAATTAGAAGTGGATGCTTTTCTCATCCTTGAAAATATGCAGATTGGGTCTAGTCATCCTAATTTAGAAAGCGAGATTCATCAGGCTAAGGAACCTAGTATGTTGAACTGTGTCCCTTTAGAGAGTGATGGTGTTATTAAGGAGAAGATGTTGGCAATTCCGGAGAGGTTGCCGGAAAGTGTTGGTTTGAGTGGCATTGCAAGTGCTCTTTCATTTGCAAATGAGATGTGCATCAAAGGAGGAAATTCAGTTTGTGTTGATGGAGATGAGGGTTCTTCTTGAGCTATAGGAAATGGCACAATTTTAGTTTCAGTTGGGGTTGTCAGTGAGGTTTCAGTTTCATCGCCTAATTCAATTATGAGCAATGTTGTGCCAAAGTCTTCTTTTCGGAGGCTAGCAAAGAAAAATCAATGTCAATTGCTTAATCATCTTGGTTTCAATCGTAACATGGAGATGAAAAATGGGGTTCAATTATCAAAGAGGCGGTGTAGTGTGGGTTAACCCAATGGTTAATTTGGTGTCGTTGTTTCAAAATCGTGTTAAGGACTTCACGAGTTCTTGTGTTATTTAGTTTGTTGTTGTCTTAGTTAGATGTTTTTCAGTCGCTAAGCTTGTGTGTTTCTCGGTTCTTAGATGTGGTTGTTGTGTTGTTTCATGCTCGTTCTAGTGGTGTTGTAACACCCCAGAATTTCAAAGACCGAAAAGAAAGAAATAATAATATAATTAATAGGACGATGGCGGAAACATCGTCTTCTGGGAATGTCACTACTACAAGATTATTGTTTATATAACTAAGTGATAAAAACAAACATAAGTAAATACTATAAGTAAATTAATTACTTAGATTAAAATCAAAATGAGAAAACTATCTCAAACTAAAGAGAAGTCTAGAACTAAAACCCCTAATAGATTATTTCTCGCATCTCAACCCGAGCCCAAAATCAAAGAAAATCCCCAACAACAAAACCTGCAAAATATACAACAAATATCCACAATCAGTGGGGAGTAACTAGCAGTTCTCCCAGAACAAAAGCAATCAAGGTACGATTCAGACATAGATTAATAAGAAAGGAAATAATTAAGTCAAGTTAACTACAATATGCATTCACTTCCATATAACTCACAAATAACGCAAATGAATAATAAATAGCAAGTGAGTTGGATAAAAATAAATAAATCATCTCAAGAGTACTTTTAGAAAAATAAAAGTATAGGGAAAACAAGTGTCTGAGACAGAAACCGAACGCTAGTGATTCGCAAATCACTTCCTAAGGTTTGTCAGATCGCAATCTCCAGGTCAGTCTATGGGCTTACGTTCCCCACTGCCTGTGTCTAAGAATGGCCAAACTCCCGATGCAGGGTAGAACACGCAGAACTCCCTGACCTCTCGGACGACAACAATTAACCCAGGTGTACCCCTAGTTCGCAAACCAGGTGGTTGGCATGTTCTTCACCGGGGACTACATCTATCCCACCGGATGTTCTTATCTCAAATAAAATCATAAATATCATCAAAGTATCATTCATCTCAAAAATATTCGTCAAAAGGGATGCCACCCGGCCTTATACCCATAATTCATCAAAAGTAATTCTTCAAAAAATCCTCAAAATAAATCACTTACAAATTTTCAACAAATATCTCTCACAATAATACTTGAACATTCCAAAACATCAACAATGACAATATACTGGTTTTTACAGCAACCAACTCAATCACAAATACATCACCAATTAAGTCTAAATCATATTCATTAAAAGAGTAATAACAATTAAATCATTTTATTTCATAAATCAAACCTAAACATGTGGTTACCCAAATGATGCATACTGTATACTACTGAAAATCAGCAACCCAGAATATATTAAATTATAAATTATATCTGATTTACAAGCCCTCAAACAATTTAATAGTGTGTCCTCAATTTCATCACAAAAACACCATAATAATTATGAAACCTACAAATTCGAGCAGCAAAATCACACAAAAATTATTATATAACCCTAATAGCTCTACTGACATGGTACAATTTTTATTTATAATTTTCGGACTCAAAAAGTATTTTTAACAGTTAATATACAGATTCCTCAAATAAGCCATTAAAATAATTAAAAATATAAACAGACGCCCAAAAATTACCAAAAATTCACATAACATGTAAAAACTCACGTAAATAGATATTATTCAAATAAATTAATTTTTCAGCCTCTATAAATAATTTTCCTGAATTATATACTGACTGAACAGAAATTACAAAAGCAGATATATCAAATAACTAAAACAGTAAACAGTAGATAAAAATTATTATAAGGCATGGAATACATTATACGCATGTAACATGATCTAGGAAAAATGATTTCATCAATTTTAACAGTTGTTCAATGATTATTATGAAATTTAGCCAAAAAGCACAAAATACTAATTAAATCAAATAAATATTAAAAATCATGCAAAAATTATTTTTCTCTACACATTATTCTCATAGCATGTGTCACGTATGTTCATGTCAAATTTCATCAAAAATCTCATTCAAAAAGTATTTTAGACAATTTTTAACGTAGTAATCTAATACCGAATAATACCCTAATCACTATGGTTCTAAGATAACAACTAGTTACCTGGATCGTCGGGAGGAGAGCTGAGTCTAAAGAGACAATCACGAGTTAAACATGCAATCCAAATCCTCTTCTAACCCCAAGGCATAACGAACGAGAATTGTAGCAACAAGACACTAGGCATTTCTTCTTGAACGTTGAAAACTCTTGTTTCGCACTGCTCTGTTACGACCATGATTCCCGATGATCAAAAGATCAGATTCTAAATCTCTCCGGTCAGAATGTATAACAAGACGTTATAAACGTTGTGTCCAAATTTGAAGACGATCTAACGGTTAGATCTCTGGCTACAGTTATTTTCGTGAAGGTGCGACAGGGAAAACCGGGTTGAACTTTCTATTCTTTTGCTCTTCCTTTTCTCTCTTTCTTTTCTTGAAACGGTGGGGGGTTAAATGAGAATGATGCTGCTGAACTTCTTTGAATAAAAATAAGAATTTTATGGATGTTTAATGATTGAAATAAAGGGTTTTAATGAAGGAGAATGATTAGGGGGGTTACAAAGCAACAAAGAGTCATGAGAAAAACAAAAGAGAAAAGAAAAGGAGAAGGCTCCTCTTAAACCTTCACTTGGCCGGCTGCCCCAAGCCCAACACCCACACAAAACTTTCGGCCCAAATTCAACAACGATCCATGCTCCGAAAGCCCGATACGCGATAAAACGGTTAATTCCTAAATCGCGCCTAAACTTTGAAAATACTTAATAATGAAAATAATTCTAATAAATTATATTATAAATATAAATATAATGCACACATTAACACACCATATAATAAAATAATAATTCGGCTCCCAAATTATAAAGAATAAAAATCATTAATCTAGAGAAAATAATAAATTATTTATTTTTTTACGAAAAGAATATCATTTTAAAATAAACTAACACCAAAAATAAAGGGTGAAAATTACGGGGTGTTACAATCACTCCCCCTTAAAAGAGTTTCGTCCTCGAAACTTCAAAACAACCAAGAGACAAAAGAAAATACTCCAGATAAAGAACATTAAGAAAACAGAAATCGATGGATTTTAGTTAAGAATTAAACAACTTTGCAGGTATAAAAATTTGATAACTCAAATAATATATATTTTATTTTGGAAGACCAAAAGAGTTGTACAGTAAAGAAGCACGGTAACAACAATCATTTTATAAAATGTGAAAGAACCAAAGACAAGTATTAGAAAGTTTAAGGTGAAAGTTTTGCACAATAAACTATAGGCAATTTTGTAAAAGAAGCAGGAATAAATAGTTACGTAAAATTATAAAAGAATAAATCCGATCATACATTAATATTATTATTTTTTTTTTAGAAAAGAAACTAAGAAGAAAAAGTTCGTAAATAGATAGCCAAACCAATTTAAATAGAGGTAACCACACGGGCTTATACTCCACTTAAAGAGAGAAGAGCACTTTAATAAAGAGTAGCTAGCTGCTTTATTAAAATAGCACTTACGAACACAACTCATGACATATGTTATAAGAGCGTACGCCTCCTAAACATATATATGAAAATTAAAGTTCGCAAAAGAAATTGAAAACTTTAAAATAAATTTCCCAACGACGAAACACTAATAATAAATAGGCAATAAAGTAATAAATTATTAACAACAATTATAAAATTTGCCAAGTCGATACAAATGTGCATGGAACCACCCATTGCAACCTAGTATCAACAAAACAATATTTGAAAGCCTTCTTATCAAATCAACATTAGAGTTTACTAGAATCACCCAATATAAACTTAATGTCAACTCAAAAAGGAAATTAAATCGAAACGGATAAAATGCGTCAACTTATCAAATTGACATACAAGTCACAGGAATCACCCATTATGACTCAATATCAACTCAAACAAGTTTAAAATTTAGACTTATCAAATTGACATACATGTCAAAGGAATCACCCATTATGACTTAATATCAAATCAAACAAGTTTAAAATTTAGAATGAGTATATAAATTTCATTTTCAAAGAATATAAAACAGATCAGTCAAAATCAGAGAATTAAATAAGAAGTAATGAAAACAACCAAAAATTTTCTATGAAATGAGAAAGCACTAAATATTTAAACAAGAACAACAAATAGTAAACGAGATCCTTTCACGCATTTGAGTTCGAAAAAAAATAATGCTAATAAGAAAAGTAAGTAAAGTAAAAGTTGTTGAATGCTAACCTTTAAAACAAAATAGTTTGCGTCTACATTTCAAACTAACACCAAAACAACTCATTATGGTACTTTTTTTTTCAAAGACAACAAAACTTATTACCATAATTAAAGGCTGAACAAGGATTAGCATGAAAAATAAAAATATTAAAAGGAAAATATTTATAATTATAGATGGTCAAAGACGGTAAGAGAAATTTGAAGACAATTGAAATTAAACGTTTTTCAAAAGAGTATGTCAAAATATTAACAATAACAAAATTTGAAAGTCATAAAATAACTCTAACATAAGTATAAAATTTATTAAGTTCAAAGATCTAAAATATAATTTGGAATATAAATTCAAATTAGAAAGTTTTGTAAATAATAAAACAGATACGTAGTACTCACATAATAAACAACACTTAATTGAAAAAGAACAGAAAATATATACTGTCTCACATAATAACATATACTATCAAGCAACTAGCAAATAAAATAAAAGCAATGCAACACATAAGACTATATAAAAATAAAATTAAAGTTTATTTCTAAATTGCAAAACACAAAACAAATTAAACACAACGAAACCGAGAAGGCTATAAATTACTTTGCTTTCGCTGCGCACTCTGATAAAATAGAAAATAAATTACATGTAAGAGGCCCTGCAAATAAGATTAGCAAACTTGGTAGACTAATTCCACCAATAATACAAATAACTATACATATAGCATATGCTCCATAAGCATGAGAGCACATCACATTCCCATAAGGCTTCCCTTTACTTACTCTACCCATCACACTCTCATTACAGTGAAACAACTAAACTTAATTCTAAACAAATTTTATATCCTATGGCTAACTAATAATTCTAAAGAATCATTAGCAACTCTTTTCGAGTTTAGGAGCGTTTTGCTCGATACCAACCGTAACACCCCGCATTTCAAAGACCGAAAAGAAAGAAATAATAATATAATTAATAGGACGATGGCGGAAACATCGTCTTCTGGGAATGTCACTACTACAAGATTATTGTTTATATAACTAAGTGATAAAAACAAACATAAGTAAATACTATAAGTAAATTAATTACTTAGATTAAAATCAAAATGAGAAAACTATCTCAAACTAAAGAGAAGTCTAGAACTAAAACCCCTAATAGATTATTTCTCGCATCTCAACCCGAGCCCAAAATCAAAGAAAATCCCCAACAACAAAACCTGCAAAATATACAACAAATATCCACAATCGGTGGGAGTAACTAGCGGTTCTCCCGAACAAAAGCAATCAAGGTACGATCCAGGACATAGATTAATAAGAAAGGAAATAATTAAGTCAAGTTAACTACAATATGCATTCACTTCCATATAACTCACAAATAACGCAAATGAATAATAAATAGCAAGTGAGTTGGATAAAAATAAATAAATCATCTCAAGAGTACTTTTAGAAAAATAAAAGTATAGGGAAAACAAGTGTCCGAGACGAAACCGAACGCTAGTGATTCGCAAATCACTTCCTAAGGTTTGTCGGATCGCAATCTCCAGGTCGGTCTATGGGCTTACGTTCCCCACTTCTGTGTCTAAGAATGGCCAAACTCCCGATGCGGGGTAGAACACGCGAGAACTCCCCGACCTCTCGGACGACAACAATTAACCCGGGTGTACCCCTAGTTCGCAAACCGGGTGGTTGGCATGTTCTTCACCGGGGACTACATCTATCCCACCGGATGTTCTTATCTCAAATAAAATCATAAATATCATCAAAGTATCATTCATCTCAAAAATATTCGTCAAAAGGGATGCCACCCGGCCTTATACCCATAATTCATCAAAAGTAATTCTTCAAAAAATCCTCAAAATAAATCACTTACAAATTTTAAACAAATATCTCTCACAATAACACTTGAACATTCCAAAACATCAACAATGACAATATACTGGTTTTTACAGCAACCAACTCAATCACAAATACATCACCAATTAAGTCTAAATCATATTCATTAAAAGAGTAATAACAATTAAATCATTTTATTTCATAAATCAAACCTAAACATGCGGTTACCCAAATGATGCATACTATATACTACTGAAAATCAGCAACCCAGAATATATTAAATTATAAATTATATCTGATTTACAAGCCCTCAAACAATTTAATAGTGTGTCCTCAATTTCATCACAAAAACACCATAATAATTATGAAACCTACAAATTCGAGCAGCAAAATCACACAAAAATTATTATATAACCCTAATAGCTCTACTGACATGGTACAATTTTTATTTATAATTTTCGGACTCAAAAAGTATTTTTAACAGTTAATATACAGATTCCTCAAATAAGCCATTAAAATAATTAAAAATATAAACAGACGCCCAAAAATTACCAAAAATTCACATAACATGTAAAAACTCACGTAAATAGATATTATTCAAATAAATTAATTTTTCAGCCTCTATAAATAATTTTCATGAATTATATACTGACTGAACAGAAATTACAAAAGCAGATATATCAAATAACTAAAACAGTAAACAGTAGATAAAAATTATTCTAAGGCATGGAATACATTATACGCATGTAACATGATCTAAGAAAAATGATTTCATCAATTTTAACAGTTGTTCAATGATTATTATGAAATTTAGCCAAAAAGCACAAAATACTAATTAAATCAAATAAATATTAAAAATCATGCAAAAATTATTTTTCTCTACACAGTATTCTCATAGCATGTGTCACGTATGTTCATGTCAAATTTCATCAAAAATCTCATTCAAAAAGTATTTTAGACAATTCCTAACGTAGTAATCTAATACCGAATAATACCCTAATCACTATGGTTCTAAGATAACAACTAGTTACCTGGATCGTCGGGAGGAGAGCTGAGTCTAAAGAGACAATCACGAGTTAAACATGCAATCCAAATCCTCTTCTAACCCCAAGGCATAACGAACGAGAATTGTAGCAACAAGACACTAGGCATTTCTTCTTGAACGTTGAAAACTCTTGTTTCGCACTGCTCTGTTACGACCATGATTCCCGATGATCAAAAGATCAGATTCTAAATCTCTCCGGTCAGAATGTATAACAAGACGTTATAAACGTTGTGTCCAAATTTGAAGACGATCTAACGGTTAGATCTCTGGCTACAGTTATTTTCGTGAAGGTGCGACAGGGAAAACCGGGTTGAACTTTCTATTCTTTTGCTCTTCCTTTTCTCTCTTTCTTTTCTTGAAACGGTGGGGGTTAAATGAGAATGATGCTGCTGAACTTCTTTGAATAAAAATAAGAATTTTATGGATGTTTAATGATTGAAATAAAGGGTTTTAATGAAGGAGAATGATTAGGGGGGTTACAAAGCAACAAAGAGTCATGAGAAAAACAAAAGAGAAAAGAAAAGGAGAAGGCTCCTCTTAATCCTTCACTTGGCCGGCTGCCCCAAGCCCAACACCCACACAAAACTTTCGGCCCAAATTCAACAACGATCCATGCTCCGAAAGCCCGATACGCGATAAAACGGTTAATTCCTAAATCGCGCCTAAACTTTGAAAATACTTAATAATGAAAATAATTCTAATAAATTATATTATAAATATAAATATAATGCACACATTAACACACCATATAATAAAATAATAATTCGGCTCCCAAATTATAAAGAATAAAAATCATTAATCTAGAGAAAATAATAAATTATTTATTTTTTACGAAAAGAATATCATTTTAAAATAAACTAACACCAAAAATAAAGGGGTGAAAAT